>CM036754.1:50715911-51053411 GCA_020796225.1 Arion vulgaris
AGGACACATACCCGATTTCAGTAAAAACCTCCTTAGTCGCCTTTTACGACATATGGCAGGTAACAGTGATTCTATTTTTGACCCCCCAAATTTTGGGGCCCCCTAAAGCACTTGGGAGTGAATGATTAAAAAACGACATAGTCGTAGCGTATTTATGCAGTATTTTCAGCAAAGAAAAATCTTTTTTTTAAGATTGTATGCTTACG
Source organism: Arion vulgaris (assembly GCA_020796225.1). Taxonomy (NCBI): domain Eukaryota; kingdom Metazoa; phylum Mollusca; class Gastropoda; order Stylommatophora; family Arionidae; genus Arion; species Arion vulgaris. The sequence continues at coordinate 50,716,118 of CM036754.1, forward strand.
TTTTTACGTCTTTCAAACTCAGGTGCAGTATTCGGACATTGTTCGACTGTAAAGGTTAATGGCCCCCCAAAATGAATACTACCAGACATAGTAAGGTTGTTTTCCATCATTCATCACAAGTCCCCTTCCGGGGTTACATCCTGGAAAAATGGGTAGCGGGTGCCCAAGGTCAAAAAATTGATTTTTTGGTGTTTTTGCCCTCTAACATTCATTTTTCATTTGTTTTCTTTGTTGTTTTGGGGAAAATACAAGATAACTTGTTTTGGTTTTTTGTTAGACGTAGGCTGTCCCAGTTAACGGGACAAACCAGGGAATTTATATCATTATTAGAAGCAATTATTGATTGATTAATTGATACTACCATGATCGTGACACTTCGGAATAATCATGTTTGCTTCGATCTTTTTCTTACACAAAACAATTTCGGGCGGGTACAATGCTTCACAACCTTTTTTGTTTGGGATTATTTTGATGTTGGTGACTCCCCTAAGAAATTTAAATTATTTAACTATCTTTTTCAGGCTAGTAACCAAACACCCGTTATCGATTTTTAAAAAGCCGTTTTTTTTAATTTTGAAAATTTCCCTAAGGACCTTCGATTCTATCACCATTAAAAACGAAACAAATGGAAATCTTAATTAAGGGTATCCAAATATTTTAATTTTTCAGGAAATTGTTGCTTGGCAAAAGACTTCTGCATTATTCCCCCCATTCCCAATTTTTTCTACTCTGTTCTTCAGTAATTGCTCATTATTTTGTTCCGTGTAACAGAATTAGTTCTTCATAAAGGGGAAAATTTGTTTATACTTTCATTAACACACGGGGTAAATGATAGAAATTTTTGGAGATCCAATATTAGAAAAACACAAGTGTGTAAACCCTAGGGTTTCCCCAAACCTTTTTTAATGAGGCCCCTTTTTTGTGAAAAATTTTGCTACCCCTTGCCAAAAAATATATTTCACATACTATAAATTGAAAAAAAAGGACATATTTTTCAGTTATTTTATTAGAAAGGGTTAATATTACTGTATTGCTCAATTTTCATTGGGCACAATTTATTTTTATAATGTATTTATTGGGGCTGAAAATAGATGTGATTTAAACTAATTTTTGATGTTTTGCATTTTTGTCATTAATAATTTTTTAAACGCCTCATTCCCATTTAATCTGTTTTTGTTTCTTTGTAAATAGTCTGGTTACCATGATAAATCCTTTTTCAGCTAAATATGGTGATAGGAATACAATAAACAACTTCTTACTCCAGCACATTAGGGTTGATATAGTATTGGAATTTAACTTTGTAGAGCTTGCAGTGTGAGGGTATTCACTGGATTACTACACTCGGAATCATGGGCCAACTGGGCTACAGATTGACCTGAGATCACTTAGTTCTGTGTTCCTTTCAGATTTCACTGCTGAGATAGCAGACAAAAAGCATAATTTTTCCATGTATTTGTTTAATATGCTGTAGTGCCATTTTTTGAGTTGCATTGAGGTCATCCAGCTCTGGAAGCCTGTATGACCAGGAAGGAGAGGTACTGGCTGGTTGTATGTGTCTTGGTTGAGCCAGTGTCAATATTGGGTTTGCGTGGGCAAGCTCTTTGGAGTTTGCCATGAAGCTACTCCTTTTCAATTTGCCCCTAACGTAGCTGTTTATTTGGGGGTGCATTGTATGGTTAATTAGTCTCTTGCATTTTTCTCCTTGATGAAGTACTTTCATGTTCCGTCTGTCTTCCAATGGTTGAAATCCGATGGCCGTTTCCAGTATGTCTATGGGGGTAGACTTATGGTTTCAGTGATGATCCGTGCCTGACTTAACACTCGGCTTGGCTTTATGAAGTCTGTCTTGGAGATTATGACCCAGACTGCTATGCCATACTTAACGTACTGGTCAAACTCTCCCAGAGTAAATCCTTTTCGGAATGCTACAACCCGCACTCTTGTTGGTGCCTGCTAATTTGTTCACGATCCCCAGTCTCTTCTTTTCTTTTTCTCTAGATTTATCTGTGTTTTCCACGTCCGCCTGCTGTCCATCATGATTCCCATTTATGTTGGACATTCGTCTATTGAGAGTAGGTGGTCATTGAACTTGAGTTGGAGCATTTGTTTCTTCTTGGATAAGCTGAAGACTGAAGAACTTTCATTTATAAAGGGCAATCAAGACCTGGTGTATTTTTCTAGCTTTTAAATTACATCTTGCATCCTTGAGGTGGCTACTGCTATTGATTCTTCTCGTGTCCACAGTGCCAGATCATCAGCGTAGATTGCACCATGCACTCTGTTGGGGATGTCTTCCATAATCATTTATAAAAACTAGAAGTACGTGGAGACAGGACCCTCCTTGGGGAACAACTTGTTCATTCAATGATTGCCTTCCTGCTATGTTTTATTTGGTCCTATACTTCGGCTGTTCTATTTACCAGATAGTGACATATCCAGATATACATGCGCCTTTTGATTCCGAGTATGAGCAGTTTGATTTTCAATTCCTCTCTCCAGACCCTGTCGAAATCCTTCTCCATGTTAACCCATACCGTTAGTGTAAGTTTCTTTTCTTGAAATCCACTGTCGATCTCCTGTGCAATGTAAGTTATTTGGTCTTCTGTTGATCCATGCTGACTGAATCCACTCTGCTGTAGTAGTATCAATTGTTTTTGCTCCAGTTGCCACATGAGTCTTCTATTGAGAAGCCTCTCCATCACTTTTCCAGCACACCAAAAGAGGCTAATTGGTCTAAGATTGCTTGGATCGAATCTGTATTTTCCTTGTTTTAGCTTGGGCACTGTGATAACTTCTTTCCATTCCACTGAGTATTTCTGTGACTTTCCAGTTCGCATTCAAAACTTTTAGCAGCTTTTTCTTGACTTTCTTGCCTAGGTTAATGTGCATCTCATTTGTGATGCCATCCTTTCCTTGTGACTTCTTAAGGTTAAGACCCTTGAGTGCTTCTTCAACTCACCTCTGTCCATGTTGAGACGTCTTGTCTCTCCAGCTCTGCCTTGTGACTTTCTTGACTGCTCTCTTATATTTAGCCGAGGCTGCCTTGAGTGCTATGTTGCTGTCTATGCTCTGTTCAGTTTCTACTCTTTCTCTGGCCTGAATCACTTTCTCTTCAACATTTTGAACCTCTTCTGACCAATAAGATTTGTAGTCTCTTCTTGCACCTCTAGGAATTGATTCTCTTGCTGCCCTCAAAATGGATATGTTCAGTAGGTATGTCATGTTCTTTATCATCTTTTTTGGTGCGTATTTATGGGGTCACAGTAGATGTCGCTGAGCCTCGCAAACTGTGCCCAGTCAACTCTTTTGTAGTTCCACTGGATAATTTTTTGGGGAGTTGGGTGAAATATCTAATCTTCAAGGAGAGCTTGACATGTTTTTGGTCACTGTCTCCAAGCTGTTCCATGAATGTCCGATTCAAGTTATGGGCTATGTCACCGGTGGCAAAGACGAGGTCTGTGGGATATATTTTTCTGTCTTCTGGAGTAGAAGGTTGGTGGATCATCGATTTCATTCCTGAGCTGCAGGTTATTATATATTTCCACTGTTCTACCCCCCTTTTTTACATTGGTGTCTTGGTATCCCCATCTTTCTGAGTGACTGTTAAAATCTCCCACTACTAGAGAGTTTGTATTGGTCAGTGTCATGGTTTCCAGCATAAGGGCTCTATTAGTTCGAATCTGTTAGATATCTACAAAGATGTCAATTCCTATGATTTCTGCTTCCCCATTTGTGCTGACTTCTATCTGCTTTTCATGGTGTATTTGTTGCTGCACGCGGATGAAGGCCCCCTCCTCCATGTGGCCTTATCTGTATAACTGATAACCTCGGACAGAGAATCTGTGTGGGGGGTTTGATGTGTGATTCCTGAATACATGCAAGGCCTATTTTACCCTGCTAGGGCCTGCTTTTTTGGTGTAAATGTCCTCGGCGTTCCAGTGGATCATGTTGAATCTGCTGAGTCTGGTGGATTTTGATCTGCAAGATTTTCCTGCCGCTCCTTTGCACGGCGACTACATTTGGGACAGTTTTTTCAAATATGAAATCAACTGGCTGTAGCGTCCAACCATTGCCAGCGCACCATCGACAGCATACAAGATATTATTCAGCGGAATTCTTTTTCTTAAAAATGGTATTCCAATACGTCAAATATAGATTTTTCTTTATTGTCCGTTTCTAATGTTCTTGCCAATAATAGTTCTTGACAAATGTTTTCATCGTTTATGAAGCGAACGTGTGCCAGAGGTAAAGATTTATTTGTTGGTAAAGTAGACGCATCAAGTTATAAAAAAGCTTCAAAAGTAGTCGTCAAAACATCATTTCGACGATTCATCTCTACACTGTGTTATTTCTCAATGAGACTTAAAAATAATTTCAGAACGCGGCGTATGCAGTTTAGAAAGCAGAACCTCACTCACAGCTGGCAGTATCAATTCTTCGCCAATAGTGTGAGGTGTTTCATATTTAGCAATAAGTAAGGAAATGTTGCATGAAGAGGTAACCCATCATTTTCTTGTTTTGCCGCCGCCGAAACCATACCAGCCAAAGTTGGACATCTCGAATGTTGATCTCTAATCTTGAACACAAGATATATTTTCATCTTTTCTGCCAGGATGTATTTTGCTCACATGTTCTTCTAATCGCGATGGTTTCATAGCTTTATGTGAAAACATCTTGTGGAAAATTCAGACACATTGGTAATGTCTTGTTTGTGGGTGATTGAATAAAACCTATTTAAAATACTTGACATCATATTGTCTGGATTTCTTCTTTGATTCCGACATAACCTGGTACAATATGCATAGATTCTGTCTATTGTACTATTAATCGTTACGTGTGGGCAGGACTCGCGTGACTGTGCATTTTCAGCTTAGGGGCGACGGATGATCCTCAACACCCCACCCCAATTTACTTTTCAACCCAGCCCCCTTCCAACTGTTCAGTGCCCACGGTGGGCGATACCGCCCTGTTGGGAACCTATGGTGTAAATGATAGAAATTTGTGGAGATCCAATATTAGAAAACCAATATTAGAAAACACACAAGACAGGGTAGATGATTTTTAAAAATTTTTTCCGATCCAGAAGCACTTGAGCTGAAAGCTCTTCGGCTCGGTGTCATGGACATCGTAACCTTCGGCTCGGTGCCACGAACACCGTAAATCTGGGGAACCTGTAGCTTTTCTGCCAGTCCGCGGAGTTGAACCCACGCTTACAGAGGACTAGTCACCCGCAGTCCAACGCGCTACGAACACGCTGGGCACGCGGGCAAAGGGGGTACATGATATGGAAGCTAACTATTTATTTTCTTTACTTTGCATTCTACTCGTATGTTTCTCTTTTCTCAGTGAGTTTTCACATCAATTTAGAAATAGACAAGAAGCAGCAAGAGTAGAGTGCAGAGTTGGTTTCTCTTTTCTCAGTGAGTTTTCACATCAATTTAGAAATAGACAAGAAGCAGCAAGAGTAGAGTGCAGAGTTGGTTTCTCTTTTCTCAGTGAGTTTTCACATCAATTTAGAAATAGACAAGAAGCAGCAAGAGTAGAGTGCAGAGTTGGTTTCTCTTTTCTCAGTGAGTTTTCACATCAATTTAGAAATAGACAAGAAGCAGCAAGAGTAGAGTGCAGAGTTGGTTTCTCTTTTCTCAGTGAGTTTTCACATCAATTTAGAAATAGACAAGAAGCAGCAAGAGTAGAGTGCAGAGTTGGTTTCTCTTTTCTCAGTGAGTTTTCACATCAATTTAGGAATAGACAAGAAGCAGCAAGAGTAGAGTGCAGAGTTGGTTTCTCTTTTCTCAGTGAGTTTTCACATCAATTTAGAAATAGACAAGAAGCAGCAAGAGTAGAGTGCAGAGTTGGTTTCTCTTTTCTCAATGAGTTTTCACATCAATTTAGGAATAGGCAAGGAGCAGCAAGAGTAGAGTGCAGAGTTGGTTTCTCTTTTCTCAGTGAGTTTTCGCATCAATTTAGGAATAGACAAGAAGCAGCAAGAGTAGAGTGCAGAGTTGGTTTCTCTTTTCTCAATGAGTTTTCACATCAATTTAGGAATAGGCAAGGAGCAGCAAGAGTAGAGTGCAGAGTTGGTTTCTCGTGCGTTGAAGGAAATCAATAAATATCTCGCTGAGAATCTGATCAAAAACATCAATGCCAGGCGAGTGTTACCAGCCACCGGCGGTAATTTTCTATTCATACACATCTGGCAATGTTCTGGCTGCTGCATGTGCATACAGCAAGTGTCTCTCTCTGGGTAAGTGATATTGTCTTACACATTCACTGTTCTTTATATGTATACATGTGTAGGCGACTCTGCTTTTGTATGTAAGTGGACGTGTAAGTATGTAATTATACGAGAGCGATGGTGTATATTTGCACGTGGTAGAGAACGCATATCTTTTGCATGTAAGTGGACGTGTAAGTATGTAATTATACGAGAGCGAGGGTGTATATTTGCACGTGGTAGAGAACGCATATTAACGTTAATGTATGTGCCAGTGTATGTATTGACAATATCGGTGTCTATGTGTAAGTACCAGTGTATGTATTGACAATATCGGTGTCTATGTGTAAGTACCAGTGTATGTGTTGACAATATCGGTGTCTATGTGTAAGTACCAGTGTATGTGTTGACAATATCGGTGTCTATGTGTAAGTACCAGTGTATATATTGACAATATCGGTGTCTATGTGTAAGTACCAGTGTATGTATTGACAATATCGGTGTCTATGTGTAAGTACCAGTGTATGTATTGGCAGTATCGGTGTCTATGTGTAAGTACCAGTGTATGTGTTGACAATATCGGTGTCTATGTGTAAGTACCAGTGTATGTGTTGACAATATCGGTGTCTATGTGTAAGTACCAGTGTATGTGTTGACAGTATCGGTGTCTATGTGTAAGTACCAGTGTATGTATTGACAATATCGGTGTCTATGTGTAAGTACCAGTGTATGTATTGACAATATCGGTGTCTATGTGTAAGTACCAGTGTATGTATTGACAATATCGGTGTCTATGTGTAAGTACCAGTGTATGTTTGACAGTATCGGTGTCTATGTAAATACCAGTGTATGTATTGACAATATCGTATCTATGTGTACCATGTATGTATTGACAATATCGGTGTCTATGTGTAAGTACCAGTGTATGTGTTGACAATATCGGTGTCTATGTGTAAGTACCAGTGTATGTGTTGACAGTATCGGTGTCTATGTGTAAGTACCAGTGTATGTATTGACAATATCGGTGTCTATGTGTAAGTACCAGTGTATGTTTTGACAATATCGGTGTCTATGTGTAAGTACCAGTGTATGTGTTAACAATATCGGTGTCTATGTGTAAGTACCAGTGTATGTATTGACAATATCGGTGTCTATGTGTAAGTACCAGTGTATGTTTGACAATATCGGTGTTATGTGTAAGTACCAGTGTATGTGTTGACAATATCGGTGTCTATGTGTAAGTACCAGTGTATGTGTTGACAATATCGGTGTCTATGTGTAAGTACCAGTGTATGTGTTGACAATATCGGTGTCTATGTGTAAGTACCAGTGTATGTGTTGACAATATCGGTGTCTATGTGTAAGTACCAGTGTATGTGTTGACAATATCGGTGTCTATGTGTAAGTACCAGTGTATGTGTTGACGATATCGGTGTCTATGTGTAAGTACCAGTGTATGTATTGGCAGTATCGGTGTCTATGTGTAAATACCAGTGTATGTGTTGACAATATCGGTGTCTATGTGTAAGTACCAGTGTATGTGTTGACAATATCGGTGTCTATGTGTAAGTACCAGTGTATGTGTTGACAATATCGGTGTCTAGTGTAGACCAGGTATGTGTTGACAATATCGGTGTCTATGTGTGACAGTGTATGTGATTGACATATCGGTGTCTATGTGTAAGTACCAGTGTATGTGTTGACAATATCGGTGTCTATGTGTAAGTACCAGTGTATGTGTTGACAATATCGGTGTCTATGTGTAAGTACCAGTGTATGTGTTGACAGTATCGGTGTCTATGTGTAAGTACCAGTGTATGTGTTGACAATATCGGTGTCTATGTGTAAGTACCAGTGTATGTGTTGACAATATCGGTGTCTATGTGTAAGTACCAGTGTATGTGTTGACAATATCGGTGTCTATGTGTAAGTACCAGTGCATGTGTTGACAATATCGGTGTTATGTGTAAGTACCAGTGTATGTGTTGACAATATCGGTGTCTATGTGTAAGTACCAGCGTATGTGTTGACAATATCGGTGTCTATGTGTAAGTACCAGTGTATGTTTGACAAGTATCGGTGTCTATGTGTAAGTACCAGCGTATGTATTGACAGTATCGGTGTCTATGTGTAAGTACCAGCGTATGTATTGACATATCGGTGTCTGTGTAAGTACCAGTGCTGTGTTGACAATATCGGTGTCTATGTGTAAGTACCAGTGTATGTGTTCTTCTTCTTCTCTTCCAACGTTTTCAGACATCGATTTGTATACTTTTAAAGTAGTTAGTGGTCAACGGAGTCCATGTACATCTCGATAGCTTGTCTTGACTGATATGGGGATTGGCCATGTGTTTTTTCTCTGTTCCATGTACGTTGGATATTCTTGCAGATTGTGTGTCTCTGTCATCTTGCTGGTGCCACATGTACATATGTCAGATGGGCCTATTTTATACTTGTTAAACAGATGGTACCTCAGTCTATTGTGCCCTTTTCGTAGACGAAAAATGACAACCTGTTCCTCTCTACTTAGTTGGTGGTAAGCATCGTCCTTTTCATGCCCTGGGTGATCTCTCAGCCATTTGTTTTTGTAGGCCATTTTTATCCGTACTTTTGCTTCCTCATATGTCATACTGGTGTCTGTCTGTTGTAGCCTGCTTCCTGCTTTTGCCAATATGTCTGCAATCTCATTTCCAGGTATTCCGCAGTGAGATGGTATCCACTGTATTACCACTCTAGAGAAGATGTTGCATACTTGGTGTAGTGATGCTTGCAGTTCCTTCAAGTTGTTATCGTCTTCATTTTTAGAGCAGTAATTACTGACAGGGCATCAGTAAGAAATACCAGGTTTCATTTACATGTTCCTCTGACACTATGGCTTCTGCTGCCGCTTTTAGGGCCTCTGCCTCTGCTCTGTAATTGCTGGAGAACCTTCCTGTCGCTAATTTTAGCTTCCTGAGTTTCATGTCACTGAGCACTATGAGGGCTCCTCCTCCTCCATTTTCAGTTGCATTTGCTGCAGACCCATCTGTGTATACATGGGTCCACCTGCTGTTAGGAAAGTGTTCCTTTAGGTACTCGGTGGCCAGGAGTTTTCTTTCTTCACTTATTTGTTGGTTTTTTCCTACTATCCCTGTGATGTTCTCATTCAGCTCTGGGAATTTTGTATCTTCCATATCTGTCTTGTGTTGGTGTATTTTAGTGGTTTGGGGTAACTTCAGCACATGATGGTTGTTTGCTCATCATCATCTTGGTTGTCGCTGCAAAGTTGGTTTGTTTTAGTCTGCCCCTTCCTAGCCCATTCATTCTGTGGTACATTGGGTGATCTTCTAGTCTCTTGAACTTTTCTGCTTGTTTTTGTGCTCTGCTGTCTCTTATATCCTCCATTGGTTGTAGGCCGGTGGTCTCCATTTCCTGTATTGGAGTAGATCTCATTCCCCCTGTAATAATTCTCATAGCTTGGTTCTGAACACGGTTGATTTTATTGAAGTTGGATTGGGCTACAGTTGCCCATGCAGAGATTCCATAGTCCAGTGTCGGGCGAACATATCCCATATAAAGCTTCTTTAAAACATTGTTATCTGCCCCCAGGTTGTGCCAGCTAGTTTTTTCATGATTGCCATCCTGGATTTTGCTCGGGTTTTGTTTTTTTCAATCTGAGCATGCCATGTCATGCGCTGGTCGAAGGTGATTCCAAGGTATGTGGGGTTTTTCTCTGGGAGCAATATATGGTTATTTAGTAGGAGCTTTGGACTTTGGGGCTTTGTTGATAGGGAGAAAATTGTATATGTCGTTTTCTTTTCATTGGCTTTGATCAGCCATGTATTTGACCATTGGTCTAGGGATGTGAGGGCCTGTTGTATTCTGCTTGTTGCAGCGGTAATGCGCTCCTCTGATGTCCACAGGGCCAGGTCATCCGCATACAAGGCGTGGTGGATCCTTCTGGGTATGTTCTCGGTTATGTCATTGATGTATATGAGGAACAGTGTTGGCGACAGTACTCCACCCTGAGGAACTCCTTGTTCTAGTGTTGTTTTCCTGCTGGTGAACTCTTGCACTTGCACTTTAGCAGTTCTTTTTTCTAGATACTGTGATATCCATTTGTACATTTGTCCTGCTACTAGGTTTCTGCGCAACTTCACTTTTAGGCCAGCCTTCCACACTTTATCAAAAGCCTTCTCCAGATCTACCCATACTGCTAGCGTTTGTTTTTCCTCTTGAAAAGCATCCTCTATCTCCTGGGCGATGTATGTCACTTGATCTTCTGTAGATCTGTGTTTTCGAAAGCCTGCTTGTTGGGGGGAGTAGCAAGCCCTTTTCTTCCAAATGCCACATTAGTCTGGTGTTGATCATGCGCTCTAGCAATTTTCCTACGCAGCTCAGTAGGCTAATTGGTCTATAACTGCTAGGGTCTGTGGGATCCTTCCCGTCTTTTTTATCGGTATCAATATAGCTTCCTTCCATTCTTTGGGTATAACGCCACTTTTCCAGCTACAGTTAAATATTTCTAGTAGCTTCTTTTTCGCTTGTCGTCCCATTTCTATTATCATTTCATTAGTTATCCCATCATTGCCTGGTGATTTTCTTTTCTTTAGAGAGCGTAATGCTTTTTCTAATTCATGTATTGTGAATTTAGTTGTCATGTGCTCCCCCGGGGGACCTTGAATGAGGTCGTGAGCCATTAGTTCTTCTTTTATGGTTTCCTCCCTTTCTTCAGGAACATCTATATGATTTACTTGTGTAAAGTGCTCACTAAGGATATTGGCAGCTTGTTTCCGCTTAGCTGTTCATCATTCTGTTTGATGGTGATTGTGTGCTTGTATTTATTTTCTTGGTTTAGTGCCCTGGCTAGTTTCCACAACTTATTTCCATCTCTGTCTAGGTTAAGGCTTTGTGTTTTTCTATCCAGCTGTTTCTAGCATTTTCGTTTAGTGTTCGTTTGTATCTTGCCAAGGTGGCTTTAAGTTTAATGTTTGCTTCTGTTGTTCTTTCTATTTCTGCAATGTTTCTTGCTTTCGTTAGTTCTACTTCTAGTTGTTCTAATTCGTCCGTCCAGAATGGGCTGTAGTTTGGTCTCGCACCTCGAGGGATGGACTCGGTGGCTGCTTTTTTGGAGGGCTTTGTTGAAGTCTGCAACCCCAGCTTTTAGCATACTCTGCGTATGTTTAGGGTTCACAGTATAGGTCTGTCAGAGTGCAAATTTCCCCAGTCTGCTCGTTTGTAGTTCCATCTTGGTAGCAGCTTTGGTTGCTGTGGGAGTATGCAACATTTACGGCCAGCTTTACCGGTCTGTGATCACTTCCTGCGAGTTGGTCCAGCACCATTCTGTCAATTTTGTGGTGGATGTCACCTGTGCTAAAGGCCAGGTCTGGTGTGGAGGTAGTTTTCCAGGTTCTGGAGTAGTAACTAGGTTTATCCTCAGCATTGTTGATTAAGTGTAGGTTGCTGTCTATCTCCCAGTCCTCCACCTCATCACCTCTGTTATTTGTATCCTGGTAGCCCCACCGCTTGGAGTGACTATTAAAGTCTCCTACTACTATGCAGTTTGTTGGTATTATGTTCATGTTCTCCAGTACTAAGTCTTTGTTTGGAGGGCAGTAGATGTTATAGATCCGGGTGCTCCAATTGGGGTTGTTGCGTCTATCCCTACAATTTCTGACTGTCTACTAGCACATACTGTTATTTCTTGACATGCAATCTCATTTCGGGCGAGGATCAGGGCTCCACCTTTGCGTCCTTCCCTGTCTAATCGGAAGGTCTGATATCCTCTAATGGAAAATCTGTGGCTAGAGTTTAGGTGCGTCTCTTGTATGAATGCTATGTCTATCTGCTCCTGTTGTAGATATTTTGTTAATGGGACCTTCTTCTTTAGTACTCCCTCTGCATTCCACTGCATAATGTTGAATGTTCTATGATTTGCTTCACTAGTGTTTGTCCCTGCTAACTGTCCCTGGCTCGGCGGCGTGGATCGATCATTCCTGCCGTCTGTCGAGACTCCGCTGACCACTACTCTTTTTTTTGTATACTAGTCGATGTCGTCGTAAAACGAATTGCGCTGCACATTGTGCACCCGTCTTCTGCGGCGTTTCTGTCAGGCTGCCCACCTTTAGCCTTAATTTATTAACCTACAAGGCAGCAGGTTGGACTCGCACTTAGCCCATCGCCACGCGGTGCGCTACCTATCGATAATAGGTTACGCTATTCTCCGATACGGCGCCGGCACGCTCAGGGCCACAATGTACGGTCAGGCGTTTGTTCTGACATACATACACAAACACGGACACTAATCAACACGTTTTATCCGCTTTTAGTAGCCAGAAACCGCGTAAATCACACCGCAATCACAAGAAATCGCGCACAGTTTATCCGTTAGGAATTTTCACACCCGATATGTTGGCGACCGGAAATCGAGTCGCAGTGTAGTGTTGACATATCGGTGTCTGCGTGTACCAGTGTATGTGTTGACAATATCGGTGTCTATGTGTAAGTACCAGTGTATGTATTGACAGTATCGGTGTCCATGTGTAAGTACCAGTGTATGTGTTGACATATCGGTGTCTATGTGTAAGTACCAGTGTATGTTGTACAGTATCGGTGTCTATGTGTAAGTACCAGTGTATGTGTTGACAATATCGGTGTCTATGTGTAAGTACCAGTGTATGTGTTGACAATATCGGTGTCTATGTGTAAGTACCAGTGTATGTGTTGACAATATCGGTGTCCCATGTGTAAGTACCAGTGTATGTGTTGACAATATCGGTGTCCCATGTGTAAGTACCAGTGTATGTTTTGACAATATCGGTGTCTATGTGTAAGTACCAGTGTATGTGTTGACAATATCGGTGTCCCATGTGTAAGTACCAGTGTATGTGTTGACAATATCGGTGTCCCATGTGTAAGTACCAGTGTATGTGTTGACAATATCGGTGTCCCATGTGTAAGTACCAGTGTATGTGTTGACAATATCGGTGTCTATGTGTAAGTACCAGTGTATGTGTTGACAATATCGGTGTCCCATGTGTAAGTACCAGTGTATGTGTTGACAATATCGGTGTCCCATGTGTAAGTACCAGTGTATGTGTTGACAATATCGGTGTCCATTGTAAGTACCAGTGTATGTGTTGACAATATCGGTGTCTATGTGTAAGTAAGAAGAAAATAGCTACAAGATATTAAAGAAAACCATGAACATCGACGAAGTGGGTGAACTGGCAAGAGAGAGAGTGAATTTCAGATGTGCTGCAAAGAGAGCAACGTCCTATAAAGGATACGCACCTTGATGATGATGTGTAAGTACCAGTGTGTGTATGTGTGCATGCGTTTCATCGATATGTATATGGGCATCAGTATACTTTGGTTATATACATTTTTATTGTCTATTGTCTATTCCCAGGTGGAAGATGTAGTTGGCTGTCCACTTTTGCCGTTAAGCGTAGGGATGGGAGTTTTAATTTGCGTTCTAGGGTTGCCCTTGTTGCGTTATATCCATGTTTATGTAGTGTGGTCTTGATATTGTCTATCCATCTTTTCTTGGTATTCCCTTCGCTTTTTTATTGCAATGTTTAATTATGAAAGTCTGTGTGCATTAGAAGAGTGTGTATGTAAATGTATGTGTACGTGTGTATGTCTATACCTACATGTATGTAAGTTAAGTGCACAAGCATGTAACTGTAATTGCATTTGTGTATGTGTGTAAACTTACGTGTCTGTATGTAGGTGTGCATGTTTTTAATTGTGTATGTAAATAAGATGATATACGTGTGTTGTTACGTGAAAGTAATTATCCATCTATATACGTATAGTGTTACGTGAAAGTAAGTATTCATCTATATACGTGTGTTATTACGTGAAAGTAAGTATTCATCTATATACGTATATTGTTACGTGAAAGTAAGTATTCATCTATATACGTATATTGTTACGTGAAAGTAAGTATTCATCTATATACGTGTTTGTAAATGTAAATGGTGGCATACACTTTACATGACGTTGTCGTCAACCACAGTAAACGAGACATCGATTTTCTAGGCCCCACTTATACGTTCAGTAGTTTGCCATTGCTTTTTCTTCTTCTTCTTTGCGTTCGTCCTTTACGACCAATTGTAATCAGTCTTTGTGATATGTTTGATCTTTGCCAAGAACGTATATACGTTGCACATTCCATTGCTTTTTGAACGGAGATGTCTTTTTTTACCGTACGTTAAAATCCACGGTAGCAAATTTGCTTCCAAACTGCCGCGGTACTTGAACAAGGCACTCTTTGGTTGTGATCGAGCTACTGCCGCTAAGTCATAGACGCCAACGTGTGTTTGTACATACGTATATTCCAGTATGCAAGTTCCAAGAAAGTGATGAAATAAGGGAAATATCTGGTAAAACACTGGTGACAACTGCTGTAGGAAAATATCTGGTAAAACACTGGTGACAACTGCTGTAGGAAAATAGGATGGGGCTATGTTGAGAAGAAATGATCAAAAAATCCCAAAGCATGTTCTCAAGTTGGATACAAACATCTCAAAATGTTCTCAAGTTGGATACAAACGTCTCAAGAAGTTCTCAAGTTGGATACAAACGTCTCAAGATGTTCTCAAGTTGGATACAAACGTCTCAAGATGTTCTCAAGTTGGATACAAACGTCTCAAGATGTTCTCAAGTTGGATACAAACGTCTCAAGATGTTCTCAAGTTGGATACAAACGTCTCAAGATGTTCTCAAGTTGGATACAAACGTCTCAAGATGTTCTCAAGTTGGATACAAACGGCTCAAGATGTTCTCAAGTTGGATACAAACATCTCAAGATGTTCTCAAGTTGGATACAAACGTCTCAAGAAAGAAAGGACGCCCTATGGAAATATTTACTGAGAAAAACGAGAAATTTCAGACTTAATTCCATAAAAGAGAATGAACGGATGGAGCGGTATGGATGAATTGTTTGCAGCTCCTATGTAACATATAGTGATACGAGAGGATTATAAGATAATACGGTATGCAAGTCAGCTGGTGTAGAAATGTAGTCCTGTCTAGAGCCCATCCTATAATGTCTTGTCTAGAGTCCGTCCTATAATGTCTTGTCTAGAGCCCATCCTATAGTGTCTTGTCTAGAGCCCATCCTATAATGTCTTACCTAGAGTCCGTCCTATAATGTCTTGTCTAGAACCCATCCTATAATGTCTTGTCTAGAGTCCGTCCTATAATGTCGTGTCTAGAGTCCGTCATATAATGTCTTGTCTAGAGTCCGATCATATAAGTCGTGTCTAGTCCGTCCTATAATGTCGTGTCTAGAGTCCATCATATAATGTCTGTCTGAGTCCGTCCTATAATGTCTTGTCTAGAGTCTGTCCTATGTCTTGTCTAGAGTCCGTCCTATGTCTTGTCTAGAGTCCGTCCTATAATGTCTTGTCTAGAGTCCGTCCTATAATGTCTTACCTAGAGTCCGTCCTATGTCTTGTCTAGAGTCCGTCCTATAATGTCTTGTCTAGAGTCTGTCCTATAATGTCTTGTCTAGAGTCCGTCCTATAATGTCTTGTCTAGAGTCCGTCCTATAATGTCTTGTCTAGAGTCCGTCCTATAATGTCTTGTCTAGAGTCCGTCCTATAATGTCTTGTCTAGAGTCCGTCCTATAATGTCTTACCTAGAGTCCGTCCTATAATGTCTTGTCTAGAGTCCGTCCTATAATGTCTTGTCTAGAGTCTGTCCTATAATGTCTTGTCTAGAGTCCGTCCTATAATGTCTTACCTAGAGTCGTCCTATAATGTCTTCCTAGAGTCCGTCCTATAATGTCTTCTAGAGTCCGTCCTATAATGTCTTCTAGAGTCTGTCCTATAATGTCTGTCTAGAGTCTGTCCTATAATGTCTTTACTAGAGTCTGTCCTATAATGTCTTGTCTAGAGTCCGTCCTATAATGTCTTGTCTAGAGTCTGTCCTATAATGTCTTGTCTAGAGTCTGTCCTATAATGTCTTGTCTAGAGTCTGTCCTATAATGTCTTGTCTAGAGTCCGTCCTATAATGTCTTGTCTAGAGTCCGTCCTATAATGTCTTGTCTAGAGTCCGTCCTATAATGTCTTGTCTAGAGTCTGTCATATAATGTCTTGTCTAGAGTCCGTCCTATAATGTCTTGTCTAGAGTCTGTCCTATAATGTCTTGTCTAGAGTCCGTCCTATAATGTCTTGTCTAGAGTCCGTCCTATAATGTCTTGTCTAAGTGAAGTAAACTAGAGGGAGACCTGAATTTGTTTAGTTTTATGACTTCAGTGTATGTACCAACTTGAACGAACGATTAGTCAAGTGATCCCAGTGTATGTACCAACTTGAACGAACGATTAGTCAAGTGATCCCAGTGTATGTACCAACTTGAACGAACGATTAGTCAAGTGATCCCAGTGTATGTACCAACTTGAACGAACGATTAGTCAAGTGATCCCAGTGTATGTACCAACTTGAACGAACGATTAGTCAAGTGATCCCAGTGTATGTACCAACTTGAACGAACGATTAGTCAAGTGATCCCAGTGTATGTACCAACTTGAACGAACGATTAGTCATATGTGATTGCGACGATTCAGTGATCCAGTGTACCAACTTGAACGAACGATTAGTCAAGTGACCACAGTGTATGTACCAACTTGAACGAACGATTAGTCAAGTGACCACAGTGGAACCCCTACACAACTGGAATGATGAAATCCGATAAAATTGCGCATGACAAACATTTACAGCGCTATCATTATTTTTGGAACACTCTATGTGCGTCCGTCTGTCTCTCTATCTAATTTACATGTCTGTCTGCGTGTCCTGCTGTCTATCAATTTGTATATCTATTTATCAGTTTGTATATCTATTTATCAGTTTGTATATCTATTTATCAGTTTGTATATCTATTTATCAGTTTGTATATCTATTTATCAGTTTGTATATCTATTTATCAGTTTGTATATCTATTTATCAGTTTGTATATCTATTTATCAGTTTGTATATCTATTTATCAGTTTGTATATCTATTTATCAGTTTGTATATCTATTTATCAGTTTGTATATCTATTTATCAGTTTGTATATCTATTTATCAGTTTGTTATATCTATTTATCAGTTTGTGTATCTATTTATCAGTTTGTATATCTATTTATCAGTTTGTATATCTATTTATCAGTTTGTATATCTATTTATCAGTTTGTATATCTATTTATCAGTTTGTATATCTATTTATCAACTTCATCATAGCTCTTATTAACACACTTGCTGTGGATTCTCTGTCGAAATATCAAGCCTAACTTAGTTATTGCTTTACAGAAGCGATTTATTTCTTATCTAGACTGCATTTCAACAAAACACTTATCAAATGGAAGCTAATTGCTATACAATCTAGATTAGCAACATAAGTGTCGCGCACGTATCCACGCACAACCAAACGTAGTATACCAACGTTAACGAATACATCTTACTTACTTGCTATTATTATTTGATGTATACGCAACTATAAGACTCTCTGTCTCTCTGTCTCGCTCTCTCTCTCTCTCTCTCGCTCTCTCTGTCTCTCTCTCTCTCTGTCTCGCTCTCTCTGTCTCGCTCTCTCTCTCTGTCTCTCTGTCTCGCTCTCTCTCTGTCTCTCTCTCTCTCTCTCTCTATCTATCTATCTCTCTCCGTGTGTGAGTGCCCATGAGATGTCGCTGACACCTGTTTTGTTTTAAATGGCATACTTCACCAAATTCTCTATCTCCCCAGGTCAAGGATTTCAATGATGGCACAGTGTCCCTTTCGGTCAATATTTGTTACAGTTCAAGTGATGGTGTTTATATTTCCCTCGATGGCCACACAGTCCTCGACCTCAATATTATATTCATTCAACAGCACAGTTAAATATGACAACAAGATCAGTAGTTTTCAACATTTTAACGAACCATTTGATCACAGGATATTCGGACAACTTACCATCGACATGGTACAAACAACAACATCATCAATTCATGTCCAGTGGAGTCTCACACACGTCACATATCCGGATAGTGCAGTCGAGTCGACAGTTTTATGTGAAACATCTCATGGGAAAATCGTGTCGGAAAAGTTGAAGGCAGACAGAGCTTCGTTTCACTTCAAATTCTTGAATTCTAACACCAAATATCTGGTTTGTGTTTACTTGCTAGAAAAATCGAAATCAACAAACACAAGCATTCTTCATTACAACTGTCTGCCTTTCTCGACGATTCCAATTCTGAGGTCAGACAGCATTCTAGGAGTGATTTTATGTAGCGGCTACTTGTTGAGCATGGGAGCATTAGGCTGCATGACGTGGTACAGAAGAACCATTAGAATCAAGCGGAGTGCAGAAAGAGTATTGACAATAAAAGACACAGAAAATGAAAGTAATAGCTACGATCGATCAGTTAAAGCAGATTGACGTGCCACCAATTATGATACTGTTTATAACGCCATAAAAAAAACCCAGTAAATAAAAGAACTATAAAAGGCTATGTTTGTTGCTTCCAAATGCAAAAGAAAATCCAAATTTAATATGACACCAGATCGACATGTTTCCATTTAGTTGACGACTTATTGTTTTATTGTAAATATTGTATGAGCGTATTACAATAAAATAAAAGCAGCCCCATCAAAGGAGACAATCTGGCATATGTTTGGTTCAATTATGACGTATTTTAAGTCAAGTGAGTGATTAATTTTCTAATGGTGTGTAAGTATGGTGCAGGAAGAGGCGATGAACAAATGTGACGGAAGGATGGGCTAGTCAGAACCGGTTTAAATAGTAAATACACAAAAAGCAATATGTGCCTGACACCTTTTGATTTATCAATGGGGCTGCTTTTATCTTGAACACCCTGTATCAAATTTTAGTCGACACAGCGTACATAGACTAGTAATTTGCGAATAGTAGCTATTCGTTACTCAAATACCTTATATTATATACCTTATTAACAAATCAACAAATTACTTTTTGCAGACGACCAAAGTCTAATCTATGAAGATGAAGATCAGCTACAATATCATATGAATGCATTGCTAATAGCATGCAGGAAGTACAACATGAAAATCAACAAACAAAAGACCGAGACCATGAAAATCAGCAGAACACCAAGCCACGCAAACATACAAATAGACTAAAGTAAGAGTAAAGCAAGTTTCTGAATTCAAATATTTAGGAGCATTTTCCCACAAGACGGAAAACTCGATAGAGAAATAGAGACAAGGTGTCAAAAAGCGAATGCAGTGACCTACCAGCTGGCACCATTACTACAACACCCAAAGGTCAAGATGGAAGGGAAAAGACAGATGATAAAAGTATTTTTCTACCAACACTTTGTTACCAGTGCCAAACTTGGTTTCTGACAGTAACACACCACAGAAAGCTCACCATGTGTGAAATAAAATGCTTGAGGAGGATAGTGGGGGTCACCAGGAAAGATAGACTACGAAATGAGGACACCAGAAGCTGGCATAATTTCATGCACCGAATACATCGAAAGACTACAAATGCAGTGGTTTCGACATTTAATAAGAATGGGATACAACCAACCACAAATAACAGCACACAATAAAAAGAGATCAGGTACTAGAGTGAAGGGAAGACTAAGAAAAAAATGGATAGACAATATCAAGACCACATTACATCAACACGGACATAACAACAACAAGGGCGCATCATCTGAGCATAGAACGCAAATTAAAGCTTCCACCCCTACGCGTAATGGTAAGAGGGGACAACCAATTCCATCTTCCACCTGGAGATAGACAATAAACAATAGACTATACCTTATCTTTGCTATTATTCGTTACTCGCTGTTTCATTCTTGCCCTCATTAGATGCATTAAACGTTTTCTTGGCATAGTATGCAGTGACCGTATAACTAGCAAGCTAATGTTTGAGAGATAACCTCCCGTTATATACAATCTCGTTAAGCAGAGACATCCCAGGGAGTTGTGACACATCTTGCGCATGAAAGATAGTCGAATTCCCAAGAGTCTTCTTTATGGAGAACTGATCTCTGGGAAGAAACCGACTGGAGGTCCCCAAATGCGATATCAAGATGTCTGTCAGCAAGATTTGATAGTCTATTGTCTATTCCCAGGTGGAAGATGTAGTTGGATGTCCACTCTTACCGTTAAACGTAGGGACGGGAGTTTTAATTTGCGTTCTAGGGCCAGATGAGTCGCCCTTGTGTTATATCCGTGTTTATGTCTATCCCTCTTTTTCTTGGTCTTCCCTTAGCTCTAGTACCCGATCTCTTTGTATTGTATTCTTGAAGGTTTTTAACATAAACACAGGTACGTGGAGAAGAGCCTACAAAGACAGATGTATGGAGTGGAGTGTGATGTTGTATTTCCTAGAGATCTCTAAGATTATTGCCGGAGCTACAGAGTTCGTGCTTTATGTTTTACTCTCGATAAGTGGCGTGCCATTTTTGCAAAGAGAGACCGAGCCATATGGGTTAAAACCCGGTGCAATGAAGTCAATGCTCGTCTTTAGACCCGTTAAAGTACATTCTGATTCTGAAGTAGATTAGAAAAAAGAAAAAGATACTTTACTCCAAGATGCAATACCATCTCCAGAGACCGGCTTCATCTTTAATGTATGAAAAGTGGGACATAAACTGTCATTCCCGCATTCGACTTTACAGTCATCAACGCAGTTGTGAAGTATCTATCTAGTGTCACATCTCTATGGTCTCTCTAGATCAAAAGTGGCCTACTGTTATGTTTTTTAGTTAGACGATGGGTACCATTTACTCCTAATGAGAACTCATTGCCTTTCAAAAATGTAGTTGGATAATTCATTTGATTTGATTTTTGTTATTTTTGTATATATTTTATATTGTACTTATATTTGATATTATATTAAATGACATACTATTATATTGTTATTTTATCATTGCATTGCTTACGCCATTATGGCATACACCAGCCGGCACGGCACCTGATGATGATGAAGATGATTGCTTACTATATCCGATATAACTTATTTTATTTCAGCTGACCTCTAACCAGAGTCAGTTATAGATTTCCTTGGATGGAATTTGTGTATTCTAGACTGAATATACTAGTCTACGCAAAATTCTAGGAGTATAACAAAAATACATGGCACAGTAGAGCGACAACATCTGAATTGATAGCAAACACCAAAGATAGAAATTTGTGGAGATCCATGATCGCCTACGCCAGCCGGCACGGCACCTGATGATGACGATAAAAAAAAAATGTTATAGTATGAAGACACCGTGAATAAAAGTAGTTTCAACAACATCAGTACTGAACGTCATCAATAAACAACCAATTGAATGGTTCGGCCACCCAAGTAGATTAAAAAACAGACAGTTAGTCTCAGAGATCAACGCTCTCTTCAATCGTCCACGACCAAGGTGGATCCCATAAATAACAGAATAATGTCCTGGACATGCGGATGTTTACAATAATGAGAGAGCTGACAGGATTGCATCAACAGCATCGATTGTTGAGGAGTTGAAGATGGATAAGGGGGATGTTCGTCGGTCTTTTTGCGACTGTCTGTTGGATGATGACACTAAAATCGATGTTGAATCGATCAAGCGATTTAAGCAGTTTGGAGTTACCCGCTGTACAAGTAGAACTGGATGCCTGAGGGGCAGAGTGAGAGGTGTGTTTAATCAGCGAGCCACGAGAACCATCAGTATGCCTACTCTTGGATATCTGTTGGGGAGACTGAGCACCTATGGGACTGCCCGGAGTGCAATGACGTCAGTTTAGTAATCAATAACCAATAAATAACAGAGACAGTGAATGACACCATCTCGTACAAAGCACGCACAAGAACCTGTTCTAGAAAACTCTTCTCACCCTGACTTGTAAAACACGATAAGAGAAAGAAGAAGAATTTATTTGACAAATATTTAATTGTATTACCAATGGCAAAGAAATAACTTCTTCTCTTAACTCCCTCTGACGCATACGACATCAACACATTTCATCCAACCTGATCTTTCTTGAGCACTCCATTCCAGATCTTTCCCGCCATTTTAATTTCTCTGTCTACAGTTCGTCTCCATGTCTCTCTAGATCTTTCCCTACCCATCTTGCCTCCCGAATTCCATTTCATAGCTACATGTATGTGCCTGGTCTTCTGCGTTCTTAATATATGTCATAACCACTTCAATCTCATCCTTTTAATTTCATCGTTGATACTGTTGATGCATGTGCGCCGAGTGCTCTCATTATTAGGTATTCTTTGATTTCAATGAGTTCGTAGAATTCTTCTCATCGAGATATCTGACATCAAAGCCTCTTATGCTACTGTTTGTCTTTGTATTCCATGTCTCTGATCCATATAGTAGAATGTACACACATTTGATTTGTATATATTGAGTTTAGTATGTGTCCTGTAAGCTGATGATCTCCATATGTTATCCAATGATCTGAATGTTGCAACTGCCATTCAATACTTACGTTGATTTCGTTTCCTACATCTCCATCTATGGTTAAACACGTAATCACAAAGTACTGTAGTTTTACAAATTACGAAAACAATGACAAAATACAGCAACGTTTCGACCAACAAGGTCTTTATCAAGCAAACAAACAACAGGAGTGACACATTTAAAAAAACAAATGGACGACCAAATACAAACGTTTCTAATGAAAATCTGGGAATAAAAACGAATAACGAAATAAATGTAACACAAAAACACACATTAAAACTAGAAATAGAACGGAAGAGAAACAATGAAAAATCTAGTAAATATATAACTTGAATACATGCAACATATACCCATATAGATTACAAAGCATGGGAAGAGAAAGTACTAAGAAGCATAAGAATGTAATACGTTGAGCCCACGTGGTCGCAAGGTACCATGCAAAGAAATCAACCGATTCTCCAGAGCAAATCGACTGCGATCATCCAAGGAACATGATCGGATGACTGTGACCTGGACACCGTGAGCTCCTAAATGGCCAGTATCATTGAAATGTGAGGCTACAGGGTCACAGAGCATTGGCGTATGTCGCGCAAGTGTTGGGAAAATCGGTCACTGAACCTCTTGCCTGTCTCGCCGATATAAGCCTTGTTATACCGCTTACAGATAATGACATAAATAAGATTACGGGACTCGCATGTGAAAACATCGTCAATAAGAAACGTGGCTAAATGAAAAGATACAGTACGCGTCTGTATCACACAAACACACGTGTTGCAACGTCGACGGCCACACTGGACAGTGCCGAAATGAGTCTGGATATTGGACTTAAGGCGACTGTGTACCAACATATCCTTAAGACTTCTGTCCCGTCTGTAAGCCACTAAAGGATAGTTGGGGAAGACAGAACAGGTCTCAGGATCTGACTTAAAGATAGACAGATGACGGAATAAAACATTTTTCACCAGTAAACTATGGGGATGGAAAGTTAAGATAAGTTTTACTCTGTCTGAGTTAGTAGTCCCATACTGGCTGGAAAGGCCTGCTGGCGAGTGATTTTCTGAACTCGATGCATAGCCGAGACAAGCACCCTCTCCGGGGAAGAGCACCCTGTCCCGTAATCTTATTTATACCATTATCTGTAAGCGGTGTAACAAGGCCTATATCGGTGAGACAGGCAAGAGGCTCAGTGACCGATTGGCCCAACACTTGCGCGACATACGCCAATGCTCTGTGACCCCTGTAGCCACACATTTCAATGATACTGGCCATTTAGGAGCTCACGATGTCCAGGTCACAGTCATCCGATCATGTTCCTTGGATGATCGCAGTCGATTTGCTCTGGAGAATCGGTTGATTTCTTTGCATGGTACCTTGCGACCACGTGGGCTCAACGTATTACATTCTTATGCTTCTTAGTACTATCTCTTCCCATGCCTTATAATCTATATGGGTATATGTTGCATGTATTCAAGTTATATATTTACTAGATGTTTCATTGTTTCTCTTCCGTTCTATTTCTAGTTGGTATGTGTGTTTTTTGTATTACATTTATTTCGTTATTCGTTTTAATTCCCAGATTTTCATTAGAAACGTTTGTATTTGGTCGTCCATTTGTTTTTAAATTTGTCACTCCTGTTGTTCGTTTGCTTGATAAAGGCTTTGTTACAAGAATACTGAAACGCACATCACTAGATATATATAACGGTGATTATGGTTAGAGTGGGAGAGTAAGGATTGCTGCAGAATTAGTTGGCATTGTTCCTAAAATTATGCTACCAGTGCCAACCCTTGACGCTGACATCAAATGATAGAAGAAAACTAGTCACAGCAGAGATGAAGTGTCTATGCAGAATGCTGGGGGTAACAAGAAGAGACCGGTAGAGAAATGAAGACATGAAAAAAGTGGGTACGACATCAGTACTAAACTTCATCAATAAACAACGAATTAAATGGTTCGGCCACATAAGCAGATTACTAACAAACAGTGCACCTCAAAGAACGATGTTGCTCAGATACAATGGATACAAAGAAAAAAGCTGGCCACGCAAAAGATGGACCTCAGAGATAACAGAGGTGACTAAAGTCACTATTTATTCCGCTCACACAAAATCACGTTCTAGAATTCACTTCTGATCCTGACGATATGAGGCAAAACAGGATTAGAGACAAGAAAAACAGGACTAGAGACAAGAAAAACAGGATTAGAGACAAGAATAACGGATTAGAGACAAGAAAAACGGATTAGAGACAAGAAAAACAGGATTAGAGACAAGAAAAACGGATTAGAGACAAGAAAAACAGGATTAGAGACAAGAAAAACAGGATTAGAGACAAGAAAAACGGATTAGATACAAGAAAAACAGGATTAGAGACAAGAAAAACAGGATTAGAGACAAGAAAAACAGGATTAGAGACAAGAAAAACGGATTAGATACAAGAAAAACAGGATTAGAGACAAGAAAAAGAAAGAAAAGTACCTAAAATGTTGTTGTTACATATTTCATGCTAATTCTTGATTAGAGAATGTAAGGGTAGTGGGAGTCATTATCAAATCATACCAAGGTTGTTAATTAGAGAAGGTAACGGTAGTGGGAGTCATTATCAAATCATACCAAGGTTGTTGATTAGAGAATATAACGGTAGTGGGAGTCATTATCAAATCATACCAAGGTTGTTAATTAGAGAATGTAACGGTAGTGGGAGTCATTATCAAATCATACCAAGGTTGTTAATTAGAGAATGTAAGGGTAGTGGGAGTCATTATCAAATCATACCAAGGTTGTTAATTAGAGAATGTAACGGTAGTGGGAGTCATTATCAAATCATACCAAGGTTGTTGATTAGAGAATGTAACGGTAGTGGGAGTCATTATCAAATCATACCAAGGTTGTTAATTAGAGAATGTAACGGTAGTGGGAGCCATTATCAAATCATACCAAGGTTGTTGATTAGAGAATGTAACGGTAGTGGGAGTCATTATCAAATCATACCAAGGTTGTTGATTAGAGAATGTAACGGTAGTGGGAGCCATCACTCAAATCATACCAAGGTTGTTGATTAGAGAATGTAAGGGTAGTGGGAGTCATTATCAAATCATACCAAGGTTGTTAATTAGAGAATGTAAGGGTAGTGGGAGCCATTATCAAATCATACCAAGGTTGTTAATTAGAGAATGTAAGGGTAGTGGGAGTCATTATCAAATCATACCAAGGTTGTTGATTAGAGAATGTAAGGGTAGTGGGAGTCATTATCAAATCATACCAAGGTTGTTGATTAGAGAATGTAACGGTAGTGGGAGCCATTATCAAATCATACCAAGGTTGTTGATTAGAGAATGTAAGGGTAGTGGGAGTCATTATCAGATCATACCAAGGTTGTTGATTAGAGAATATAAGGGTAGTGGGAGTCATTATCAAATCATACCAAGGTTGTTAATTAGAGAATGTAAGGGTAGTGGGAGTCATTATCAAATCATACCAAGGTTGTTGATTAGAGAATGTAAGGGTAGTGGGAGTCATTATCAGATCATACCAAGGTTGTTGATTAGAGAATATAAGGGTAGTGGGAGCCATTATCAAATCATACCAAGGTTGTTAATTAGAGAATGTAAGGGTAGTGGGAGTCATTATCAAATCATACCAAGGTTGTTGATTAGAGAATGTAAGGGTAGTGGGAGTCATTATCAAATCATACCAAGGTTGTTGATTAGAGAATGTAAGGGTAGTGGGAGTCATTATCAAATCATACCAAGGTTGTTGATTAGAGAATGTAAGGGTAGTGGGAGTCATTATCAGATCATACCAAGGTTGTTGATTAGAGAATATAAGGGTAGTGGGAGTCATTATCAAATCATACCAAGGTTGTTAATTAGAGAATGTAAGGGTAGTGGGAGCCATTATCAAATCATACCAAGGTTTGTTGATTAGAGAATGTAACGGTAGTGGGAGTCATTATCAAATCATACCAAGGTTGTTGATTAGAGAATGTAAGGGTAGTGGGAGTCATTATCAAATCATACCAAGGTTGTTGATTAGAGAATGTAAGGGTAGTGGGAGTCATTATCAAATCATACCAAGGTTGTTAATTAGAGAATGTAACGGTAGTGGGAGCCATAATCAAATCATACCAAGGTTTGTTGATTAGAGAATGTAACGGTAGTGGGAGCCATTATCAAATCATACCAAGGTTGTTGATTAGAGAATGTAAGGGTAGTGGGAGTCATTATCAAATCATACCAAGGTTGTTGATTAGAGAATGTAACGGTAGTGGGAGTCATTATCAAATCATACCAAGGTTGTTGATTAGAGAATGTAAGGGTAGTGGGAGCCATAATCAAATCATACCAAGGTTGTTGATTAGAGAATGTAACGGTAGTGGGAGTCATTATCAAATCATACCAAGGTTGTTGATTAGAGAATGTAACGTAGTGGAGCCATTATCAAATCATACCAAGGTTGTTGATTAGAGAATGTAACGGTAGTGGGAGCCATCACTCAAATCATACCAAGGTTGTTGATTAGAGAATGTAACGGTAGTGGGAGTCATTATCAAATCATACCAAGGTTGTTAATTAGAGAATGTAAGGGTAGTGGGAGCCATCATCAAATCATACCAAGGTGGTTAATTAGAGAATGTAACGGTAGTGGGAGTCATTATTAAATCATACCAAGGTTGTTGATTAGAGAATGTAACGGTAGTGGGAGTCATTATTAAATCATACCAAGGTTGTTGATTAGAGAATGTAAGGGTAGTGGGAGTCATTATCAAATCATACCAAGGTTTGTTGATTAGAGAATGTAAGGGTAGTGGGAGTCATTATCAAATCATACCAAGGTTGTTGATTAGAGAATGTAAGGGTAGTGGGAGTCATTATCAAATCATACCAAGGTTGTTGATTAGAGAATGTAAGGGTAGTGGGAGCCATAACTCAAATCATACCAAGGTTGGTGATTAGAGAATGTAACGGTAGTGGGAGCCATCACTCAAATCATATCAAGGTTGTTAATTAGAGAATGTAACGGTAGTGGGAGTCATTATCAAATCATACCAAGGTTGTTAATTAGAGAATGTAACGGTAGTGGGAGTCATTATCAAATCATACCAAGGTTGTTAATTAGAGAATGTAACGGTAGTGGGAGTCATTATCAAATCATACCAAGGTTGTTGATTAGAGAATGTAACGGTAGTGGGAGTCATCACTCAAATCATACCAAGGTTGTTGATTAGAGAATGTAACGGTAGTGGGAGTCATTATCAAATCATACCAAGGTTGTTAATTAGAGAATGTAACGGTAGTGGGAGTCATTATCAAATCATACCAAGGTTGTTGATTAGAGAATGTAAGGGTAGTGGGAGTCATTATCAAATCATACCAAGGTTGTTAATTAGAGAATGTAACGGTAGTGGGAGTCATTATCAAATCATACCAAGCTTGTTGATTAGAGAATGTAAAGGTAGTGGGAGCCATTATCAAATCATACCAAGGTTTTTTTATTAGAGAATGTAAGGGTAGTGGGAGTCATTATCAAATCATACCAAGGTTGTTGATTAGAGAATGTAAGGGTAGTGGGAGTCATTATCAAATCATACCAAGGTTGTTGATTAGAGAATGTAAGGGTAGTGGGAGTCATTATCAAATCATACCAAGGTTGTTAATTAGAGAATGTAACGGTGGTGGGAGTCATTATCAAACCATACCAAGGTTTGTTGATTAGAGAATGTAAGGGTAGTGGGAGTCATTATCAAACCATACCAAGGTTTGTTGATTAGAGAATGTAAGGGTAGTGGGAGCCATTATTAAATCATACCAAGGTTGTTAATTAGAGAATGTAAAGGTAGTCGGAGTCGTTGTCAAATCATACCAAGGTTGTTGATTAGAGAATGTAACGGTAGTGGGAGTCATTATTAAATCATACCAAGGTTGTTAATTAGAGAATGTAAAGGTAGTCGGAGTCATTATCAAATCATACCAAGGTTGTTAATTAGAGAATGTAAAGGTAGTGGGAGCCATCACTCAAATCATACCAAGGTTGCTGACTTTAAAAAAAAATTTAATTTTTTCTTCCGATCCAGAAGCACTTGAGCTTTTCAGCTCTTCGGCTTGGTGCCATGGACATCGTAACCCTTCGGTTCGGTGCCACGAACACCGTAAATCTGGGGAATCTGTGGCTTTTTCTGCCATCCAGCGGAATTGAACTCGCACACACAGAGGGATAGTCCAACGCGCTACGAACACGCTGGGCAGAGGGGCAAGTTTGTTGATTAGAGAAGGTAGCGGTAGTGGGAGCCATCACCAAATCATACCAAAGTTGTTGCAGAATTACTATTAATAAACATGTCACTGAATGCTTATAATAGCTGAAATCACGGGATAGAAGGTTTTAAAAACATGAGATCCGAGACCAGTTTAGACAAATAACGGCCGCTGACCTAAATCGGTCCACAAAACAATGTTGACCGTCCCAAGAAAGTTATCGAACATTACTATACACACCGCCTATCAGCTAAACCAAATTAATTTAGGAAAAACACATAAATAAACACACAAAAATCTCCCCTTTTAAAATCAATGTTAACAAAAAATACCAAATATAATAAAGAGTTGTTACAAATGATTTCTTCATACCTCTGATCGTGCAAGCAAAACACATGTTCACGCTAAACACTTGTTAGGAGAAACTAAATCAGAGACTAAAGAGACACTTTTGGTCCAGTGAATGAGAAAATGAGAAAATTATGAGACAGCTGTATTTTCTACAGTTGGCAAGTCTTGAACATCAAAATTGTGATTGGGTTTTTTCTATGCAACCGGTAAATGATAAGGATTTGTGGTAGTGGAGGTAGATGGTAGGTAGATAAGGAAACAAATTGTGGTTGTGGAGGTGGATGGTAGGTACATAAAGAAAAGATTTGCCCTCTTGCTCAGCGTGTTCGTAGCGTGTTGGACTGCGGGTGACTAGCCCTCTGTGAGAGCGGGTTCAATTCCGCGGACTGGCAGAAAAGCCACAGGTTCCCCAGATTCACGGTGTTCGTGGCACCGAACCGAAGGGTTAAAATGTCCATGGCACCGAGCCGAATAGCTGAAAGCTCAAGTGCTTCTGGATCGAAAAAAAAGAAAAGAAAAGATTTGTGGTAGTGGAGGTGGATGGTAGGTACATAAAGAAAACATTTGCGGTAGTGGAGGTGGATGATAGGTACATAAAGGAAAAATGTGCGGTAGTGGAGGTAGATGGTAGGTACATAAAGGAAAAATGTGCGGTAGTGGAGGTAGATGGTAGGTACATAAAGGAAAAGATCTGTGAAGTGGTTATCGTTTATCATAATTTACACAATGGCAAGGAAGAGACGAGAAGTAAACAAAGAATGTCGTACTTTCCAGGAAAGATGGACTGTGGGTTTATCCTGTGTGAATATTAGCGACACACAGCGTTTACATTGCAGTTAACCAAACACCATTAGAATTGAACATACTATAGTGCGTTTCAAATTGATTTTCCGCGGGAAAATTTAATATCTCTGCAACCGCTTGACCGTAATTATTGTTGTAACTTTGCATATGATCTAATGATCGTAATGTCCCGAGGTTGATATTTTTTACTCAATAACAAACGTATGGTTTAAAATTTTCTTTATGTAAAGTATATAAAAGTGACCATCTCCTTAGCCAACCATATAATGAGAAGTATTACCCCTTCATATTTGTGAGATGTTGCAAGTTCCACGACTTGCACGTTTTTCACGTGGTTTGCCCGATTTTAATCGCTTTATCGCACTTTAAAAAATGTATAATGATCCTTCCGGTGTGTTCAGTTACAATTTACCGTTTGTGTTTTCAGAGCATAGGTGTATTACAAAATGTTAGGCTCATCAAAGTGAGTAAACACTTTATATGATTTATATAATATGAGTTATCTCACCTTCCAAAATTCGAATTGTACATACGCCTATGCCGAAAATATGTGATTTTTAAAATTTACGGTAAATTATTTTCTTCCAGCACCAGATAATTACTAGGTTTGAAAAGATCAAAGGAATTCGCCGTTGCAAGAAAAGTACACTACCTGCAACATTGAATTTTAGAAAATCGTTGGGACATCGGAAATACAACACCACATGCAAAAATCACGTTCATCCATGCAATGAATATGGAGATATTTGAGGTCAATCGTTGACCGAACGTTTTGAAACACATTATAACATTATAGTGCGAGAAGTTCAAACACAATCTTCTTATACGATCTATAAGCTACTAATTTATATCAATGTTTATTTCTCTTACTATTTCTCTCTCTCTCTCTCTCTTCATTCTCCATTCACTGTCTCTCTTTCTCTCTCTCTCCATCCTCCATTCACTCTCTCTCTCTCTCTCTCTCCACTCACATCCTCTACTTTGCTTCAGTAATACAATATATATATAATACATTAGCTTGCGTATGTACATTTTAGAAGGTTTTTCAATATATAAGTGTATCCGGCCAACTTCCTCCTTAAATTGTCAAGTCCCACATCAGTCTAGCTAGATCATAGATTCCCAAACTCTTTCGGCCCACCGCCCACTTTGCACAACATAAACTTTGTAACGCCACCCTTCCCTCCACAATATAACAGTTTCCCAACGCACCCTCCCACATATATACATGCTCTATTTTCTCTTTGACATAAAAAATTGAGATATATTTCTGTCATACATGGTCAATTTTCAAATGATTATATGCATGAAATAGAAAAGTGATGAAAAAATGGATCGTGTAAAACGGGTATAGGATGAATTAAAATGCAGAATTCAAATGATTATTCAATCGCAAAATCAACGAAAATAATTTATTTAAAAGTATTTATTATTAATTTCTTCTGTAAGGAGCCACCGACCCCTAGTTGTCTGAACCCCTCCCAAGTTCTTCTTAACCCACCTTAGAACGCTTCAGCGCCCACTGGGGGAGACGTACCGCCCACTTTGAGAAACGCTGGTCTAGATTTACTTCTTCTTCTTCTTTTGTCGTCACACTGCTACCGGGTTATTGCCCAGTGTCGTCACACTGCTACCGGGTTGTTGCCCAGTGTCGTCACACTGCTACCGGGTTGTTGCCCAGTGTCGTCACACTGCTACCGGGTTGTTGCCCAGTGTCGTGGTTTTCTGTTTTTGTCTTGTGCTGTTCTGGTGGCTTGTGTTATTGTTATCTAGATTTACTGACACAGATAAACAAGTTGGACATGCAAGGTCAAGTTAGTTGCGAGACAATAATAGGACGCCATCGCTTGATGTTGTGACGCAGTGTCTAAAGAGAAATATCAGACGACAGCGGTGGTTGAAAAATCTAAGAATGTTCAGAACGAGATTCGGTAAGCAGATGGGGCTGAGGCTTGTGCCATCTCGACCGGATACTAGTCAGTAGACAAGCAGAGACATGACCCATAGTAGAGACGGGAAGATGAAGTAGAGCGAGAATCAATATGAGAGCCAGAAATCAGAAAAACTTAGTTAATACTAGTTTTTTTCATCACTGGGTGAGATGTTAACATTTGATAAGTGCGAATAGTAGTTATTCTGCAATACGTAATACTGGCAATATTCGTTACTCGATATATTTCAGTTATTTTCCCGACGTGAGATATCTCCTAGGCATAACATGGAATAGCCATATTTTTTAATTTTAAACGTGTGCTCGAGTTATTAGAAATTTCCACGATTTATCCTCTCCTCAAACGGAGACGTCTCCGATGGCTGGGCCACATCTTGTTCATGAATAATTGTTGAATTCCCAAGGATCTTATAAAAAACTGATCTCTGCCAAGGTTTTTGACATAAACGCATGTACGTGGGAAACTGTGGTCAAAGTGTTGTGTGTTGAGACACAAGGCGTGGTGTAGACCGTTGTATTTTGAGTACAACCTGGCCAGACATGCAGAAGTAAGGAAGTTTTATTCCATGATGCAATCTCACATTGAAACTAGCTCTATCATTACGATGTTAAATCTGTAAGGAGCCATCGTTATACAGAAAAAGTATAATGAGTACAAAACAAGAGGAAGACCACGCAAAAATGGAGCGACGGCATCAAGAACAGCCTTACGAAAATGAATATCAGCTTACAAAGTGCCTTAAAACAAGCACACACACGATCACTACCTCCCCCTAAACCCCTCGTCCCCATCCAACACTTCTATAAAGAAGTAAATGGTGGAAGAGAAGAAGAAGAACAATTGGCCAAAAGTGACTAAATAACGATCAAGTAACGAGTACTAAGGAAGGTGGATTTGCTAGAAAAGTAACGAACAGTTACGCATGGCTAAAGGCAATGGAAATGCAAATCACTAGTGACTAGTGGGGAATGAAAATCACACGAATTCTGTTGAAAATCCGATTCTAGTGAAAATAATTCTAATTAATGTATACAACCATATTGCTAGGACAAAAGAACGTGCTTCCCACAGAAGTATCATTATTTGTTGAGCCTATGTTAAATTAGAAAATAAAGAATATGAGCCAAGTTATATCACAGTTCGGACAGGACAGTGATTTGATTCCAGGTTGTCTCTTCTTATGAATGCCTAGTGACCCGATGAATGCCTAGTGACCCGATGAATGCCTAGTGACCCGATGAATGCCTAGTGACCCGATGAATGCCTAGTGACCCGATGAATGCCTAGTGACCCGATGAATGCCTAGTGACCCGATGAATGCCTAGTGACCCGATGAATGCCTAGTGACCCGATGAATGCCTAGTGACCTGATGAATGCCTAGTGACCCGATGAATGCCTAGTGACCCGGTTGCACAACACCAAAGACAAGTTCCTTTTTTTAAAATAAAAATTCATTTTTTAAAATTATGTAAAAACAAGTTGACAATAAAAGTGAAACAAAAATTGATTGCAGAGAAGGTATTACAAAGAAAATAGACTAACTTGACAGTAGATAAACAAAGCAAATAGTAAACACAGTCTGTATTATAATAGTATGGTTCACCACACCGACATCCGTCCTTCCTCACTAACAAATCGTATTTAAATTGTCAGTCAATAATATATTCTATCGAATTTTATTTTTTCTCAATATATTTCTGAAATATTGTATGTTGCATCGTTTAACATGAATTCTAGTAGTTTATCATGATTTTCAGATAACACGCGATTATCTCCCTCAGGGTTTGAATTATTTGTTTTGGAAACGGTTATTCCGCTTAACTGACATCTCTGGATAAATGACGATATTTCATTCTGGTGTTTAGCAAGTCCTATTTCGTTCTCTAGAGCATGTTTCTGAATATCTCAAACTAGCATATACTACAGTTAACCCCTTAGAGTGGGCGCTCTAAGAGAACTCAAAATCTAAATTGCCCTCTAAACGCACCAATAACGTTTATTTTGTATTCAGATGTGGTCAATATATGTTAATATAATTTGTTACGATTTAGTATCTTACGATGATCTCTCATTAGCTGGTTTTATTTACACATGCTTATAATTATTTTACTGTCTT
The DNA here is from genome assembly GCA_020796225.1 of Arion vulgaris. NCBI lineage: Eukaryota > Metazoa > Mollusca > Gastropoda > Stylommatophora > Arionidae > Arion > Arion vulgaris. The sequence goes on from CM036754.1 coordinate 50,750,199, forward strand.
GATAGTTTCATTCATATTTCAGAAAGTATTAAACAGTTGAATTGTCTAAACAAATCTATTCCTGAATAAATAATGGCTTCAAGTTCTACCGTTTGTAAGCAAAGAATATCTGCTGCACAAGCCAAATATCTTATTTCTTCTTGGAAAGACAATAATCAAGATAGCATATCAAGACGTGTCACTATAGTCCATTGAACTTGTCATGTCCACAGATACAAATTTGTATCTTTGTAACCATTTGATTAAATAACTTGAAAACTTGCATGTGAACTACACATGTTCCCACCGCTACACAAACATTGGCCCCCATGTATGAGCTGGGATGGTACGCCTGTGAATGAGACTTGACATCAAATGTCATATTGGTGCGTTTACTGTAAAACTAAAATTTCGTTTTAAACTCGCCAAATATGCCGCCATCATCAAAGGTAAGCGTTATGGTACAAAATCCAGGTTTTCTATATTTCTTCTGTCAGTCGGTATACTTCTATGGGTGCACAGTTTCGCTACTATAGAATTGATGGTTTTGCTGGAACTCGCATTGGACTGTGGGCATGAGTTGTTGAATGGACTATAGTTCAGAACCAAAATACTTATTTAATAGTGCTAGATATTCAAAGCGACCTACGATGCATGTCGTAAGAGACGACTGATTTTCCAACTTGGATGATGCAGCCAATGTTATTGGATTTATCTGATATTTCAAATATGCAGTATCAAAAAGAACTCGCAGAAATGCAAAATGATGAGTCAGTAAAAACTTTATTTAATATAAAAGGAGCGATGGCATGGCTTTGTGCGGAAACATAAATCAAATATCCAAATTCAACCAAATGTGCAAGAAAACTATTATTACCATTTCCATCTTCATATTTAGCTGAATGCCGATTTATTGTCATAAATGATGTGCTGCTAAAAAGAAATTAGGCTGGATATAACACAAAGGGAAAACTTGAGACTGAAGCTAACTAAATTATAATCTAACCTAAGATCTCTTTGCAGCATGCATCAAGCGCAATGATCTCAGTAAGTGTAAGTAATAAATAATTACTAATAATTAAAATAATATAGAAAAATCTGTCAATAACATTATTTCCTTCTTGAATGTCAGTTCTCCATTATATGTTTTGAAAATTTGCTTACTGTGTTTCCTCAACAATTTCCTAGTGATTTCTTCCTAAAATCTATCATTTAAGTATCTTCAGTGAACAATTCAATTTGCCAATCATCTTAAACCTATCCACTATCACTACATCAATATATTATAAGCCTACTGATGCACATAGTCTTCTCCTTTATACTTCTTTCCATCCCCAGTCTTGTCGGAATTCTTTGCCGTTCTCCCAACTCTTACGTCTTCGTCGCATTTGTAGCGAGGACGATTATTTTTTGATAGAGCTCGCGAGATGCTGGATTTCTTCCGCAAGCTCCTATACCCGGAGAAGGTGCTTGTATCTGTTGTACATCGAGTTCAGAAAATTACTCGCCAGCAGGCCCTTACCAACCAGCATAGGACTGCCAACTATGACAGGGTGAAACTTATCTTAACTTTCCACCCTCATAGTTGTGAAAATGTTTTATTCCGTCATCTGTCTATTCTTAAGTCAGATCCTGAGACCCGTTCAGTTTTCCCCAGCTATCCTTTGGTGGCTTACAGACGTGACAGAAGTCTTAAGGATATGTTGGTACACAGTCGCCTTAAGTCCAATATCCAGACTCATTTTGACACTGTTCAGTGTGGCCGCCGGCGTTGCAATACGTGTGCTTATGTGATACAGACTCGTGCTGTATATTTTCCTTTAGCCACGTTTGTTATTGATGATGGTTTCACATGCGAGTTCCGAAATATAATCTACGCTATCACTTACAAGCTGTGTGCTAAGGCATATATCGGCGAAACAGGCAATATGCTCAGTGACCGTTTCGGTCAACACTTACGCGATATACGCCAATGCTCTGGGACCTCTGTAGCCACTCATTTCAATTAAACTGACCATATGATTTCTTGCGACGTCCAGGTCCCTGCCATCCGATCATGTTTCTCTGATGATCGTAGTCGATTTGCTATGGAGAATCGTTTTATTTCGTTATATGGTACCTTGCGACCTCATGGACTCAACGCTCTACATTCCTATGCTTCTTAGTACTTTCTCTTCTCATGCTCTATATTTTATATGTGTATATGTTATATGTATGTAAGTCATATATTTACTTGATTTTTATTGTTTCTCTTCTTTTTCCACTTCTAGTTTTTCTGTATTTATTTCATTATTCGTTTTAGTCACATATTTTCATTCATTTTTAACCTTTGTAATATCTATGTCAATGTCTATATGTGGTGTTCTGTGACATTCGTTGCTTTTGTTGTATCGTTTGCTTGATAAAGACCTTTTGGTCGAATCGTTGCTGTGTATTGTCATTGTTTTTGTATTTTGTAAAACTACAGTACTTTGTTGTTACGTGTTTCGCCATTCTACATAGTTTTACTGCAGTCTCCATCTATATTAATATTAATTCAATTTTTGAAATTTAACAATTGTTTATATTTTATATAGGGGGTGGGGGCATACGAAATTTTGAAAGGCTTTGCTGGGGCATGGCACAAAAAAGGTTGGGAAACACTCAACTATAGTGAAATATGATCGTTTGGTTTCAGGAAGTGTATAGAATGTACACAATTCTCATGGCTACAACGGAACAAGATCTACAAGACTTGATAGACATATTAGTGAGAGAAAGTGAAAAGAAAGGCTTTGCTGGGGCATGGCACAAAAAAGGTTGGGAAACACTGATCTACACAAACAGTCATTGTGCAATTAGAACAAACACAGGCTATCAGAAAAATCACACATTAGATCTGGAGTAAGACCTTGGGAACTCCCAAATGATTTGCTTTTGTACGAGGATCAGACATCCATATCATCAGCAGAGAAACAATAGCTACAACAACGCATTAACAATGTCCAGTTAACATGCGATGACTTCAGCATGAAAATCAGCATTGGCAAAACCGAAGTAATGACATTCTCTAGAGAGGAAAACACCAATATCTCCATCGGCAAACATCAGTTAAAACAAGTCAAAGATTTACATATATGGGGAGCATTTTTTCAGCAAATAGAAGAAAAACTTACGAAATCCAACTTAGATGCAATCAAGCAAAACAAATCATAGGGCAATTTTAAAATTCGAACATGCCACAATGAACATTAAAAGAGCGTTCTACAAAACAATCTTTCTCCCGACGTTATGCTATCAGTGCAAACTTGGACATTGATATCAAACATAGAAGAAAACTAGTCACAACAGAGAGGAAGTGTCTACTCAGAATTCTGGGAGTATAAAGAGTAGACTAGTTTGGGAATGAAAATATAGTGAGGAAAAAGTTGATCAAACATCAATACTGAACTTCAACAAGAAAAAGTTGATCAAACATCAATACTGAACTTCAACAAGAAAAAAGTTGATGAAACATCAATACTGAACTTCAACAAGAAAAAAAGTTGATAAAACATCAATACTGAACTTCAACAAGAAAAAAATTGATCAAACATCAATACTGAACTTCAACAAGAAAAAAAGTTGATAAAACATCAATACTGAACTTCAACAAGAAAAAGTTGATCAAACATCAATACTGAACTTCAACAAGAAAAAGTTGATCAAACATCAATACTGAACTTCAACAAGAAAAAAGTTGATGAAACATCAGTACTGAACTTCAACAAGAAAAAAGCAAAGTTAATGTGCTCAGCCACATAAGCAGATTACCAACACACAGTGCGCCTTAAAATATAATGCTACTCAGATACAGTGGATATAATGCTACTCAGATACAGTGGATATAATGCTACTCAGATACAGTGGATATAATGGTACTCAGATACAGTGGATATAATGCTAGTCAGATACAGTGGATATAATGCTACTCAGATACAGTGGATATAATGCTACTCAGATACAGTGGATATAATGCTACTCAGATACAGTGGATATAATGCTACTCAGATACAGTGGATATAATGCTACTCAGATACAGTGGATATAATGCTACTCAGATACAGTGGATATAATGCTACTCAGATACAGTGGATATAATGCTACTCAGATACAGTGATATAATGCTACTCAGATACAGTGGATATAATGGTACTCAGATACAGTGGATATAATGGTACTCAGATACAGTGGATATAATGCTACTCAGATACAGTGGATATAATGCTACTCAGATACAGTGGATATAATGCTACTCAGATACAGTGGATATAATGCTACTCAGATACAGTGGATATAATGCTACTCAGATACAGTGGATATAATGCTACTCAGTTACAGTGGATATAAGGTAAAAGATCGTCCTCGCAAAAGGTGAACCAAAGAATGTACAGAGGCAGTGAAATACACCATGTATGAAGAGCATACAAAAGCCCATTCTAGTAATCTCTTCTTACCCTGACTGTTTTGCAAATATGATTAGTAAAAGAAAGGAAAAGAAGTAACCGCGACGCTTCAGTCTAACCAATACTAATGGAATATATAACAAACGTATATGCACCGTTCAAACTATTTCTATTGATTGAATACTCAATTGATCAGTATGCCTTGTTCTGTTTCAGCTGTCCTCATTTTCGTTCAAATATTTTGCTATCCAGTGAATCTAGGAATCCGTGAAGTTTATAATTTTAGTGATCTATTGCTCGCCAGTGCATGACTTTTCATAGTGATCTATTGCTCGCCAGTGCATGACTTTTCATAGTGATCTATTGCTCGCCAGTGCATGACTTCTCATAGTGATCTATTGCTCGCCAGTGCATGACTTTTCATAGTGATCTATTGCTCGCCAGTGCATGACTTCTCATAGTGATCTATTGCTCGCCAGTGCATGACTTTTCATAGTGATCTATTGCTCGCCAGTGTATGACTTTTCATAGTGATCTATTGCTCGCCAGTGTATGACTTTTCATAGTGATCTATTGCTCGCCAGTGCATGACTTCTCATAGTGATCTATTGCTCGCCAGTGCAGGACTTTTGATAGTGATCTATTGCTCGCCAGTGCATGCCATCTCATAGTGATCTATTGCTCGCCAGTACATGACATCTCATAGCTATCTATTGCTCGCCAGTGCATGACATCTCATAGTGATCTATTGCTCGCCAGTACATGACATCTCATAGCTATCTATTGCTCGCCAGTACATGACATCTCATAGTGATCTATTGCTCGCCAGTACATGACATCTCATAGCTATCTATTGCTCGCCAGTACATGACATCTCATAGTGATCTATTGCTCGCCAGTACATGACATCTCATAGCTATCTATTGCTCGCCAGTACATGACATCTCATAGCTATCTATTGCTCGCCAGTACATGACATCTCATAGTGATCTATTGCTCGCCAGTGCATGACTTCTCATAGTTATGTTGAATGACAAGAATTGTCTAACAAAGATTCACCAATTGTCCAGAAGGGACCAGACAGTCATACTTCGCTCTTGGACGGATCACAACAGAATGAGACATCACCTGTGCACTAAATTCAAGATAGACACCAACGGCCTGTGCCCCTGTGGCTTAACGAGTATGGCAACAGAGCATACCATACAGAACTGCCCATAGTGTGCAGACCTAAGAAGAAAGAGGTGGCCACTTACACCAGCGTCCAAGACAAACTGTAGAACAGGGCTGATAATCTGAGACAGACGGTTGACTTTATTAGATAATCTGAGACAGACGGCTGACTTTATTAGAGAATCTGAGACAGACGGTTGACTTTATTAGAGAATCTGAGACAGACGGTTGACTTTATTAGAGAATCTGAGACAGACGGTTGACTTTATTAGAGAATCTGAGACAAACGGTTGACTTTATTAGAGAATCTGAGACAGACGGTTGACTTTATTAGAGAATCTGAGACAGACGGTTGACTTTATTAGAGAATCTGAGACAGACGGTTGACTTTATTAGAGAATCTGAGACAGACGGTTGACTTTATTAGAGAATCTGAGACAGACGGTTGACTTTATTAGAGAATCTGAGACAGACGGTTGACTTTATTAGAGAATCTGAGACAGACGGTTGACTTTATTAGAGAATCTGAGACAGACGGTTGACTTTATTAGAGAATCTGAAATACCATTCTAGTGAGAACGCTGAAGAAGCAGAAGAAAGAAGAAGATTCGTTTGATGTATTTACTATACAGTAGTTCGTTTGATGTATTTACTATACAGTAGTTCGTTTGATGTATTTACTATACAGTAGTTCGTTTGATGTATTTACTATACAGTAGTTCGTTTGATGTATTTACTATACAGTGGTAAGTAATCCTACGATGCGTTGACTAAAAGAAAATGTAACATCATAACTAGAATCAATCCTAAGATGCGTTGACTAAGATAAGAAGTGATATCTTGTCTAGAGTCAATCATACGATTCATTGACTAGGATTACTTTAGTTGTCTTGACTGTAGTAAATTGTTGAATACATTGACTAGGATTATTTTAGTTGTCTTGACTGTAGTAAATTGTTGAATACATTAACTAGGATTACTTTAGTTGTCTTGACTAGTAAATTGTTGAATGCATTGACTAGGATTACTTTAGTTGTCTTGACTAGTAAATTGTTGAATACATTAACTAGGATTACTTTAGTTGTCTTGACTAGTAAATTGTTGAATGCATTGACTAGGATTACTTTAGTTGTCTTGACTAGTAAATTGTTGAATACATTGACTAGGATTATTTTAGTTGTCTTGACTAGTAAATTGTTGAATGCATTGACTAGGATTACTTTAGTTGTCTTGACTAGTAAATTGTTGAATGCATTGACTAGGATTACTTTAGTTGTCTTGACTAGTAAATTGTTGAATGCATTGACTAGGATTACTTTAGTTGTCTTGACTAGTAAATTGTTGAATGCATTGACTAGGATTACTTTAGTTGTCTTGACTAGTAAATTGTTGAATGCATTAACTAGGATTACTTTAGTTGTCTTGACTAGTAAATTGTTGAATGCATTGACTAGGATTACTTTAGTTGTCTTGACTGTAGTAAATTGTTGAATGCATTGACTAGGATTACTTTAGTTGTCTTGACTAGTAAATTGTTGAATGCATTGACTAGGATTACTTTAGTTGTCTTGACTAGTAAATTGTTGAATGCATTGACTAGGATTACTTTAGTTGTCTTGACTGTAGTAAATTGTTGAATGCATTGACTAGGATTACTTTAGTTGTCTTGACTAGTAAATTGTTGAATGCATTGACTAGGATTACTTTAGTTGTCTTGACTGTAGTAAATTGTTGAATGCATTGACTAGGATTACTTTAGTTGTCTTGACTAGTAAATTGTTGAATGCATTGACTAGGATTACTTTAGTTGTCTTGACTGTAGTAAATTGTTGAATGCATTGACTAGGATTACTTTAGTTGTCTTGACTAGTAAATTGTTGAATGCATTGACTAGGATTACTTTAGTTGTCTTGACTAGTAAATTGTTGAATGCATTGACTAGGATTACTTTAGTTGTCTTGACTGTAGTAAATTGTTGAATGCATTGACTAGGATTACTTTAGTTGTCTTGACTAGTAAATTGTTGAATGCATTGACTAGGATTACTTTAGTTGTCTTGACTGTAGTAAATTGTTGAATGCATTGACTAGGATTACTTTAGTTGTCTTGACTAGTAAATTGTTGAATGCATTGACTAGGATTACTTTAGTTGTCTTGACTGTAGTAAACTGTTGAATGCATTGACTAGGATTACTTTAGTTGTCTTGACTAGTAAATTGTTGAATGCATTGACTAGGATTACTTTAGTTGTCTTGACTAGTAAATTGTTGAATGCATTGACTAGGATTACTTTAGTTGTCTTGACTGTAGTAAATTGTTGAATGCATTGACTAGGATTACTTTAGTTGTCTTGACTAGTAAATTGTTGAATGCATTGACTAGGATTACTTTAGTTGTCTTGACTAGTAAATTGTTGAATGCATTGACTAGGATTACTTTAGTTGTCTTGACTGTAGTAAATTGTTGAATGCATTGACTAGGATTACTTTAGTTGTCTTGACTAGTAAATTGTTGAATGCATTGACTAGGATTACTTTAGTTGTCTTGACTGTAGTAAATTGTTGAATGCATTGACTAGGATTACTTTAGTTGTCTTGACTAGTAAATTGTTGAATGCATTGACTAGGATTACTTTAGTTGTCTTGACTAGTAAATTGTTGAATGCATTGACTAGGAGGCAAGAAATATCGATCTCAGTTCCACGGAGGAGATTGAGCGAATTGCCCAGTATAGAGCGATATGGAGTAATTAATTGCAGGCCTTATGTAACGTATAACGACTTTACGAAAGGAATTATTATTATTGACTAAGATTACCTCGGTTGTCTTGACTGTAGTAAGTTATTGACTAAGATTACCTCGGTTGTCTTGACTGTAGTAAGTTATTGACTAAGATTACATCGGTTGTCTTGACTGTAGTAAGTTGTTAAATGCTTCGAGTAGGATATGACAACACCAGAAGCAGGATATACATAACTTATAGGGCTGTAGTACTTATGGATAACAAGATAGTAACAACTAAGGCTGTCAAATGTTAGTGTAAAAGCTAATCGCTTAGACTAAAATCTTACATTTGCGAGTAGTATTATCTTTCTTATCTGTCTGGACCGTTTCAACTGATAGTGTGTTTGTTCTTGTGTATATACTTCATTTGTATTTGGTTTTTTTCGTTGACTCACTTTAAATTTGTAAACTTGTACCCTTAGAATTTAGCTAAAGGAAACAAAGAAACAACTTTCTAATCCCCACATAATCTGAAGTAAGTCTCTCCTGTACATAGCATACTACTAATCAGCTAGTAAATGAATACATGTCCATGACACTCCGTGCTAAGCAGAGACACACAAAAACGAAGACATTTGACGGATTAACTAGACGTAATCTTCTGCTAGGTCAAATATAAAACAACACAATGTGTTCACTCACTCGCTTCACTTTACAGTGGCTACATGCTCTTCTAAAACAATAATTCACGTGGCCATGCGCGTTTTGAGTGTGTTTTATTTCCTGACACTAACTTCAAACTTACAATGTATTTTTTTTAAAATTGATATCAAGCGCTCACTTTTGATTGAGTTGATGTTTGTAAAATATTGGACATTTAGAAGTGATTTATGTGCAGCTGACATTCATGGAAGCATGGATCATCAAATATAAGGAAGCCTTATTATTTTATCTTTTCACTTACCAGCAGCAGACTACTTCTGACCTCTTCTGAATATAAATTTACATAATGGAAACAACTTCTGGCATGGTAGGTTTATTGTCATATTCTCCATGTGTCATGTGTCGTCATGTGTCGTCGTGTGTCGTTATGTGTAGCATGTCATTTGCAGGACATCGCGTTCGTCCCATCCTGCCTATTTAGAAGATTCGAAATCTCTAGCCATTGCAGACGATATTAGTCTTTGGCTCAGCCGATGCGACGATGCTCAAACAAAAATAGATACACTTTCCAGTACAGCTCAAATAATAGAACTTCAAGTGAATATTGCAAAATGGAAAGTAATGAGAAGCTAGAAAATAATCTGAAAACTCATTATGTTACAAAATTCAATCATAGAAGAAGTTCAGAATTTTATATCTGAGCAGTACAGTATCGCAAGATGGTCATTCAGAAAACGACCTTATTGAAAAAAATCAAGAAAGCAGATCAAACTTTCGCCATGTTCAACACAATCTGGAAAGCCAAACGATCAATCTGACAGCAAAACTTCAAATATATAGCATCAGTGTCCTGTCTACGGCAGTGAGTGCTGGAAAAGGACCAACAACATCATACACAAGTTAGAGATCATCCAAACTTTTTTTTCCTTTAAAATAATTCTGCAAATGCCAGACAATATTTAAAAAAGTTAATTGCATATCCTTTACAGGATTTTGCGAATCAACCCCAGCTTTTAAACGATGTTTGTGATTTTTCTAGGCATTATTACATTCAGTAGTTTGCCGCTACTTTCTGAACGGGTGCTGCCATCGTACTTCCGTAAAAATCCACGCGAAACAATTTGCAAACAAATTGTCCGCCGCGTGATTCGAACTCAGAGCGTCAGGGTTAATAGACCGAGTCAATATACCCTAAGCCACAGCCGCCACCACCAGACAATATTCGCTAGCAACATAAAAGCTTTTGAAACAAACAAATTGTTCATCAGGGGAGATCATCATTAAAAGAAGAAGATGGAGGTGGACACTATATGGCTTTGGTCGTGGTATGGCTTTGGTCGTGGTATGGCTTTGGTCGTGGTATGGCTTTGGTCGTGGTATGGCTTTGGTCGTGGTATGGCTTTGGTCGTGGTATGGCTTTGGTCGTGGTATGGCTTTGGTCGTGGTATGGCTTTGGTCGTGGTATGGCTTTGGTCGTGGTATGGCTTTGGTCGTGGGGTTACTGGAACATTCCCATCTCAACAAGTTCACCTGATCTAAAGTAGACATTGCCTGTACACGAACAGTCACTGTACACGAACATGCCTGTTTAAATATAATCAGATTTTCCTCCTTCGGGCATGACATTTACTTTGGGACGCACCCGTGACCCCCAGTCTAACTATAATTTGTCATATACATCGTGATTTATATATTTAAACAAAGAAGGCCTTGTAGCTGGTCTTCTTCTTCTCTTCCACCACTTACTTCTTTATAAAAGTGTTGCCGGGGTGAAACGTAGTGATCTTGTGTGTGCTTGTTTTAAGACACTTTGTAAGCTGATATTCATGTTCGTAAGGCTGTTCTTGATGCCGTCGCTCCATCTTTTGCGTGGTCTTCCTCTTGTTTAGTACTCATTATACATTTTCTGTGTGGCTATGTGGTAGGAGATAACAGGGCATTCTGGTCAGGTGTCAAAACCATTTAATCTTGTTCTTTTATGAATTGCATGACTGGTTTCACATCCAATCTCCTTCTGATTTCTTCATTTCTAATTTTGTCTCTTATTGTCACACCTGCAGCTCTTCTAAGACACCTCATCTCTGTCATTATGATTTTCCGCTCATTAGCTGCTGTTATTGGCCATGTTTGACACTGGTAACATAGTGTTGGCCAGAAAATCGTTCTTATAAGATTTGCTTTAGTTGTTAGCGGTATCTCTTTATGTGACAACAGTGGTGTTAATTGTCCTAGTACCTGGTTAGTTTTTGTGCAACGATTGCTAATTTCGCTATCGATACTTCCATCTGCTGTGAAAATTACTCCTAAGTATTTGGCCTCAATTGTTTGTTTTATGTCTACGTTCTGGAATTTTATTGTAAGGCTTTCTGGTTGTCTACTTATTGCTATTGTCTCTGTCTTTATTATATTTATTTTCATGTTGTACTCCTCACCCTTGATGTTAACTAAGCTCAAATGGTTCTGGTGAGATTCTTCGTTTTCTGCAATCAGTACTTGGTCATCTGCAAATAAAAGTTCTGAAATATTATTTTCTTCCTCTATTCTTACTTCTCTACTTATGTTGTCCATGTTTGTTATAAACAGCAGTGGGGAGAGCACACATCCCTGTCTAACTCCTGAGTTTGTTATGAATGTTTTTGATGTTCCAGCTTTTGTTCTTATGTAACTTTTATTTGAAATGTATAAACTTGTGCAGACCTTGATGAGATGTTTGCTGATTCCATATTTCCTTAAACAATCCCATAGTTTGTTTCTATCGACTGTCGAAGGCTTTTTCCTGATCTATGAATGCCACACTACAGGTCTTGTTATGTTCTATTGCGCTTTCCGTCAGTTGTCTTAATGTGAATATTGCATCGGTACAGCTTCTATTTCGTCTGAAACCCATTTGTGCTTCCGAGAGTTGTTCTTCAATTGTTGGTCCTAGTCTGTTTTCAATGATCTTAGCATACATTTTTCCTATGCGACTTAGTAGTGAGATTTCCCTATAGTTATTACATTCCTTCTTGCTGCCTTTGTTTTCCAAATTGGTGTGATTATTGCTGTTTGTCAATCTTCTGGTGTTTCTTGGTTCTCCCATGCGATTTGGAAGATTCGTCTAACCCATTTTGCACCTGCCTCTCCAGCTGCTTTGATGGCTTCTGCAGGTAAATCATCTGTGCCTGCTGCTTTGTGTTTTGGTGCCAACTTTATTACATTTTCTACTTCTGCTAGTAGTATTTCTGGTTCTAATTCCTCTATTTCATCCTCTGTATTATATCAGTTTGTTCTCCCATAAGTTTTATCACAATTAAGTAGCTTTTCAAAGTAGTTTTTCCATCTTTCTAATATTAATTTTGGCCCTAAGATAGGTTGTCCTTTTTCGTCATTTAAAATTTATGTTGGGTTGTATTCTTCATTGTGCTGTCTTATTCCTCTTACTTTCATGTAATATTCTCTTGGTGCTGTTCTTTCTTCTTCTACCAGCATGTTTCCCATGCTCTTTTTATTGCTCTTTGTGTTTCCCTTCTGATTTGTCTGTAGATTGCATAATTTACATCAGTTCTACATTTTAGCCAGCATGTATAGGCTTTCTTTTTGTTATTCATTATTTATTTTATTTCTCAGTTCCACCATGCTGAAATTTTACAAAATAGATGAGACTGCAGTATTTTGTCATTGTTTTTGTAATTTGTAAAACTACAGTACTTTGTGATTACGTGAAATTTTACACCTCAGATTCCCTTTCATTTTGATGCCACATATTTCTTGAGCAATCATTTTAAAGGTGTCTTTTAGGTTACTCCATTCCTCATCTACTCCTTTTGTCTTGATTATTAGTTTTTCATAACTTTGTTGTATTCTTTCTTTGAAATTGTTTCCATTTTCTGCATTCTCTAATTCTTTCCATTTAATAGTTTCAATGCTTGGTTTCTTTTTTCTGATATTACTGTTTATCTTGTCTTTCCTGTCTATAACTAACATCCTGTGGTTTGTGTAATATTCGCTATGACTTTAGCATCCGAAATCTCACTAAAGTCTCTCTTCCTTGTTAATATGTAATCTATCTGGCTTTTAATATCTGGATCATTTCATTTATACCAAGTCGTTACCTGGGAGTCTCTATGTTGAAAGAAGGTGTTTGTAATGACAAGGTCATGCTGTGCACACAAATCTAATAAGCTGTCCCCATTTGTGTTGATCTTGCTGTTTTTGTCCCCGCATTTACCAAGATATCTTGAAAATGTTCTTCTACTATTTCCTACTTTCCCATTAAAATCTCCCATTATGAAAAGTTGATCTTTATGATTGAATCTAGCAATTTCGTAGTGTACTTCATCAAAGTATTCGCCCTGTTCTTCCTCACTGTAGTTTCCATTGCATGGTGCATATATCTGCATATAGATTTCTATGTGTGTTCCTATTTGTACCTTTATGGATATAATTCTTTCTGAAATATAATTGATGTCTAATATCTTGTTTGCAGTGTTTAGGTTAATGAGGAATCCAACTCCATATTTTGCGTGCTGGTGTGTATCTACTCCAGAGTAGATCAGTGTGTAGTCGTTATGCATTCTTTGTATTCCCTTTCCTTTTAGTCGTAATTCTGCTAGCCCTAGTACCGCCACATGATGTTTCTCCATTAATTCTGCTAGCCCTAGTACCGCCACATGATATTTCTCCATTAATTCTGCTAGCCCTAGTACCGCCACATGATGTTTCTCCATTAATTCTGCTAGCCCTAGTACCGCCACATGATATTTCTCCATTAATTCTGCTAGCCCTAGTACCGCCACATGATGTTTCTCCATTAATTCTGCTAGCCCTAGTACCGCCACATGATATTTCTCCATTAATTCTGCTAGCCCTAGTACCGCCACATGATATTTCTCCATTAATTCTGCTAGCCCTAGTACCGCCACATGATATTTCTCCATTAATTCTGCTAGTCCTAGTACCGCCACATGATATTTCTCCATTAATTCTGCTAGCCCTAGTACCGCCACATGATATTTCTCCATTAATTCTGCTAGCCCTAGTACCGCCACATGATATTTCTCCATTAATTCTATAGTTTCCTCTGCTTTATTTCCTAATCCACATATATTTAGTGTCCCTATCATAGTCCGATCTTTCGTGACCTTTGATCGCTTACTACTACGTTTCCCGTTTTCTGCTTGAGTATCTCTGTGTCGCAAATTAGATCTTCTATCGGCTTGCCAGGCCTGTCGTAGATTCATTTCTAACTGCACACTTTTTCTACCTAACACTAAGTTCACAGTAGCTGGTATTGTATTTAAAAATGAGATGTTGCATGTAAGTTCAAGAAACACATATAATCAATCAACCAACAGTTCTGTCTGTTATTAACGACATTGCGTCTATATTCACTGCGATATGTATTCTCTTTATTCAACAATATTGTTTTGTATTTGTTTCATTTTCCGTTTGGAATATCTTCATTGAACTTCTGACATGTCAATAGGTGCTCCAGTCTCTTTCGCAATATTTCCAACAGCGTCCAGAGACTAACCATACCAATCTGATTTTGATTGCTGAACCTACTTATACGCCTGTTGTGTTGCTTTTTTTATGGCAACTCCACTCTTCAATTCAAGCTCTTGCAATATAGCATTAGGAGTGGATTGGTTTAGATAAAAGTTATCTTAACATTCACACACCCTCTTACCCCTCCCCCTTTCCCGATATGGTGGCAGTGTTGTCACAGACTGCTCTTTAATTTCCATCGACACCAATGTACCCCGGAACAAGGATGTGTGTAATTCTGCGAATTGTTGACGCTTGTAGTGATTCATTTCATTGTGCGCACACGAACCACTCCCTTCGTGGTCATACTTTAGGAATCACTTAGAATGTACACATGCGCGTAGTTTTGTGACTCAAACCAGATAGCTCATAGTCCATATGTACGGTTCCAACTTCACTGCAACGGGTCACTCCATAATTATTCCGTTCCTGTGCCAACGAAAATCACACGAAATGCTAACAATTGTTTCTCGTGTGAACAAATTCCAGAATGAAACAGCCGTACCTCCGCAAAAAGCAAACTGCACCGCATAAATGCATATGGCCGTCGCTAAAGTGTCAAACACAAACCTGTTCATCACTTGAATTGCAATTCATGTCGAAGGGAACATCAGTCACGGCAAAATCCAGCTTTCAGCACACGCAATATCACTGCATACGGCAGATTGAGTCAGTTCGTCGTAACCGCTGTCCGCCATTTTATGAATAGCCACAACAAACGCACGGTTGACACATCAAAAAGCATTCCATGTAACATACATAGCTCACAGCGTTGCTCAAGCACTAACTCAGTAGCTCAGCAAACAAAACCGGAAAATACCCGACCCAACATGGTGGAAATGCGCTAGCAAAGTCGTGTCCAGAATCAAACAGTCCTGATTCTGAATGACCCTCCCGCATTCCGCCAGAGTTCAAACCAGAGTTGTGCCTTAGTCACTGTCAGTACCTCCATTATCATGCTACTTGTTATCATACTAAATGCACCACTAGCTCCCTCGGTATTTCTGCCGTTTGAGCTTGCAGAGAAGGTCCATGAGGACTTGGGGTGGCAAACTAGCAATCTATCCCTGTAGATCACAACGTCACCTTCATTGCAGTTTTCGTTACTGATGGCCTTGACGTCTGCATCTACCACCTTGGAATTCCTCGCTCTCTCTCTCTCTCTCTCTGCAACCTTTGTCGAATTTAATAATTGTTGTAAAGGTGTTTCCGCATACTAAAGGCGCCGGTGTATTCATTCCTACCCAGGGTCAATATTTGTAAGCCCATATACCAGCTGAACATTGTCTGCAGCACAGCCAACCCACGTCAGACCCCACTTTAACCGATTTTACTATTGATGCTGATCAGCTCGTGCAGTGGATGATCTTGTTTTAGCATTATGTTGAGATACGCACGTGCTCTAGCTATCTTGATTCTTTACTCCAGAGTTGGGAAATCCAGGAGAAACCTCATCGCCACGCAGGGTGTATCCTTAGTGTTACCCGGGATAATATGCATGGCTTCATTCTGTATTCTCTCCAATCGTTCAATTTGCATCTTACTAACAGTTGTTTGTATTAATTATTATCCTCACAATTTTATCATTATTGTTACACACCCAAGTACAACATGTGCTATTTTTTAGGCAACACTCTCAGTATGGATGGCCTTCTGCATGACGTCCTTTCTCGTGACAGCACGCGTGTCACTGCTGTGGTTGTTGCGGTTGTACAAATATGAACAAATTCATCCAACAACGTGGTAAGTAATAGAAACAAAGGTATGCACTTCACCTGTCCTATCCAACGTTTTTAAAATATTTTGGCGCATCTGACTAACGACTGTGGAGGCGCAGGCGCCAGATGGTGACAATTGCAATAATAATAATACTAGTAATAATAATAATAATCAGATAATATTAATAGTGAGAGCCGCTGTAGCGTAGTTGTTAGTGAACTCGCTCCGCAAGGCTGGTGGTCTGTGCGTGGAATTTTTCCCGACCACGACGACTTTCAGGTCGACCCAGCCTCGACTGGGTACCAGACATGCTCTGGGAAAGTAAAGGCGGCCGGCGTGATGCTGACCACATCACCCATCGTGTGCCGACGGTCAATGAAAATACAGGCCTAACACTGTATTGACCTATATACCACGAGGTATGAAAAGGTTCCTTTACCTTACCTTTTTTTAAATATTAATAGTATCAATAATACAAACAGTAGCAGATGAAAAATAATACTAGTAATAATAATCAGATAATATTAATAGTATCAATAATACAAACAGTAGCAGATGAAAAATGACTCCTGACTACAAGTAAAAACAAAACCAATTATATTGTGCTAACGAAAGCAACGCAATCGTACTGTTATTTCATAAACATATTTTTTCTTCTTGAATTTCTAATTAACGTTAAAACCGGAAGAATCAAATATTGCATCAGGAATTTATCACATGAACGACATGCTGTCCGCACACACCGTGTTGTACATCGCTTGCACCAGGAATTTATCACATGAACGACATGCTGCCCGCACACACCGTGTTGTACATCGATTGCACCAGGAATTTATCACATGAGCGACATGCTGCCCGCACACACCGTGTTGTACATCGCTTGCACCAGGGATTTATCACATGAGCGACATGCTGCCCGCACGCACCGCGTTGTACATCGCTTGCACCAGGGATTTATCACATGAGCGACATGCTGCCCGCACGCACCGTGTTGTACATCGCTTGCACCAGGGATTTATCACATGAACGACATGCTGCCCGCACGCACCGCGTTGTACATCGCTTGCACCAGGGATTTATCACATGAACGACATGCTGCCCGCACGCACCGCGTTGTACATCGCTTGCACCAGGGATTTATCACATGAGCGACATGCTGCCCGCACGCACCGCGTTGGACATCGCTTGCACCAGGGATTTATCACACGAGCGACATGCTGCCCGCACGCACCGCGTTGGACATCGCTTGCACCAGGGATTTATCACACGAGCGACATGCTGCCCGCACGCACCGCGTTGTACATCGCTTGCACCAGGGATTTATCACATGAGCGACATGCTGTCCCCACGCACCGCGTTGTACATCGCTTGCACCAGGGATTTATCACATGAGCGACATGCTGCCCGCACGCACCGCGTTGTACATCGCTTGCACCAGGGATTTATCACACGAGCGACATGCTGCCCGCACGCACCGCGTTGTACATCGCTTGCACCAGGGATTTATCACATGAGCGACATGCTGCCCGCACGCACCGCGTTGGACATCGCTTGCACCAGGGATTTATCACACGAGCGACATGCTGCCCGCACGCACCGCGTTGGACATCGCTTGCACCAGGGATTTATCACATGAGCGACATGCTGCCCGCACGCACCGCGTTGTACATCGCTTGCACCAGGGATTTATCACATGAGCGACATGCTGCCCGCACGCACCGCGTTGGACATAGCTTGCACCAGGGATTTATCACATGAGCGACATGCTGCCCGCACGCACCGCGTTGGACATCGCTTGCACCAGGGATTTATCACATGAGCGACATGCTGCCCGCACGCACCGCGTTGGACATAGCTGTATTACACCTTCTGTGTTTCATAATTATGTGTTTGCATCTCATCAAAAAATATATACTATAGTACTACACAGCAGCTTACCACATCACATCTAGTTAGTGAGCCACACTGGGAAAATATTTTGCAAATAGGAGAAAAAGGACAAAGACTCCACCCAACTATAGAACTTCAGCTAAGCGTATCGCAAATGGGTTTCATGAAAAACAAAAGCTGTAGAGATGTCAATTTTACATGACCACAGATAGCAGAGAAAACAATAGAATATGCCAACGTTCTATATATGGCATACATAGATCAAGAGAAAGCCTTCAACAGGATGAACAGACAACAATTATGGAAAACTTTACAAAATTACGGACTAAGCCAACAACTGATACATATATGCAAATATTTGTATAACAAGTCACAATACAGAGTGAGAACAACAAACGCAAATATTTGTATAACAAGTCACAATACAGAGTGAGAACAACATATGCAAATATTTGTATAGCAAGTCACAATACAGAGTGAGAACAACTGATACATATATGCAAATATTTGTATAACAAGTCACAATACAGAATGTAGAACAATATATGCAAATATTTGTATAACAAGTCACAATACAGAGTGAGAACAACTGATACATATATGCAAATATTTGTATAACAAGTCACAATACAGAGTGAGAACAACATATGCAAAATATTTGGTATAACAAAAGTCACAATACAGAGTTTAGTTTAGTTTAGTCGTCGGATCACCATCACTGCACGTCGAACAAATTAGTCCATAAGTGCTCCGATCTCTCCTCAGTATGTCCATCAGCGTGTGGCGACTAACGACACCGGTTCTTTGTTGGTTTACAATTCTTCTTTGTCTGCCAGCATAGCGTTCTTGTCGAGCTACACCACACTTAACTTTGAGTTCTTGCAGTCTGGTTAGTGTTGTGGATTCACCGCTATTACGTGAATCATGTACACGCCCTCTCTCCCTTAAGGAATTTATAATATCAGCCTGGTCCATTGCTCGTCCGCTTTAGACAGCAGCCATACCTGCAAGTCTATCCGCACGTTCATTCCCCTTACACCTGCATGCCCTGGCACAAAAATAAAACTGATCTTTGTCAGCCTAGACTTCCCCAGCGATTCTATCCAATGTCTCCTAGCCCATCCTGTTTCAATCTTCCTGAGCATACTCATTGAGTCACTGGGAAAACATGCATGGATAAAAGTCTGTGATTCGAGCCAAATCATCGCTTTGGTAACCGCCATGATTTCCATAGTGAGAATGCTCGTAGTCACGGCAAAACCACCACTGTCTTCCTTCACAATATCACCTCCGACCTGAGCAGTGAAAGCCCATGAGCTCCGCACATGTCGAATCACCGAACCATCCGTATAAATGATTACATCATGCTCAGATGCGTTCTCAGAAATTAATGCCTGAACCTATGCCTCCACGACAAGTGGGTTGTGTTGCCTGCATTCTTTATCAAGTTCGATGCATACAGAAAAGGATGTAGCAATTCCTGTTGGCACTGGTATCCATTCTTCACCGGGATCAATATCTTCAAGTGTACACACCTGTTCAATACAGTCCTCGGCCTGACCCATCCAAGATTTTCCTCTTTTTAACCTATTTCCTTTTGTCTCTTTATTTCCAAGTGCAGAGGATGTTGTGTGTCAGCATTGACTCGAAAGTATGCTCGTGCACGGCTCATCAGTATTCTATACTCCATAGTAGGATAGTCAAGGAGATAGCGCATCGCCCTGCACGACGTGTCTTTAGTGCAACCAAGTATAATGCGCATCGCCTCGTTCTGTATTCTTTCCAGTCGTTCTATCTGACTATGACTGAGTCAGGATCGCCAGCGCATACTCAAGCACAGAAAGGACCAGACCCTGGTATAAATGACAAAGATGGCGCTGTTCACAATCCGCCGCAGCCATTACCCTCATCGCCAGCAAACCTTTCCTCGCCTTCATTATCACATGAGCTATGTGTTCCGTTAAAGCTAGACTACGATCAAAACGCAGCCCCAGGTATTTCATAGACTGAGACCGCTCCACCACCTCTGAACACAAAACCACAGATGGTGTTGGAGTGTTGACGATGTGGTTGTTTAAAGAGAACCATGTCACCGCTGCTTTTGTGGGGTTGACCAATGCTCCTGCTTCAACGCACCATCTACCTATACGGTCGAGTTCTGACTGAAGTTCCTCCACAAGCTGTTCTCTATCCTTGCCCTGACGATACACCAACACATCATCTGCATATGACATTGTCCTTCCTCTACCCGTGATCTGCTCTTTGTGATGCTCACAGTATAGGCATTGAACAACACCGGAGATAATGGTGACCCCTGTGGTAAGCCAGGGTGGATTGTTGTTGGTGATGACGCCCAACTGCCACATTTAAACACTATATTTCGCTGGAAGAGGGCCGCAAAGATCCAATTGAGGAGGAATGGGCTGATATTGAGTTCAGTCAGCTGCACCATTAAAAATGCAACGGCACTCTATTATAGGCATCTTCAAGGTCAATTGCAGCAGCACATGTCTCAATGTCCGAGTGAAAACCCTCATAGACATCGTAGGCGAACACCGCTGCGTTACGCCATGTCTCTCTATATGGACGGTACCCTCCAAGGGTGGGTGGAAGGAGACGTAACCTCTCTAGTTGGCAGGATATTTTCCTGCCAATTATTTTCTCCAGTAACTTGCCTATTGTATTCTGCATGGTGATTACCCGATAGCCCTGAATTTTTGTGTGGTCTTTGCCAGGCTTCGGCAGAGGTACCAGGTAGCTGTGCAACCATTCTTCGTTGATTATTGCAGTCGTAATGCTTTTGTTGTAGATGCCAGCCAGTTCTCCCACTCCCCATCAGACAACTCACCAATGTCACCATATCGTATGCCATCTGGACCAGGTGCACTGTTTTTGCTCTCCGTACAGCATCCTTGATTTCCTTCACCGTCACCAAATCATCTACATCTAATTCCTGGTTCTTACATTTAGCTGCAATGGATTGTCTTGCAGTGTTTCGCCCTACACTGTCTTGCTGGTCACTCTGCTCTAAATAGTGCGCAAACAGAGCCCTACCCTTGTTTTCATCTGTCCTCTGCCAGGTAAGATCCAAGCTCTGGAAGTCAATAACACACCGATTATTACTGTACCATTCATACTTCTGTGCAATCGCCAGAACAGATTCAACGATTTGTCATTGCCCACACGTTGACAGAACTCAGCCCACTTCTCACTTTTTACCATCCTTGCAATAGCTTTGAAACACCCTGTTTTATTATTCATTTCTTGTTTCTTGTATTTGTTGTCAGTGTCCTGATGACACTGTGAGCAGATTTGGAAAGAAAACTTTGTTGAACATTGCTCTCTTTTCTCTTGTTCATGTGTCTCTTGTTTCGATCTGGTATAAGAAATACAGAGTGAGAACAACAATTGGAAATACAGAAACGATATATATAGAAACAGTTGTACGACACGGATGTATTCTGTGCCCCCTTATTCATCACATACATGGAGCAAATTAATGAGTTAACTCAAACAAATAAAAACAAATGTAATGAACTCTTTGCCGACGATAAGACCCTCATGGCTACCCCTGAAGACGAATTACAACAGCGTATATACCATCTTAACGAAGCAGCCAAAAGACAAAGCATGAAAATCAATGCCGAGACGACCATCGCAAGAACAGAACAAACAATCGTAGATAAACAACAATTAAAACAAAACCAGAGAATTTAAATATTTAGGCAGCATAATCTCATCCAATGGAAGAATTACAGCAGAACTACAACACATACGTAATAAGGTAAACAAGATTATTGCACAAATGTCAATAAATACTGAAAAACAGGCCCGTAACGATGGGCATCAAGAGAGAAATGTCAATATAGATGGAGACTGCAGAAAAACTATGTAGAATAGCGAAACACGTAATAACAAAGTACTGTAGTTTTACAAAATACAAAAACAATGACAATACACAGCAACGTACGACCAAAACGGTTTTTATCAAGCAAACGATACTACAAAAGTGACGAATGTCACAGAACACCACATATAGACTTTGACAAAGATAATACAAAGGTTAAAAATGAATGAAAATATGTGACTAAAAACGAATAACCAAAAACATACAGAAAAACTAGAAGTGGAAAAAGAAGAGAAAAATAAAAATGAAGTAAATATATGACTCATATACATTTAACATTTACATATATAAAATATAGAGCATGAGAAGAGAAAGTACTATCAAGCGTAAGAATGTAGACCGTGAGTCCATGAAGTCGCAACGTACCGTATAGAGAAATAACTCAATTCTCCAGAGCAAATCGACTACGATCATAAGGGAACATGATCGGATGGCAGTGACATGGACATCGCGAGCACCCAAATGGTCAGTTTCATTGAAGTGAGTGGCTACAGGGGTCCCAGAGCATTGGCGTATATCTTGTAAGTGTTGGGCGAATCGGTCACTGAGCATCTTGCCTGTCTCGCCGATATAAGCCTTGTTACACCGCTTACAGATAATGGCATAGATAAGATTACGGGACTCGCATGTGAAACCATCTTTAATAACAAACTTGGCTTTAGGAAAAGATACAGTACGGGTCTGTATCACATAGACACACGTATTGCATCGCCGGCGGCCACACCGGACAGTGTCAATATGACTCTGGATATTGGACTTAAGACGACTGTGTACCAACATATCCTAAAGACCTCTGTCCCGTCTGTAAGCCACCAAAGGATAGTTGGGGAAAACTGAACGGGTCTCAGGATCCGACTTAAGGATAGACAGATGACGGAATAAAACATTTTTCACCAGTGAACTATGGGGGTGAAAAGTTAAGATAAGTTTTGTTCTGTCAGAGTTAGCAGTCTTATGCTGGTTGATAAGGGCCTGCCGGCGAGTAATTTTCTGAACCCGAGGCAGATACAAGCACCTTCTCCTGGTATAAGCGCTTGTGGAAGAAATCCAGCGTCTCGCGAGCTCTATCAAGAAAATCATCGTCCTCGCAACAATAGCGACGAAGGCGCAAGAGCTGTTAGAATGGCAAAGAATCACGAAAAGAGAACAATGTTCAACAAAGTTTTCTTACCAAATCTGCTCACAGTGTCACAGTGTCATCAGGACACTGACAACAAACGTGAAAGAAAAAATTCAAACGACAGAGATTACGTGTTTACGACGATGTCTAAATGTTACAAGACGAGATAAGATCAGAAACGATGAAAACAGAAGAAGAGTGGGATCCTTGCTGGGGCATCCTTGACCCATAAAGAAACAATAGGTCAAATAGTTCGGACGCGTACCAAGGTTACCACAAGACAATCTCCCACAAAGATCACTAGCACTCAGATATAATGGCAACAGATGCAGAAAACGAACACGTAAACGATGAAACGGCGAAATATCCTAGGTACTAAATTCCACCTTGTACAAAGAACATAATGAGGTTCGCTCATGTGTCTCTTGTTTCGATCTGACGCTGAAAGGTAAAACAGGACTAGGGAATAGATAGACGTCAGGGATTAACGCTTATTCTTATTGTCTTCACTTAATTAAGCTTCAATATCTTTATAATCGTTAATTTTTGGCTGCATTAGTTGCTACTGAAGGAATCATTTCTCGGCAAATGAAAGAATAACTAACGAAATCCAACACAGATGAAATAAAGCAAATCAAATCATAGGATAATTGGCGGCAATTTAAAAATGCAAACATGTCACACTGAACACAAAAAGAGAAATGTTCAACACAATCTTTCTCCCAACATTATGCTATCAGTGCCAAATCTCGACGCTGACATCAAATTGTAGAAAAAACTACTCACGACAGAGATGAATTGTCTACGCACAATGCTTTGAGTATCAAGAAGAGACCGGTTTAGAAATGAAGATATCAGGAAAAAAGTGGCTACAAAATCAGTATTTAATTGCACGTACAAACAAAGTACTATAGTTTTACAAAATACAGAAACAGTGACGATAAACAGCAACGTTTCGACCAACAAGGCCTTTATCAAGCAAACGAACAAACAGGAGTGACAAATTAAAATGAAACACAAATGGACGACCAAATACAAACGTATCTAAGGAAAATCTGGAATAAAAACGAATAACGAAATAAATGTAACACAAAAACACACATAAAAACTAGAAATAGAATGTTTCTCGTCACTGTTTCTGTATTTTGTAAAACTATAGTACTTTGTTTGTACGTGTTTCACTATTTACCAAGTTTTACTGCAGTCTTCCCCTATTTCGATATTTAATTGCATCAAGAAACAAAACAATAAAATGGTTCAGCCACATAGGCAGATTACCAACAGACAGTGCACCCTCAAAGAGCAAAGCTATTCTGATGCAACCCGTGGATACAAAACAATAAAATGGTTCAGCCACATAGGCAGATTACCAACAGACAGTGCACCCTCAAAGAGCAAAGCTATTCTGATGCAACCCGTAGATACAAAACCATAAAATGGTTCAGCCACATAGGCAGATTACCAACAGACAGTGCACCTCAAAGAGCAAAGCTATTCTGATGCAACCTGAGATACAAAACCATAAAATGGTTCAGCCACATAGGCAGATTACCAACAGACAGTGCACCTCAAAGAGCAAAGCTATTCTGATGCAACCCGTAGATACAAAACCATAAAATGGTTCAGCCACATAGGCAGATTACCAACAGACAGTGCACCTCAAAGAGCAAAGCTATTCTGATGCAACCAGTGGATACAAAACAATAAAATGGTTCAGCCACATAGGCAGATTACCAACAGACAGTGCACCTCAAAGAGCAAAGCTATTCTGATGCAACCAGTGGATACAAAACAATAAAATGGTTCAGCCACATAGGCAGATTACCAACAGACAGTGCACCTCAAAGAGCAAAGCTATTCTGATGCAACCAGTGGATACAAAACAATAAAATGGTTCAGCCACATAGGCAGATTACCAACAGACAGTGCACCTCAAAGAGCAAAGCTATTCTGATGCAACCAGTGGATACAAAACAATAAAATGGTTCAGCCACATAGGCAGATTACCAACAGACAGTGCACCCCAAAGAGCAAAGCTATTCTGATGCAACCCGTAGATACAAAACAAAAGGTTGTCCACGCAAAAGGTAGAACTAAAATAAAAACAGGAGCGAAGAAAAACACTATTTATGAACGGTACTGAAAATCCTGTTCTAGAAATGTCATCTTATCCTGAAACTGTAAGACAAAACAGGATTAGAGAAAAACCTGTTCTAGAAATCTCATCTTATCCTGAAGCTGTAAGACAAAACAGTATTAGAGACAAGCCTGTTCTAGAAATTTCATCTTATCCTGAAGCTGTAAGACAAAACAGAATTAGAGAAAAACCTGTTCTAGAAATCTCATCTTATCCTGAAGCTGTAAGACAAAACAGGATTAGAGAAAAACCTGTTCTAGAAATCTCATCTTATCCTGAAGCTGTAAGACAAAACAGGATTAGAGACAAGCCTGTTCTAGAAATCTCATCTTATCCTGAAGCTGTAAGACAAAACAGGATTAGAGAAAATCCTGTTCTAGAAATCTCATCTTATCCTGAAGCTGTAAGACAAAACAGGATTAGAGAAAAACCTGTTCTAGAAATCTCATCTTATCCTGAAGCTGTAAGACAAAACAGGATTAGAGACAAGCCTGTTCTAGAAATCTCATCTTATCCTGAAGCTGTAAGACAAAACAGGATTAGAGACAAGCCTGTTCTAGAAATCTCATCTTATCCTGAAGCTGTAAGACAAAACAGGATTAGAGAAAAACCTGTTCTAGAAATCTCATCTTATCCTGAAGCTGTAAGACAAAACAGGATTAGAGACAAGCCTGTTCTAGAAATCTCATCTTATCCTGAAGCTGTAAGACAAAACAGGATTAGAGAAAAACCTGTTCTATAAATCTCATCTTATCCTGAAGCTGTAAGACAAAACAGGATTAGAGAAAAACCTGTTCTAGAAATCTCATCTTATCCTGAAGCTGTAAGACAAAACAGGATTAGAGACAAGCCTGTTCTAGAAATCTCATCTTATCCTGAAGCTGTAAGACAAAACAGGATTAGAGAAAAACCTGTTCTAGAAATCTCATCTTATCCTGAAGCTGTAAGACAAAACAGGATTAGAGAAAAACCTGTTCTAGAAATCTCATCTTATCCTAAAGCTGTAAGACAAAACAGGATTAGAGAAAAGCCTGTTCTAGAAATCTCATCTTATCCTGAAGCTGTAAGACAAAAACAGGATTAGAGACAAGCCTGTTCTAGAAATCTCATCTTATCCTGAAGCTGTAAGACAAAACAGGATTAGAGACAAGCCTGTTCTAGAAATCTCATCTTATCCTGAAGCTGTAAGACAAAACAGGATTAGAGAAAAACCTGTTCTAGAAATGTCATCTTATCCTGAAGCTGTAAGACAAAACAGGATTAGAGACAAGCTTGTTCTAGAAATATCATCTTATCCTGAAGCTGTAAGACAAAACAGGATTAGAGAAAAGAAGAAACTAGAAGCTTATTGCCATTTGATTCCCTTTGCTTAATCTCTTTCTTCTTGTAACTAGTAGTTTAGCACATTTAATGGTCATGTATTTATTTGACATGCTTACATATAATTTACTTATAGGTACTTGATTGTACTGGTTGTACTTGAGGTTCCTCATATTTCCACATTTATCCATCTTCTCTGGAATACGCCCATCATCAGTGCAGCAAATAGAGAAGCACTCCCAAAAGCATCACACATCGTCTTGGTAAGTAACTCGTCATCTTCTTTGAACTCGTTCTAGATAGACCATGTGTGAACTACTTACTGTGTAACGGTTACATCGCCACATTGATGGTCATGCCAGGTGAGGGTAACCGATGGGTCCAACACCATCGGTAAGCTAGGCACTGTCTGCCTATGCATGTAAAGACCGAATTCGGCTGACTTCGCAGATGAGGCCCCTAGCTGGCTCAACGGTTAGAAAGGCGAATCACAGCAGAACAGTATGGACCGCATAGAGCACGGCGAGGCACTTAGAAAGCCCTGGTCATCCACTGCATCTGGTACTATCTCCAGTCCTCTCGACTTGTCTTGCCCCTGGATACAGATAGTCCTGGATGAGAGAGTGAGATTGACGAATAGCGCAACTTTTCCTCACTATAATCCAAATACAGTGCAAGCGACAGTTTCAGACAACTACTCACAACTACAAATCACACAACCGTCAAAATGAAGAATAAGCTTAAGGCTCTCACTATAGGCGCATGGAACGTGTGAACACTATTAGATAATCACAAGAAAACTAAACCACTTCCACACAAGCTGTCTATACATACTACTAAAAATAAACTGGCAGGACAGAATTCCAGATACCGAAGTTCTTATAAGAGCAAAGATCCCAAGCGTCAACACACTGTTGCAGAAGGCTTAAAGTGAGATGGGCCGGTCACGCTGCTCGGATGCCTGATAAACGCATCCCAAAATAGTTGATGTATGGCGAGCTTGAAGGGGCAGACGTTCAGTTGGTGGACAGAAAAAACGCTTCAAAGACATTCTTAAAGTCTCTCTGAAATACTTCGATATAGACACCACGTGCTGGAAATCCCTTTCGCAAGATCGCCAAATGCGGCATTGTAACAACACAAGAGGAACTCGGATAACTGAGAATCGTCGTGCCGCTGAGACACAGACAAAACGAGCTATGCGGAAAGATAGAATACACAACACCCACATGACTAACCTTGATCATGTATGCCCCACCTGTGGTAGGGGATTGTGTTCTTGGATTGAACTCTTCAGTCACCTCCGCAAACACCAGAGAGGTGCAGCAGCACACGTCTGTTGTTGTCATCATCGCTTGCGATGGACGGCTATTATTATTATTATTACGTTCTGTGTTCTGCGCATTATTTGCACCTCATAGCGCAAAAACACATTATTACGTTCTGTGTTCTGCGCATTATTTGCACCTCATAGCGCAAACACATTATTACGTTCTGTGTTCTGCGCATTATTTGCACATCATAGCGCAAACACATTATTACGTTCTGTGTTCTGCGCATTATTTGCACATCATAGCGCAAACACATTATTACGTTCTGTGTTCTGCGCATTATTTGCACCTCATAGCGCAAACACATTATTACGTTCTGTGTTCTGCGCATTATTTGCACCTCATAGCGCAAACACATTATTACGTTCTGTGTTCTGCGCATTATTTGCACCTCATAGCGCAAACACATTATTACGTTCTGTGTTCTGCGCATTATTTGCACCTCATAGCGCAAACACATTATTACGTTCTGTGTTCTGCGCATTATTTGCACCTCATAGCGCAAACACATTATTACGTTCTGTGTTCTGCGATATTTGCACATCATAGCGCAAACACATTATTACGTTCTGTGTTCTGCGCATTATTTGCACATCATAGCGCAAACACATTATTACGTTCTGTGTTCTGCGCATTATTTGCACCTCATAGCGCAAACACATTATTACGTTCTGTGTTCTGCACATTATTTGCACATCATAGCGCAAACACATTATTACGTTCTGTGTTCTGCGCATTATTTGCACATCATAGCGCAAACACATTATTACGTTCTGTGTTCTGCGCATTATTTGCACCTCATAGCGCACACATTATGTCACTCTTTACTGAGCTCTTAGGCCCAACAAATCTACTTACAAAATTTCATCACCTGGACGTGTAGACAGAGAATGAGGAAATTTCATCACCTGGACGTGTAGACAGAGAATGAGGAAATTTCATCACCTGGACGTGTAGACAGAGAATGAGGAAATTTCATCACCTGGACGTGTAGACAGAGAATGAGGAAATTTCATCACCTGGACGTGTAGACAGAGAATGAGGAAATTTCATCACCTGGACGTGTAGACAGAGAATGAGGAAATTTCATCACCTGGACGTGTAGACAGATAATGAGGAAATTTCATCACCTGGACGTGTAGACAGAGAATGAGGAAATTTCATCACCTGGACGTGTAGACAGAGAATGAGGAAATTTCATCACCTGGACGTGTAGACAGAGAATGAGGAAATTTCATCACCTGGACGTGTAGACAGAGAATGAGGAAATTTCATCACCTGGACGTGTAGACAGAGAATGAGGAAATTTCATCACCTGGACGTGTAGACAGAGAATGAGGAAATTTCATCACCTGGACGTGTAGACAGAGAATGAGGAAATTTCATCACCTGGACGTGTAGACAGAGAATGAGGAAATTTCATCACCTGGACGTGTAGACAGAGAATGAGGAAATTTCATCACCTGGACGTGTAGACAGAGAATGAGGAAATTTCATCACCTGGACGTGTAGACAGAGAATGAGGAAATTTCATCACCTGGACGTGTAGACAGAGAATGAGGAAATTTCATCACCTGGACGTGTAGACAGAGAATGAGGAAATTTCATCACCTGGACGTGTAGACAGAGAATGAGGAAATTTCATCACCTGGACGTGTAGACAGAGAATGAGGAAATTTCATCACCTGGACGTGTAGACAGAGAATGAGGACATTTCATCACCTGGACGTGTAGACAGAGAATGAGGAAATTTCATCACCTGGACGTGTAGACAGATAATGAGGAAATTGGAATGTGCTCTTCGAAGGTAAATGTCTGATAGAAGATAACACATAAGATGATGTTGCTTTATATCTCAGCAAACTCTAGATAACTAGGCCAGACAACTGACCGGGGATTCCTTGGCCTAGATCAGAAAAGAGGGCTGGAAATTACAGATGTTTGATAGAACACTGCACGCTTTTTTGCAATTTTACTCAATTTTGTGACTATGGTTATTTATTGGTGAAAAATAGTCATAATATTGATATTCCTTATTGTTAAACTTAACTTGTTACATAATATAACTTTGATTTAGCATTTTGTATTGATTTTAAAATAAATTCGTCTATATACACCAATACTGGAATGCGAGGTCACGTGGTGTAGTTGTGGTCTGATTTTCCATAATTCTTAGCTGAGTCCAAAGGCCCATAAATTTATAGTTGGCTCTGTTTATATACAGGTAAATATGTGCATCGTGTTGAGAAATTAGACAATGTTAGTTTAACTAACACTTGTTGGACCGGTATTACAGAGCGGAGAGAAACATATCAAACAATGATTGATTGATTGATTGATTGATTGATTGATTGATAGGACCATCATCATTGCACTTCGGTAAGTAACCATGTGTGCTTCGATCTCTTTCTTACACTAGACGATTTCAGCGGCACTGCACGAGCTCCGTAGCAGCAGCGAGCGTCCCCGATGTAATTTAGAAGATGGGAAAAATATTTTGTAAGAACTATCTATTTTTTAATCTTTCTAATGAATTTACATGGGCAGCGACTTTCCAGCCTGCGCTTCTCGATTTTAAACTGTCAAGGGTTCTTTTACGTGTCCAGCTTGAACATGAAATTTTATCGTGTGTATCCGTAAGAAGACTAGAAACTTAATATCACTTACACTGAGATTATGGATCTCTAGAAAAATATCCAGATAGCTGATCGAGGAAGCCAACCAAGTAACTTTGGAACGAGCACCTAACTTCTACGACAAAGAGACCCCCAATACAAGACACACTAACTTTAAGTGGGATGACAGAGAAAAAACTAAGAACAAATGTTCATTTTGCAACAACTTAAACTGAAGAGAAGTGGTTGATAATGAGTTAGAAGCCGTTTTCTTGCGTTACGTGTGTTCGAATCTGGACCGTGTCGTTCTGTTCCCGAGTGTCTTTTTTCCAGGGATGCTTTGGATTGTTGACGTGCTTTGTGCAATACTGTCGCCAGGTGATGTGACATTTTTGCTGAGATAGACCAAACCATACAGGGTAAAACCAGAATGCAATGAAGCCAATCAATAGCCTTTAGAACCTTTGTGATTGATAAAGAAGATAAAATAAAGAAAAATGAAATATTTTGAACATATAAAACGACAAGATTCTTTGGAGAAGATAATTCTGGAGCACATGATACCGAACAGACGAAGGAGAGGAAGACCAAGACGAAGATAGGTGCATGATGTTATAGAAGAGCTAAGTA
Organism: Arion vulgaris; assembly: GCA_020796225.1. NCBI lineage: Eukaryota > Metazoa > Mollusca > Gastropoda > Stylommatophora > Arionidae > Arion > Arion vulgaris. Next base: position 50,781,356 of record CM036754.1, read on the forward strand.
TAACTGCGACAGACGCCGGACACTTCACGCGGAACAGGAAGGTATTCAGAGATGCCGTCATGGGAGCCAAGTTCCGTCAGGGACAAGGCAGATGTTGATGATGAATGAATCTATTTATAATTTAGAAACACGCTACTCAATGATATTCTATCTTATCCCGTATGTATGCTGGATACATGTGGCCTGATATCACCTTATCATATCTTGAATAATACTTGCAGAAACCATTTTTCCAATACACTTATTCACTTTTCATAGGATTTTCAAAAATTCATGTCTTCTTGTACAGACCAGCTAGTCCTACTTGTTTACAATTGTTACACAAAGTTACCTAAACATATCATTTCATTTCAAGGGAGTTGTGAACAGTGTCCTGGAGGCGGTGACAACTTCTTTGTTTGCCACAGAGGTCGCCCATTTTCTACCAGAACCAGTTTTACTAACAATTCCATATTCCACTTTGGCGTTTGTCATTCTCAAGGACATCCTTCGGGATTCACAGGTAAATATTTAATAAAAATTGTGTAATAAAATCTACGTCATAGATGACTGGATCAGTTTTGCCGTATGGAGAACGGCCGGATAGATAATATCTAATCTGAGATCAAGCTTCCAATCGAACTGTAAAACTGTCATTCCTTAGCTACAAGAACATCAAATGAGACTTAAAATGTTGAGCATAAATACTATAAACTGATAAGAACTTAGCAAGAACATGTTCTGATACAAATTTGGACAGAAGCAAAGGTTGAAAATGAGTTTTAAAACTGCTGAAACCAGAATCGTGCAACTCACAGATATACAGCGGTCAAGCAGGAAGCTGTAACGGACCCAACATACCTCAATTGTCCCTCTAGAGCAGCATTGAGCAACTTGATTGATTGATTGATTGATTGATAGGACCATCATCATTGCACTTCTATGAGTAACCATGTGTACTCTGATCTCTTTTTACACAAGAATATCTCAGCTGCAGTGCACTAACTCTGTAGCATCGGCGAGGGTCCCGATGTAAATTTGAAGATGGTGAAGATATTTATGTAAAAATTTTATTTAAAAACATTTTCTAACGAATTTTGCCCGGGCAGCGACTTTCCAGCCTGCTCTTCTTGGTTTTTAACTGCCAAAGGTTATTTTACGTGCTGAAATTGAACACGGGACCCGCGTTTTATCGTCTGTCTCCGATAGGACTAGGAACTAGATCTCACCTACACTGAGATCAGGGATATCTGGAAAAATATCCAGATGACTCCATGAGGGAGAGAACCTGATACCTTTGGAACGAGAGACGAGCACTTAACCTCTACACCACAGAGACTCTCCGGTATGCAACCTTCCAATCAAAACCACACAGACTCTCCGATGTGCAACCTTCCAATCAAAACCACATAGACTCTCCGATGTGCAACCTTCCAATCAAAACCACACAGACTCTCCGATGTGCAACCTTCCAATCAAAACCACACAGACTCTCCGATGTGCAACCTTCCAATCAAAACCACATAGACTCTCCGATGTGCAACCTTCCAATCAAAACCACAGAGACTCTCCGGTGTGCAACCTTCCAATCAAAACCACATAGACTCTCCGATGTGCAACCTTCCAATCAAAACCACAGAGACTCTCCGGTGTGCAACCTTCCAATCAAAACCACAGAGACTCTCCAGTGTGCAACCTTCCAATCAAAACCACACAGACTCTCCAGTGTGCAACCTTCCAATCAAAACCACAGAGACTCTCCGGTGTGCAACCTTCCAATCAAAACCACAGAGACTCTCCAGTGTGCAACCTTCCAATCAAAACCACACAGACTCTCCAGTGTGCAACCTTCCAATCAAAACCACAGAGACTCTCCAGTGTGCAACCTTCCAATCAAAACCACACAGACTCTCCAGTGTGCAACCTTCCAATCAAAACCACAGAGACTCTCCGGTGTGCAACCTTCCAATCAAAACCACACAGACTCTCCAGTGTGCAACCTTCCAATCAAAACCACAGAGACTCTCCAGTGTGCAACCTTCCAATCAAAACCACAGAGACTCTCCAGTGTGCAACCTTCCAATCAAAACCACACAGACTCTCCGGTGTGCAACCTTCCAATCAAAGCCACAGAGACTCTCCGGCGATGTGCAACCTTCCAATCAAAACCACAGAGACTCTCCAGTGTGCAACCTTCCAATCAAAACCACAGAGACTCTCCGGTGTGCAACCTTCCAATCAAAACCACAGAGACTCTCCAGTGTGCAACCTTCCAATCAAAACCACAGAGACTCTCCGGTGTGCAACCTTCCAATCAAAACCACAGAGACTCTCCAGTGTGCAACCTTCCAATCAAAACCACAGAGACTCTCCGGTGTGCAACCTTGCAATCAAAACCACAGAGACTCTCCGGTGTGCAACCTTCCAATCAAAACCACAGAGACTCTCCGGTGTGCAACCTTCCAATCAAAACCACACAGACTCTCCGGTGTGCAACCTTCCAATCAAAACCACAGAGACTCTCCGGTGTGCAACCTTCCAATCAAAACCACACAGACTCTCCGGTGTGCAACCTTCCAATCAAAACCACAGAGACTCTCCGGTGTGCAACCTTCCAATCAAAACCACAGAGACTCTCCGGTGTGCAACCTTCCAATCAAAACCACAGAGACTCTCCGGTGTGCAACCTTCCAATCAAAACCACAGAGACTCTCCGGTGTACAACCTTCCAATCAAAACCACAGAGACTCTCCGGTGTGCAACCTTCCAATCAAAACCACAGAGACTCTCCGGTGTGCAACCTTCCAATCAAAACCACAGAGACTCTCCAGTGTGCAACCTTCCAATCAAAACCACAGAGACTCTCCGGTGTGCAACCTTCCAATCAAAACCACACAGACTCTCCGGTGTGCAACCTTCCAATCAAAACCACAGAGACTCTCCGGTGTGCAACCTTCCAATCAATTTCAACTGATCCCAGGATGTATAGAACATTAATAGAACCTTTGAGCTAAAGAGACACATAGACACACACACACACACACACACAAAGGTGTATATATATATATATATATATATAAACACACACGCATCCATTCTTTCAAAATCAACGTAAACAATAATCAATATAATCAGTGGCGGCTCGTGGTCATTTGTTTTTGGTGGGGCCAAGGAAAAAATTTAGGAAAAATTGGAGATTTACTATTTCTTGTCTATTCCCGGAAGTTATTACCCCTTTCTCTCTCTCTCTCTCTCTCTCTCTCTCTTTATTTCTCTCTCTCTCTCTCTCTCTTTATTTCTCTCTCTCGAGCGCGCGACCACCGCTTAGACTGATGAACCAGATTACCCCATAAATTCTGCTTTCATGTGGAAATCTGATTCCTGCAGCCTTAGCATGGGTGTATTTCATCACATCTTTAACGCCATTTGGACCTCTGGTGCTTATCCTTCGGCGATGTGTCAGGTTTTAGCCAGCGTTTACTGGGTTCGCTCTCCGTCGCCTCTGGCTGTCCCCAACCGACCTGCAAGGCAGCAGGTTGCTATTTTCTTTAGGGTAGCTACCCTTAGACAACCTTCCTCCCGGGTTGTTGAGCGTCATCTGCCCAGTTTACCAGTCTTTTTTTTGACTGCTTGGTTTGCCTGCCGTCCAGTTTTGTGTACAGTTTGCTCCGCTAGCCTTTGATTGTCCCCAATCGAACTACAAGGCAGTAGTAGTTATCTGCGAGGGGAAACGCGGTTATTGCTCTCTTGATGGAGACCCCATCTTCGATTCTCGCCACCTCGCGTTTATTTTTGGTGCCCATTCGCCCATTTCTACTTGTGCCCTCATCCACCGACTGGGCCCGTCCCTTTTTTTCCCATCACTTGTGCTCACATTGTTCTACTGGACGATACGTTATCCATTCTATCTCACTGTGCACAGTACACAGTTTATCACCATTCGGTAGGAATTTTTGCACTGGATTCAAGCCTCTGCTGGGCTTTATGTTTGTTTGTTCAACTTTTTCCATCGGCCGGGAGAGATGTGCATTAATAGTCACTCTGGGATTCTGCTCGTCTGTGTTGCGAGCGGATCTCATCCAATGTAACTGTGTCTGTATCACTATTTTTACCAGAGTAGCTCTCCCTCGATCCCTACCCGCTTAGCTAGACGGGAACCTTTGTCTGTTTCCAGGGTCATCACGTGGAGGTGGGGTAGGATCTTAGTTAGTGCCAGCTCACTAATCCTGGCGCGACGTTGTCTCTATGCGCCTTTGACCCCATTACCCCTTTTAGAAAAGAAAAAGATTCTGTTCTGCAACAGCTTGATATTAAAGAGAGTTGGCTATTAAATAATATAAAATCAAGGATACTTAAATATTTCGTACACATCAAACGAAAGGAGCGTCTAGATAATATTTTTTTTTTAAACTTGTCTGCAAAACAAATTGAAAATGCGGCACTCACATGACAACAAATCACGAATTTGTGAATGAGATTAGAGCATCGTAAAAATATTGCCAGTATGTCTCTGTATGTAGTCGTCCATATGTTAGTGGGTTTTTTTTATTCGCCACTCCTGTTGTTCGTTTGCTTGATAAAGGCCTTTTTGGTTCGAAACGTTGCTGTATATTGTCATTGTTTTTGTAATTTGTAAAACTACAGTGCTTTGTTATTACGTGTTTCGCCATTAAAAAAAGGGTAAACTTGCTAATCTAGATCAAGTGACGTCAGTCGACAGGTCAGAGTTCACGGATAGCGGACATACAGGGGAACCAAGCTCAAAGGTCACGAATGTCGTCACACTGTAGACATGATGTATTAATGCAAGGGACAGTTCCATAAAACTAATCTTATTATAAGAAAGATTGCTATTAAGTACTATTATTTTTCTATAATTTTATACTATTTTTATATAAAATTGGGGATTCAATCGATAATTAAACGGACTATTTGAGCTAGAGTCCTCGTTTATCTGGGAAGTAGTTTGGCTGCGTAAGAATGAATATATCTTCCGGCTGAATGAAAATGACATTGTTTTGGCAATTATCATTGCAATAGCGATCAAAGGTCAGAGGTCGCAATGTTACATCTTATGTAGGAACTTGTAAACTAGTTCCAGAAATAGTGCACGACACAATGCTTGAAGTATTAGAGGCAAAAAGATGAACTTCAGTATATATAATGTTCTTTTAATAAGGAGATATTACCTAAACAATAGGATTGTTATATTATTCTGAAATAATATTTATATTTTAGTGTTATATATTCAACGTTCAAAGCTAATCAATGTCAAGTTAAAAGTAATAATTACGAAAAAATAATTTCTAAAATAATAAGTACACGTTAATTCTTTTTGGTTTGGTAGGACCGGTTCTTACTGGCCCATAATGACCAAGGGCGTATACTAATTAGGGTAAAGATTATGATTTTCAAATTTCAGTTTGTGTATGATATTGTAGCGTTATATATGAATTTTCAAAGCTAATCAGTATCTCGTTGAAAGTAATAATTATGAACAAATGATGTCTAAAATAATAAGTACAGATTATCAATATTTTTGGCGACACTGGCCACTAATGACGAGCCGCCTGAATATAATAATAAGTTTTAAACATTTTTAAAAATATATATTTAAATCTCTGATCATTACAAGTTAAAACTTGTTCACGCAAAACAATGTTGAAGAGTGAAGGTGGGTGAAGCAACTGAGATTTTGCGAACAGTCTTTGATAAGAGAACTGCTGAAGACTTTTGCATTGGCAAGTCTCTTAAACAAACACAAAAGCTGATCTTACGTCGTTCGTGCAATGGGTAAATGGTAAAGGAAGGAATTGTGAGGTCGATACATAGAAACGCGTTGAGATGGTCATCTTATTTCTACGAGTTAACAACGGCATTGCCCGCTCAGACAAGAAAGTTCAAGAATCTCAACTATCATGAGAGCAAAGATAACAATCACACAAGCCACAAAAAAGCCAAGGCCAAAACAGAACCACGACACTGGCAACACCAGATGTGACGACAAAGAAGATGAAGAAGAGATATATATATAGCCTTTTTCGTCTTTACAAGTTGGCAAGATTTACGTGACAACTCTGAGTTTTCGTTTGTCTTCCTGTCTTTAGCTCATACATAAGCTCTTTCAAAAGACTGCGCCTTGCAAAATATCGTTCACACAACTCTGTCATCAACCTGTTTTCTTGTGCTGGACCTATAGAAAGTTTCATTGAGGTAGACATCTTTATATTTGAGGAGTGGTCTGCCTGGTGCCTCTTCCCATAGAAAGTTCACAGAACAACATTTATTTTGGTATCAAGTTTCATTCTTCAATGCGCTAACAACTCAGTTGTCCACTGCCAAGATGCCCATGATGGAAGGCAGGTTTGCAGTTGCAGTACTTCATAATTGGTTATCCTGTCACCACCTGTTCATAATCTTGCGGAATATCAAGGTGACAGATACAGTCTCTCGTGTCTTGAGAGGCTGTCCATGTTTCTGAGCTATAGTAAAGAACAATTAAACAGGCTCGATATATTGAATCTTCGTCTGCAATGTTAGTTTGTAGTTGTCCCAATGCTGCTCTGATAGTTGCTTGATTTCTGCTTCAACTCACCTATAAATTCACAAAATTGGTACTTACAAGAGGTGTATATAGCGGCATTTAAACAACATTGCTTGATACGATTATGTACACCTTTAATCTATTTGATTAGCATATTATACATCCCAAACAAATCATGTGACAGCTAGGTCGGCAACGGCAAAATAAGTCCGGGAAAGAAGAAACCTTCTAAATAATGTATGTAAGAAGATTAAACAAATATATATCTACATCAGCTAAGTAAACACATGAGCAGTAATGTTGTTCTCAAATAGCTCTCAAACCACTAGATGCATCTTCATGGTAAGAAACGCTAATTTGTTATAACAAGAAAAGACACGTTATACAAAGAGATAGAACAACATCTACAACTATCTTGATACATATTTCACCTGAGTATTGGTTTATCTCAACAAAATGGGACTATAAACAATTCATGTCTGAATCTGTTTTAAATAAGTTTGCCATGAATATCTAGTACTATTGCCGTGTGAGTAAAATATTAGAATATTTGTTCTAGTAATTACAGAAGCATATTTTGTTATGAAGCCGTGTACTTTGTTTTTCACAGTTGTTCTACATGTAAAGTGTAGTGAGACTTCACAAACACCTTTATATGGTAGCACAGACAAACATGGCGTGATATATGACATCACGGGCATACATGGTGTGATATATGACATCACAGACTACCTGTGGATATGACACAGACAAACATGGTGTGATATATGACATCACAGACATACATGGTGTGATATATGACATCACAGACATACATGGTGTGATATATGGTAGCACAGACAAACATGGCGTGATATATGACATCACAGACATACATGGTGTGATATATGACATCACAGACATACCTTGTGTGATATATGACATCACAGACATACATGGTGTGATATATGACATCACATACAAAACATGGGTGATATATGACATCACAGACATACCTGGTGTGATATAGGACATCACAGACATATATGGTGTGATATATGACATCACAGAACATACCTGGTGTGATATAGACATCACAGACAAACATGGTGTGACATTTGCACACAGACATACATAGTGTGATATATGACATCACAGACATACATGGTGTGATATATTACATCACAGACATACCTGGTGTATATATGACATCACAGAAATACCTGGTGTGATATAGGACATCACAGACTTACCTGGTGTGATATATGGTAGCACAGACAAACATGGTGTGATATATGACATCACAGACATACATGATGTGATATCACAGACATACCTGGTGTGATATGTGACATCACAGACATACCTGGTGTGATATATGACATCACAGACATACCTGGTGTGATATATGGTAGCACAGACAAACATGGTGTGATATATGACATCACAGACATACATGATGTGATTTATGACATCACAGACATACCTGGTGTGATATATGACATCACAGACATACATGGCGTGCTATATGACATCACAGACATACCTGGTGTGATATATGACATCACAGACATACATGGGGTGATATATGACATCAGAGACATACATGGTGTGATATATGACATCACAGACATACATGGTGTGATATATGATATCACAGACATACCTGGTGTGATATATGACATCACAGACAAACATGGTGTGATATATGACATCACAGACATGCATGGTGTATATATGACATCACAGACATACATGGTGTGATATAGACATCACATACAAACTGGTGATATATGACATCACATACAAACATGGTGTCATATATGACATCACAGACATACCTGAGTGATATATGACATCACAGACATAGATGGTGTTATATAGGACATCACATACATACATGGTGTGATATAGGACATAACAGACATACCTGGTGTGATATATGACATCACAGACATACATGGTGTAATATAGGACATCACAGACATACCTGATGTGATATATGACATCACAGACATACATGGTGTGATATATGACATCACAGACATAGATGGTGGGATATATGACATCACAGACATACCTGGTGTGATATATGTCATCACAGACATACATGGTGTCATATATGATATCACAGACATACCTGGTGTATATAGACATCACAGACAAACATGGTGTGATATATGACATCACAGACATACCTGGTGTGATATATGACATCACAGACGTACATGGTGTGATATATGACATCACAGACAAACATGGTGTGATATATGACATCACAGACATACATGGTGTAATATAGGACATCACAGACATACCTGATGTGATATATGACATCACAGACATACATGGTGTGATATATGACATCCAGACAGGCAACTGTGTGATATATGACATCACAGACATACATGGTGTGATATATGACATCACAGACATACATGGTGTGATATATGACAACACAGGCATGCATGGTGTGATATATGACATCACAGACATACATGGTGTGATATATGACATCACAGACATACCTGGTGTGATATAGCACATCACAACATACCTGGTGTGATATATGACATCACAGACATACATGGTGTGATATAGGACATCACAGACATACCTGGTGTGATATATGTCATCATAACATACATGGTGTGATATATGACATCACAGACATACATGTTGTGATATATGACATTACAACATACCTGGTGTGATATATGACATCACAGACATACCTGGTGTGATATATGACATCACAGACATACCTGGTGTGATATATGACATCATAAACATACATGGTGTGATATATGACATCACAGACATACATATTGTGATATATGACATCACAGACATACATGGTGTGATATATGACATCACAGACATACATGGTGTGATATATGACATCACAGACAAACATGGTGTGATATATGACATCACAGACATAATGGTGTGATATATGACTCACACACAAACATGGTGTGATATATGACATCACTGACATACATGGTGTGATATATGACATCACAGACATACCTGTTGTGATATATGACATCACAGACATACATGGTGTGATATATGACATCACATACATAATGGGTGATATATGACTCACACACAAACATGGTGTGATATATGCCATCACGAGACATACCTGTGTGATATATGACATCACAGACATACATGTTGTGATATATGACATCACAGACATACATGGTGTGATATATGACATCACAGACATACATGGGGTGATATATGACATCACAGACATACCTGGTGTGATATATGACATAACAGACATACCTGGTGTGATATATGATATCACAGACATACCTGGTGTGATATATGACATCACAGACATCTGGTGTATATATGACATCACAGACAAACATGGTGTGATATAGACATCACAGACATACATGGTGTATATAGACATCACGGGACATCTGGTGTGATATATGACATCACAGACATACATGGTGTGATATATGACATCACAGGCATTCCTGTGTATATATGACATCACAGACATACATGGTGTGATATATGACATCACAGACATACATGGTGTGATATAGACAACACAGGATGCATGGTGTGATATATGACATCACAGACATACATGGTGTGATATATGACATCACAGGCATTCCTGGTGTGATATAGCACAAGATATACCTGTGATATATGACATCCAGACATGGTGATATAGGACATCACAGACATACCTGGTGTGATATATGACATCACAGACATACCTGGTGTGATATATGAATACAAACATACCTGGTGTGATATAGACATCACAGACATACCTGGTGTGATATAGACATCACAGACATCCCTGGTGTGATATATAACATAAACATACATGGTGTGATATATGACATCACAGACATACATGGTGTGATATATGACATCACAGACATACATGGTGTGATATATACATCACAGACAAACTGGTGTGATATATGACATCACAGACAAACATGGTGTGATATATGACATCACAGACATACATGGTGTGATATATGACATCACAGACAAACATGGTGTGATATATGACATCACTGACATACATGGTGTGATATATGACATCACAGACATACCTGGTGTGATATATGACATCACAGACATACATGGTGTGATTTATGACATCACAGACATACATGGTGTGATATATGTACTCACAGACAAACATGGTGTGATATATGACATCACGACATATCTGGTGTGATTTATGACATCACAGACATACTGGTGTATATATGACATCACTGACATACCTGGTGTGATATATGACATCCCAGACAAACCTGGTGTGATATATGACATCACATACATACATGGTGTTATATATGACATCACAGACATACATGGTGTGATATATGACATCACAGACATACATGGTGTGATATATGACATCACAGACATACATGGTGTGATATATGACATCACAGACATACATGGTGTGATATTTGACATCACAGACATACATGGTGTGATATATGACATCACAGACATACATGGTGTGATATATGGTAGCACAGACAAACATGGCGTGATATATGACATCACAGACATACATGGTGTGATATATGACATCACTGACATACCTGGTGTGATATATGACATCACAGACATACCTGCTGTGATATATGACATCACAGACAAACATGGGGTGATATATGACATCACAGACATACATGGTGTGATATATGACATCACAGGCATACATGGTGTGATATATGACATCACAGACATACCTGGTGTGATATATGACATCACAGACAAACATGGTGTTATATTTGACATCACAGACATACATAGTGTGATATATGACATCACAGACATACATGGTGTGATATATTACATCACATACATACATGGTGTTATATATGACATCACAGAAATACCTGGTGTAATATAGGACATCACAGACATACCTGGTGTGATATATGGTAGCACAGACAAACATGGTGTGATATATGACATCACATACATACATGATGTGATATATGACATCACAGACATACCTGGTGTGATATGTGACATCACAGACATACCTGGTGTGATATATGACATCACATACATACCTGGTGTGATATAAGGTAGCACAGACAAACATGGTGTGATATATGACATCACAGACATACATGATGTGATATATGACATCACAGACATACCTGGTGTGATATATGACATCACAGACATACATGGTGTGATATATGACATCACAGACATACCTGGTGTGATATATGACATCACAGACATACATGGGGTGATATATGACATCACAGACATACATGGGGGATATATGACATCACAGACATACATGGTGTGATATATGATATCACAGACATACCTGGTGTGATATATGACATCACAGACAAACATGGTGTGATATATGACATCACAGACATACATGGTGTGATATATAACATCACAGACATACATGGTGTGACATATGACATCACATACAAACATGGTGTGATATATGACATCACATACAAACATGGTGTGATATATGACATCACAGACATACCTGGTGTGATATATGACATCACAGACATAGATGGTGTTATATAGGACATCACATACATACATGGTGTGATATAGGACATAACAGACATACCTGGTGTGATATATGACATCACAGACATACATGGTGTAATATAGGACATCACAGACATACCTGATGTGATATATGACATCACAGACATACATGGTGTGATATATGACATCACAGACATAGATGGTGGGATATATGACATCACAGACATACCTGGTGTGATATATGTCATCACAGACATACATGGTGTGATATATGACATCACAGACATACATGGTGTGATATATGACATCACAGACAAACATGGTGTGATATATTACATCACAGACATACCTGGTGTGATATATGACATCACAGACATACATGGTGTGATATATGACATCACAGACAAACATGGTGTGATATAGGACATCACAGACATACATGGTGTAATATAGGACATCACAGACATACCTGATGTGATATATGACATCACAGACATACATGGTGTGATATATGACATCACAGACATACATGGTGTGATATATGACATCACAGACATACATGGTGTGATATATGACATCACAGACATACATGGTGTGATATATGACAACACAGGCATGCATGGTGTGATATATGACATCACAGACATACATGGTGTGATATATGACATCACAGGCATACCTGGTGTGATATAGGCCATCACAGACATACCTGGTGTGATATATGACATCACAGACATACATGGTGTGATATAGGACATCACAGACATACCTGGTGTGATATATGTCATCACAGACATACATGGTGTGATATATGACATCACAGACATACCTGGTGTGATATATGACATTACAAACATACCTGGTGTGATATAGGACATCACAGACATACCTGGTCTGATATAGGACATCACAGACATACCTGGTGTGATATATGACATCATAAACATACATGGTGTGATATATGACATCACAGACATACATGGTGTGATATATGACATCACAGACACACATGGTGTGATATATGACATAACTGACATACATGGTGTGATATATGACATCACAGACATACATGGTGTGATATATGACATCACAGACATACATGGTGTGATATATGTACTCACAGACAAACATGGTGTGATATATGACATCACGGACATACCTGGTGTGATTTATGACATCACGGACATACCTGGTGTGATTTATTACATCACAGACATACCTGGTGTGATATATGACATCACAGACATACATGGTGTGATATATGACATCACAGACATACATGGTGTGATATATGACATCACAGACATACATGGTGTGATATATGACATCACAGACATACCTGGTGTGATATATGACATAACAGACATACCTGGTGTGATATATGATATCACAGACATACCTGGTGTGATATATGACATCACAGACATACATGGTGTGATATATGACATCACAGACAAACATGGTGTGATATAGGACATCACAGATATACATGGTGTAATATAGGACATCACAGACATACCTGATGTGATATATGACATCACAGAGATACATGGTGTGATATATGACATCACAGACATTCCTGCTGTGATATATGACATCACAGACATACATGGTGTGATATATGACATCACAGACATACATGGTGTAATATATGACAACACAGGCATGCATGGTGTGATATATGACATCACAGACATACATGGTGTGATATATGACATCACAGGCATACCTGGTGTGATATAGGCCATCACAGACATACCTGGTGTGATATATGACATCACAGACATACATGGTGTGATATATGACATCACAGACATACCTGGTGTGATATATGTCATCACAGACATACATGGTGTGATATATGACATCACAGACATACCTGGTGTGATATATGACATTACAAACATACCTGATGTGATATAGGACATCACAGACATACCTGGTGTGATATAGGACATCACAGACATACCTGGTGTGATATATGACATCATAAACATACATGGTGTGATATATGACATCACAGACATACATGGTGTGATATATGACATCACAGACATACATGGTGTGATATATGACATCACAGACATACCTGGTGTGATATATGACATCACAGACAAACATGGTGTGATATATGACATCACAGACATACATGGTGTGATATATGACATCACAGACAAACATGGTGTGATATATGACATCACTGACATAAATGGTGTGATATATGACATCACAGACATACCTGGTGTGATATATGACATCACAGACATACATGGTGTGATTTATGACATCACAGACATACATGGTGTGATATATGTACTCACAGACAAACATGGTGTGATATATGACATCACGGACATATCTGGTGTGATTTATGACATCACAGACATACCTGGTGTGATATATGACATCACAGACATACATGGTGTGATATATGACATCACAGACATACATGGTGTGATATATGATATCACAGACATACATGGTGTGATATATGACATCACAGACATACCTGGTGTGATATATGACATAACAGACATACCTGGTGTGATATATGATATCACAGACATACCTGGTTTGATATATGACATCACAGACAAACATGGTGTGATATATGACATCACAGACATACATGGTGTGATATATGACATCACAGACATACATGGTGTGATATATGACATCACATACAAACATGGTGTGATATATGACATCACAGGCATACATGGTGTGATATATGACATCACAGACATACCTGGTGTGATATATGACATCACAGACATACATGGTGTTATATAGGACATCACAGACATACATGGTGTGCTATAGGATATCACAGACATACCTGGTGTGATATATGACATCACAGACATACATGGTGTGATATATGACATCACAGACATACATGGTGTGATATATGACATCACAGACATACATGGTATGATATAGGACATCACAGACATATCTGGTGTGATATATGGTAGCACAGACAAACATGGTGTGATATATGACATCACAGACATACATGGTGTGATATATGACATCACAGACATACCTGGTGTGATATATGACATCACAGACATACCTGGTGTGATATATGACATCACATACATACCTGGTGTGATATATGACATCACAGACAAACATGGGGTGATATATGACATCACAGACATACATGGTGTGATATAGGACATCACAGACATACCTGGTGTGATATATGACATCACAGACATACATGGTGTTATATAGGACATCACAGACATACATGGTGTGCTATAGGACATCACAGACATACCTGGTGTGATATATTACATCACAGACATACATGGTGTGATATATGACATCACAGACATACATGGTGTGATATAGGACATCACAGACATATCTGGTGTGATATATGGTAGCACAGACAAACATGGTGTGATATATGACATCACAGACATACATGGTGTGATATATGACATCACAGACATACCTGGTGTGATATATGACATCACAGACATACCTGGTGTGATATATGACATCACAGACATACCTGGTGTGATATATGACATCACAGACATACCTGGTGTGATATATGACATCACAGACAAACATGGGGTGATATATGACATCACAGACATACATGGTGTGATATATGACATCACAGACAAACATGGTGTGATATATGACATCACAGACATACATGGTGTGATATATGACATCACAGACATACCTGGTGTGATATATGACATCACAGACATACCTGGTGTGATATATGACATTACAGACATACCTGGTGTGATATATGACATCACAGACATACCTGGTGTGATATATGACATCACAGACAAACATGGGGTGATATATGACATCACAGACATACATGGTGTGATATATGACATCACAGACATACATGGTGTGATATATGACATCACAGACATACCTGGTGTGACATATGACATCACAGACAAACATGGTGTGATATATAACATCACAGACATACATGGTGTGATATATGACATCACAGACAAACATGGTGTGATATATGACATCACAGACATACCTGGTGGGATATATGACAACACAGACATACATTGTGTGATATATGACATAACAGACATACCTGGTGTGATATATGACATCCCAGACAAACCTGGTGTGATATATGACATCACAGACATACCTAGTGTGATATATGACATCACAGACATACATGGTGTGATATAGACATCACGACATACATGGTGTGATATTTGACATCACAGACATACATGGTGTGATAAATGACATCACAGACATACATGGTGTGAAATATGACATCACAGACATACATTGTGTGATATATGACATCACAGACATACATGGTGTGAAATATGACATCACAGACATACATTGTGTGATATATGACATCACAGACATACATGGTGTGATATATGACATCACAGACACACATGGTGTGATATATGACATCACAGACATACCTGGTGGGATATATGACATCACAGACATACATTGTGTGATATATGACATACCAGACATACCTGGTGTGATATATGACATCCCAGACAAACCTGGTGTGATATATGACATCACAGACATACATGGTGTTATATATGACATCACAGACATACCTGGTGTGATATATGACATCACAGACATACATGGTGTGATATAGGACATCACAGACATACCTGGTGTGATATATGACATCACAGACATACATGGTGTGATATTTGACATCACAGACATACATGGTGTGATAAATGACATCACAGACATACATGGTGTGAAATATGACATCACAGACATACATGGTGTGATATATGACATCACAGACATACCTGGTGTGATATATGACGACTAAGTAAACACGGTTGAGATGTGGCGACAAAAATTGAAATGGTTCTCTAAAATGGGATTCGGATAGACACCTAGACGTGATAGAAACGTTTACTATGTACAGAACATCCAGAATGTATATAATATAATGATATAACTGTGGGGAAAATGAACAACAGTTTTAGTTTCAAGATTTAAAATTAAGATAAATTACCGTGAACAAATCATGAAAATCGGCGATTAAACTCAAATGTATTATCAGAAGTAAACATGTTCTTTATCTTCTTGTTTTTAAGACCTACTCTGAGAAAACGTTGAGTTCAACTTACTTCAAGTCTCTGCAGGATCGTGTGTGCTCGTTCATCGGCTTTCTTGCTGTCTGTTACATCTTTTTGGTCGCCATCGTCGTGGGTATTGTCTTGTACGTGTGGACGAAGTTCAGGTAATCTTTCACTCAAATCCTTAATCTATCCATCTATAGTCCCATACACATATTTCTCATTTAACTATCAATATATGATTAACGTACTTGTTCTATTTTATCTGAGTAAACATTTTGTTTATAATTGATATAGTCTCCTCTTTTTTATATACTTACATTCATCAATCAATCAACCAACCGATCAATTAATCAATCAACAGTACAACAACTCATCCAATTAATCAATCAACAAACAAATCAATCATCCAACCAACCAAGCAGCCAACCGATCAATTAATCAACCAATAATCCAACCAATCAACAACTAACCAATCATGCAATCAACCAGTAAATCAAACAATACACCAATCAACCACATCAATCAACCACCAGCCAATCAACCAATCAATCAACCAACCAACCAATCAACCAAAAAACCAATCAACCAACCAACCAATCAACCAATCTACCAAACAATCAACAAACCTACCAATCAACCAACCAACAATCAACCAAAAACCAATCAACCAATCTACCAAACAACCAATCTACCAAACAATCAACAAACCTACCAATCAAGCAACCAACCAAACAACAAATCCAGCAAACAATCAACTAATCAATAAACCAATCCACCAAGCAATACACTAAACAATCAAACAACCAACCCTCAAACTAATCAATCCAGTAACCAATGATCCAACCAACACTAAATAAATTATCAAATAATCTATTAAATGTACTAGTTTTTTGACATTATCTTGGAATTAAGAAAATGTCAGTGATGTTGACCTAAATAAATGAGCAAATCCTAATTATATGCACCAAATTATAATTTCCGTGGTAACTCTGATATTAGTGGAAACAGTTATAAATAGCGAAACAAATGCTAGACAAGTGTGTGAAGATCTCTAGAAATAACAAATGCTAGACACGTGTGTGAAGATCTCTAGAAACAACAAATGCTAGACAAGTGTGTGAAGATGTCCAGAAACAACAAATGCTAGACAAGTGTGTGAAGATCTCTAGAAACAACAAATGCTAGACAAGTGTGTGAAGATCTCTAGAAACAACAAATGCTAGACAAGTGTGTGAAGATCTCTAGAAATAACAAATGCTAGACAAGTGTGTGAAGATCTCTAGAAACAACAAATGCTAGACAAGTGTGTGAAGATCTCCAGAAACAACAAATGCTAGACAAGTGTGTGAAGATCTCTAGAAACAACAAATGCTAGACAAGTGTGTGAAGATCTCCAGAAACAACAAATGCTAGACAAGTGTGTGAAGATCTCTAGAAATAACAAATGCTAGACAAATGTGTGAAGATCTCTAGAAATAACAAATGCAAGACAAGTGTGTGAAGATCTCTAGAAATAACAAATGCTAGACAAATGTGTGAAGATCTCTAGAAATAACAAATGCAAGACAAGTGTGTGAAGATCTCCAGAAACAACAAATGCTAGACAAGTGTGTGAAGATCTCTAGAAATAACAAATGCAAGACAAGTGTGTGAATGATCTCTAGAAATAACAAATGCTAGACAAATGTGTGAAGATCTCTAGAAATAACAAATGCAAGACAAGTATGTGAAGATCTCCAGAAACAACAAATGCTAGACAAATGTGTGAAGATCTCTAGAAATAACAAATGCAAGACAAGTGTGTGAAGATCTCTAGAAATAACAAATGCAAGACAAGTGTGTGAAGATCTCTAGAAATAACAAATGCAAGACAAGTGTGTGAATATCTCTAGAAACAACAAATGCTAGACAAGTGTGTGAAGATCTTCAGAAACAACAAATGCTAGACAAGTGTGTGAAGATCTCCAGAAACAACAAATGCTAGACAAGGGGTGAAGATCTCTAGAAACAACAAATGCTAGACAAGTGTGTGAAGATCTTCAGAAACAACAAATGCTAGACAAGTGTGTGAAGATCTCTAGAAACAACAAATGCTAGACAAGTGTGTGAAGATCTCTAGAAACAACAAATGCTAGACAAGTGTGTGAAGATCTCCAGAAACAACAAATGCTAGACAAGTGTGTGAAGATCTCTAGAAACAACAAATGCTAGACAAGTGTGTGAAGATCTCCAGAAACAACAAATGCTAGACAAGTGTGTGAAGATCTCTAGAAACAACAAATGCTAGACAAGTGTGTGAAGATCTCTAGAAATAACAAATGCTAGACAAGTGTGTGAAGATCTCCAGAAACAACAAATGCTAGACAAGTGTGTGAAGATCTCTAGAAACAACAAATGCTAGACAAGTGTGTGAAGATCTTCAGAAACAACAAATGCTAGACAAGTGTGTGAAGATCTTCAGAAACAACAAATGCTAGACAAGTGTGTGAAGATCTCTAGAAACAACAAATGCTAGACAAGTGTGTGAAGATCTCTAGAAACAACAAATGCTAGACAAGTGTGTGAAGATCTTCAGAAACAACAAATGCTAGACAAGTGTGTGAAGATCTTCAGAAACAACAAATGCTAGACAAGTGTGTGAAGATCTTCAGAAACAACAAATGCTAGACAAGTGTGTGAAGATCTCCAGAAACAACAAATGCTAGACAAATGTGTGAAGATCTCTAGAAACAACAAATGCTAGACAAGTGTGTGAAGATCTCTAGAAACAACAAATGCTAGACAAGTGTGTGAAGATCTCTAGAAACAACAAATGCTAGACAAGTGTGTGAAGATCTCTAGAAACAACAAATGCTAGACAAGTGTGTGAAGATCTCTAGAAACAACAAATGCTAGACAAGTGTGTGAAGATCTCTAGAAACAACAAATGCTAGACAAGTGGGGAAGATGTCCAGAAATAACAAATGCTAGACAAGTGTGTGAAGATCTCTAGAAATAACAAATGCTAGACAAGTGTGTGAAGATCTCTAGAAACAACAAATGCTAGACAAGTGTGTGAAGATCTCTAGAAACAACAAATGCTAGACAAGTGTGTGAAGATCTCTAGAAACAACAAATGCTAGACAAGTGTGTGAAGATCTCTAGAAACAACAAATGCAAGACAAGTGTGTGAAGATCTCTAGAAATAACAAATGCTAGACAAGTGTGTGAAGATCTCTAGAAACAACAAATGCTAGACAAATGTGTGAAGATCTCCAGAAACAACAAATGCTAGACAAGTGTGTGAAGATCTCCAGAAACAACAAATGCTAGACAAATGTGTGAAGATCTCTAGAAACAACAAATGCTAGACAAGTGTGTGAAGATCTCTAGAAACAACAAATGCTAGACAAATGTGTGAAGATCTCTAGAAACAACAAATGCAAGACAATGTGTGAAGATCTCTAGAAACAACAAATGCTAGACAAGTGTGTGAAGATCTCTAGAAACAACAAATGCTAGACAAGTGTGTGAAGATCTTCAGAAACAACAAATGCTAGACAAGTGTGTGAAGATCTCCAGAAACAACAAATGCTAGACAAGTGTGTGAAGATCTCCAGAAACAACAAATGCTAGACAAGTGTGTGAAGATCTCCAGAAACAACAAATGCTAGACAAATGTGTGAAGATCTCTAGAAACAACAAATGCTAGACAAGTGTGTGAAGATCTCTAGAAACAACAAATGCTAGACAAGTGTGTGAAGATCTCTAGAAACAACAAATGCTAGACAAGTGTGTGAAGATCTCTAGAAACAACAAATGCTAGACAAATGTGTGAAGATCTCCAGAAACAACAAATGCTAGACAAGTGTGTGAAGATCTCTAGAAACAACAAATGCTAGACAAAGTGTGTGAAGATCTCTAGAAACAACAAATGCTAGACAAGTGTGTGAAGATCTCTAGAAACAACAAATGCTAGACAAGTGTGTGAAGATCTCTAGAAACAATAAATGCTAGACAAGTGTGTGAAGATCTTCAGAAACAACAAATGCAAGACAAGTGTGTGAAGATCTTCAGAAACAACAAATGCAAGACAAGTGTGTGAAGATCTCTAGAAACAACAAATGCAAGACAAGTGTGTGAAGATCTCCAGAAACAACAAATGCAAGACAAGTGTGTGAAGATCTTCAGAAACAACAAATGCAAGACAAGTGTGTGAAGATCTCTAGAAACAATAAATGCTAGACAAGTGTGTGAAGATCTCTAGAAACAACAAATGCAAGACAAGTGTGTGAAGATCTCTAGAAACAACAAATGCTAGACAAGTGTGTGAAGATCTCTAGAAACAACAAATGCAAGACAAGTGTGTGAAGATCTCTAGAAACAACAAATGCTAGACAAGTGTGTGAAGATCTTCAGAAACAACAAATGCTAGACAAGTGTGTGAAGATCTTCAGAAACAACAAATGCAAGACAAGTGTGTGAAGATCTCTAGAAACAATAAATGCTAGACAAGTGTGTGAAGATCTCTAGAAACAACAAATGCTAGACAAATGTGTGAAGATCTCTAGAAACAACAAATGCTAGACAAGTGTGTGAAGATCTCTAGAAACAACAAATGCTAGACAAAGTGTGTGAAGATCTCTAGAAACAACAAATGCTAGACAAGTGTGTGAAGATGTCCAGAAACAACAAATGCTAGACAAGTGTGTGAAGATCTCTAGAAACAATAAATGCAAGACAAGTGTGTGAAGATCTCTAGAAACAACAAATGCTAGACAAGTGTGTGAAGATCTCTAGAAACAACAAATGCTAGACAAGTGTGTGAAGATCTCTAGAAACAACAAATGCTAGACAAGTGTGTGAAGATCTCTAGAAACAACAAATGCTAGACAAGTGTGTGAAGATCTCTAGAAACAACAAATGCTAGACAAGTGTGTGAAGATCTCTAGAAACAACAAATGCTAGACAAGTGTGTGAAGATCTTCAGAAACAACAAATGCTAGACAAGTGTGTGAAGATCTCTAGAAACAACAAATGAAAATAGTAGAAACATAAAAAAGCTTGCGGAAATCGAATCACTGGACTATCAGAACAAGTGTCACCAGAAATAGATTGAACGCGTTTGCGACAAATTATGTATTTCACAAAAATTATCATATCAATTATATCGTTTGAATATGTCTCTCCAGCAACCAAGAAATATGTGCATATTTCGTCCAGACATATTTATATATGTACATAGTTTATACTTTCAGCTTCAATGTCAACAAGTATATATTGTGTTAATACATATTATAAGTGATGCTTATTGGATGATAGACGATACAGGAGATAGTACAACTTCAATGTCAACAAGCATATATTGTGTTAATACATATTATACGTGATGCTTATTGGATGATAGACGATACAGGAGATAGTACAACTTCAATGTCAACAAGCATATATTGTATTAATACATATTATAAGTGATGTTTATTGGATGATAGACGATACAGGAGATAGTACAACTTCAATGTCAACAAGCATATATTGTGTTAATACATATTATAAGTGATGCTTATTGGATGATATACGATACAGGAGATAGTACAACTTCAATGTCAACAAGCATATATTGTATTAATACATATTATAAGTGATGTTTATTGGATGATATAGGATACAGGAGATAGTACAACTTCAATGTCAACAAGCATATATTGTATTAATACATATTATAAGTGATGTTTATTGGATGATATAGGATACAGGAGATAGTACAACTTAAATGTCAACAAGCATATATTGTATTAATACATATTATAAGTGATGCTTATTGGATGATATAGGATACAGGAGATAGTACAACTTCAATGTCAACAAGCATATATTGTATTAATACATATTATAAGTGATGCTTTTTGGGATGATAGACGATACAGGAGATAGTACAACTTCAATGTCAACAAGCATATATTGTATTAATACATATTATAAGTGATGCTTTTTGGGATGATAGACGATACAGGAGATAGTACAACTTCAATGTCAACAAGCATATATTGTATTAATACATATTATAAGTGATGCTTATTGGATGATAGACGATACAGGAGATAGTACAACTTCAATGTCAACAAGCATATATTGTATTAATACATATTATAAGTGATGCTTATTGGATGATATACGATACAGGAGATAGTACAACTTCAATGTCAACAAGCATATATTGTATTAATACATATTATAAGTGATGCTTATTGGATGATAGACGATACAGGAGATAGTACAACTTCAATGTCAACAAGCATATATTGTATTAATACATATTATAAGTGATGCTTATTGGATGATATACGATACAGGAGATAGTACAACTTCAATGTCAACAAGCATATATTGTGTTAATACATATTATAAGTGATGCTTATTGGATGGTATAGGATACAGGAGATAGTACAACTTCAATGAAGGAGAACAAAACACACAAGCGGTTATGGTAAGCGTTCTCAGAGAGAATAACACAGTCAGAGGATTGCTGTAATAATCTCACTAAGATTTGAACCCGCAGACAGTAGATATGTACGTTGATGCAAAACAGTTTGTTCTAAACGCATGTGGTAGTGACTCCAGCCCCGAACACATTCCCATGGGATTCTGAAGAAGCTTGGAGGCTAGTGAAAACAATTAAATATAACTAGACAAGACGAATTTAATATAATGCTCTCAGGAAACAAAACAAAATCAAAGAGCGAACCAACTGCTAGATGTGACGAGTATATATTGATCTATCAGAGCGGCGGCAGCTCCTTGCCACAAGAAAATAATCTTAGATATCGTTTGTTATCAATAGAAGTGAACATAAAAGCAAGCTGAAGACGGATTTATTTGGTTGCAAATAAAATGCAACACAACATGCTTTATGAGAACGACCAAAGTATTCCTCAACCTAGGGATACCAGTTTAGCCAAAAGAGTATTGGACGAGGTGCATCGAATGAGTACAATTGGTAATACGTGTGGGCGTCAACTCTTGTAGGAGACTTTATTTGCGAGTCCCGTAATATTATCTATGCCATCACCTGCAAGCGGTGCAACAAGGCCTATATTGGTGAGACCGGCAAGAGGCTCAGTGACCGATTCGCCCAATACTTGCGCGATATACGCCAATGCTCTGTGACCCTGTAGCCACTCATTTCAATGATACTGGCCATCCAGGAGCTTGCGCTGTCCAGGTCACAGCCACCCGATCATGTTCCTCCGATGATCGTAAACGATTTGCTCTGGAGAACCATTTTATTTCGTTGTATGGTACCTTGCGATCTCTTGGACTCAACGCATTACATTCCTATGCTTCTAAGTACTTTCTCGTCTCATGCCTTGTAATCTATATGTGTATTTGTTTCATATATATAAGTTATATATTCACTTGATTTTTTATTGTTTCTTTCCTTTTCCACTTCTAGTTTTGTGTTGCACTCATTTCGTTATTCGTTTTTATTTCCAGATTTTCATTAGATACGTTTGAATGTCTCCGTATGTAGTGGTCCATATGTAGTGTTCTTTGAAATTCGTCACTCCTGTTGTATCGTTTGCTTGATAAAGGCCTTTTGGTCGAAACGTTGCTGTTTTTCGTCACTGTTTCTGTATTTTGTAAAACTATAGTACTTCGTTTTTACGTGTTTTGCTATTTTACCACGTTTTACTGCAGTCTATCCGTTTTAGGGGATGACAGTATCATTTCTCTTTACACCGACAGAAAGGCACTCTCATCCGTGCCTTTGTTTATTATTTATACTATTACTTTAATTATCCTGGAAACTTCTCATCATCATCATCAAGTAGCTTGTCCCTTCCGGAACGTGTTTCCCATGACAGCATTCCTGAAAAACTCTCTGTTCTGTGCAAGTTGACCGGCGTCAGCAGCAGTCATTCTCAGATCATCAATGACATCCTGCACCCATCATATTTTATGTCTTCCTCTCGTTCTTCTTTCAGGCACCATTCCTTCCACAATTAATTTTTCTAGGCACTCATGTCGTTTGACGTGTCCGAAATATTCAATTTTCCTTGTTTTTATGCTTTGTAATAGATTCTCTTTAATATCAAGCTATTGCAAAACAGAAGCATTTGTTCTTTTCTCTGCCCATGATATTCTAAGTACTCATCTGTAGCATTTGCATTCAAATGCATTAATGATCTTCTCAGCCGCTTTGTCAATGTTCCATGTCTCACAACTATATGTTGCCAAGGGAAAAACGCAGGCTCTTAAACACGTGATTTCTGTCAGTTCATTTCCATAGGTTAGTTAGTTCTTTTAGTTTTTGCAAAGTAATGCTCAGTCTCCTTTTAATTTCTTTTATAGCATTCTCGTCATTTGTCAGCAATGTCCGAAGGTATTTAAAGTTGTCGACTCTTTCTATTTTGTGGCCGTTGACACATATATTAGCCATCAATTCTATTTTATCAGCTGTTCTTCTTCTTCTGCGATCAACTTCTGCTATGCAACTACTCCGGTATGTGTCATAAACAGGGCTGTGCGCTTGAGATCTTCACCAGTCCCCCATAATTTGTTTTGTAGTGTTGTTTCTGTTGACCAGATTTCCATTCTCACACTGCTCAGACTGGGGCAGTCTTTCAGGATGTGCTCTGGGGACTGCTTTGGTGCTCCACATGTGCAGGAAACCAAATCCCTGAGACCCATTCTATGAAGGTATGCTCTGAGACTGGAGTGTCCCATTCTAAGTCTGAAGACTGTGGTCTGTGCTTTCTGTTTAGTGTATTTATACTGTCATGCCCTGGATTGTATCTTCCGTTTGTTTTTCTCTACATGATTTTTCTGGATTGTTTCAGTAGGATTTTTGCTTCTGTAAAGCTTTGTGTTGGGTGGTGTTGTGTTAGACCCTCCAGTCTTTGCTTCTGTAAAACTTTGTGTTGGGTGATGTTGTGTTAGACTCCCTCCAGTCTTTGCTTCTGTAAAACTTTGTGTTGGGTGATGTTGTGTTAGGCTCCTCCAGTCTTTGCTTCTGTAAAGCTTTGTGTTGGGTAGTGTTGTGTTAGACTCCTCCAGTCTTTGCTTCTGTAAAGCTTTGTGTTGGGTGGTGTTGTGTTAGACTCCTCCAGTCTTTGCTTCTGTAAAGCTTTGTGTTGGGTGATGTTGTGTTAGGCTTCCTCCAGTCTTTGCTTCTGTAAAGCTTTGTGTTGGGTGATGTTGTGTTAGACTCCCTCCAGTCTTTGCTTCTGTAAAACTTTGTGTTGGGTGATGTTGTGTTAGGCTCCTCCAGTCTTTGCTTCTGTAAAGCTTTGTGTTGGGTAGTGTTGTGTTAGACTCCTCCAGTCTTTGCTTCTGTAAAGCTTTGTGTTGGGTGATGTTGTGTTAGGCTCCCTCCATCCCGTGCGAGTTTGTCAGCCTTTTCATTTCCTGGTATGCCACAGTATGCTGGTATCCACTGTAAGACTAGTTCAGATTATTTTGACAGCAGGCTGATTTGTTGCCGTATATCCTGAATGAGCTTGTCTTGTTTAGGACATGAAATGGCCTGGAGAACTGATCTTGAATCGCTAAAGACTGCAATATATTTTGCTGACACCTGTTGGTCGTTGTGTATCTGTATGGCTGCAAGGAGGGCTGCCTCTAAAGTTGGTGCATGTTTCTCCTGCTGCCAGAGAGTGTGCTTCTGTGTTTCCTTGAGGGTGAGTGATGTAGATTCCGCTGCCTCCCTTCCTGATAGCTTCTGTAGCTGAGCCATATGTGAACACATGTGTCCATGTGCTGGTGTGATATTTCTCTCGTAGCATTTTGAGTGACCTGGATCTTTTCTGTGTCTCTGTATTTTTTGGAGATTATTCCTGGGACTTCTAGGTGTATTTGGGCCATGTTTTGATAACATATCCATGGCTCTGTTGTTATGGGTTCCCACATTTCTGGGTCAGTTTCTAAGATGTCTGAATGTTGCAAATGGAATTATCTGGCCAGATGGTTGGAACTTTTTCTTGCGAGTCTGTTTTTGGTTTTCTCTTATAATTTTACGTGTAGAGGGTGTTCTTTTAGTCGTTTTAGTTTTTAAAACTGAGGGAGTGTTTTAAATTTTCTGCGAAGTTCTAGAGGCTCAATGTCTGCTGTTTTTTCCATTTCTATGATATGACTACTTTTCATTGCTCCCAGAGTTATTCTTATGCCCATGTTTTGTACCTTGTCTAGTTTCTGTGTGTTTGTTTTTGCTGCTGTTGTCTATCAGTTGTAGATATCTTTGTTTTCATTGTATTGAGATAAAGGTTTTGATCTTCGCTGGTTTTTTTAAGTGACCGTATCAAGTTCTCTATACCAATTTGTGCTGTAAATAATAGCACTGTATCGTCAGCATATATTAAATCTGGTAGTTCCTGACCTCCGATCACCAAAGCGGTAAATAATAGCACTGTATCGTCAGCATATATTAAATCTGGTAGTTCCTGACCTCCGATCACCAAAGCGGTAAATAATAGCACTGTATCGTCAGCATATATTAAATCTGGTAGTTCCTGACCTCCGATCACCAAAGCGGTAAATAATAGCACTGTATCGTCAGCATATATTAAATCTGGTAGTTCCTGACCTCCAATCACCAAAGCGGTAAATAATAGCACTGTATCGTCAGCATATATTAAATCTGGTAGTTCCTGACCTCTGATCACCAAAGCGGTAAATAATAGCACTGTATCGTCAGCATATATTAAATCTGGTAGTTCCTGACCTCCGATCACCAAAGCGGTAAATAATAGCACTGTATCGTCAGCATATATTAAATCTGGTAGTTCCTGACCTCTGATCACCAAAGCGGTAAATAATAGCACTGTATCGTCAGCATATATTAAATCTGGTAGTTCCTGACCTCCGATCACCAAAGCGGTAAATAATAGCACTGTATCGTCATCATATATTAAATCTGGTAGTTCCTGACCTCCGATCACCAAAGCGGTAAATAATAGCACTGTATCGTCAGCATATATTAAATCTGGTAGTTCCTGACCTCTGATCACCAAAGCGGTAAATAATAGCACTGTATCGTCAGTATATATTAAATCTGGTAGTTCCTGACCTCTGATCACCAAAGCGGTAAATAATATCACTGTATCGTCAGCATATATTAAATCTGGTAGTTCCTGACCTCCGATCACCAAAGCGGTAAATAATAGCACTGTATCGTCAGCATATATTAAATCTGGTAGTTCCTGACCTCCGATCACCAAAGCGGTAAATAATAGCACTGTATCGTCAGCATATATTAAATCTGGTAGTTCCTGACCTCCGATCACCAAAGCGGTAAATAATAGCACTGTATCGTCAGCATATATTAAATCTGGTAGTTCCTGACCTCCGATCACCAAAGCGTTGTATTTCTCCATCTCTGTAGATTCTCTGACATTCTTCATGATGTTTTCAGCAAATACGTTGAATAGGTCTCCATAGTTCTGGTTAAATCGAATTCCTTTCTGTTTTAATTAAAACTGTCAATTGTTTATGTCTTGTAAATTGTTTCATCTTCTTCTTTTGTCGTCACACTGCTACCGGGTTGTTGCCCAGTGTCGTGGTTTTCTGTTTTTGTCTTGCGCTGTTCTGGTGGCTTGTGTGATTGTTATCTTTGCTCTTTCACAGGATGCTGCCACGCCATCTAACCATCTTTTCCGTGGTCTTCCTCTTGCCTTCTTTCCCGATGTTCTGTTGTAGAAGACTCTGTATACTGTGGAGTTTGGATGCATTCTTATTAAGTGGCCAAACCACTTCATTCTTTGTTTATCTATATAATTCATGCACGGTTTTGTGCCAACTTTCTTTCTTATGCCGATGTTGGTGATTCTGTCTTTTCTTGTGTTGTTGCTAACTTTTCTCAGGCAACGCATTTCACATGTAGTTATTTTTGTGACTGCGCTTTGCTCAATGTCCATGTTTGGCTCTGGTAACACAAAGTAGGTATAAAAATGCTGTTGATCATTTGTTTCTCAGCTGCCTGTGAAATTTTTGGGTGCCTTAACAATGGGGCTAGCTGGTAGGTTACAGCATTTGCTTTTGTACTCTAGCCTCTATCTCTCTATCTAGTTTTCCGTCTTCTGTGAATATGCTTCCTAAGTATTTGAATTCTTTCACTTGGTTTATTTTAGTTTCCATTGACATGGATGTCTAGATTATTATGTTTTCTTCCCATATTCATTATTTCTGTTTTAGTGTTGTTGATTTTCATGTCATGTTTCACACAATTATTGTTCAAAGTGTCAATATGATGTTGTAGATCTTGTTCATTTTGATGTATCAGGCACTGATCATCTGCAAAAAGCAGTTCATTTATTTCATCATTATCTGAATTCGACTCTTGAGTTATTTTATCCATATATGCAATAAAGAGTAGTGGTGAAAGGACACAACCTTGTCTAACACCTGATGTAATGGAGAACCAGTCGGTCATTCCTTCTGTAGTTCTTACTGTACTCTGGCTATCTTGATATAAGGCCATGATGTTACCTAATAGTTGTCCTTGGACGCCATATTCTTCAAGGATCTTCCATAGTTTGCACCTGTTTACTCTATCAAATGCCTTTTCTTGGTCTATAAATATAAGCTGTTTACTTTGATTGTATTCAATTGTTTGTTCGCAGATCTGTCTTAGTGTAAATATTGCGTCTGTGCAGCTCTTACCCCTCCGAAACCCAAACTGGCTATTGCTTAACTGGGGCTCTAATATATGTCTTGCTCTTCGCTCCAATATTTTTGCAAACATTTTTCCTATTTGGCTCAAAGAGAATACCCCTGTATGTTTCACATTCTCTTTGTCTCCTTTGTTCTTCCATATTGGGACTATAATAGCTCTCTGCCAGTCATCTGGAACCTCTTGTGCCTCCCAGGCTATGTTAAAATTCTGGTCAGCCATGTTATTGCTGTTGTCTTACACCCAAGTAACATTTCTGTTGTTATACCATCTATCCCTGCTGCCTTCCTTCTTTTGCTTTGATTTAGTGCCATTTCAATTTCGGATTCTAAGATATTCAATTGTTGGTATTTTCCATGTTTCAATTGAAATGTTTCTGTACCTTGTGTTTCGCAGTTTAACAGTTCCGTAAAATATTCTTTCCATCTGTCTTTAATATCTTTGCTGTTGGTAAGAGGTTTCCTAGACTTGTTATTTATAATGGTGACTGGATCGAATTGTTCTTCTCTTAGCCTCATTGCCTTAATGCTTCTGTAAAATTTTCTTGGTGCCTTAGTGCATAGTTCAGCTAAATGTTCTCCATATTTTGCCCAAGATTCTGATTTTGATGACTTTACTTTATTTTTACTATACATTCTTGCTGTTCTGTATTTGGTGTAGTCTTCATCTAATTTTGACTTTTGCCACCTGTGAAAACACTTTTTCTTTTCTTGTATAGACCTTTTAACTGCTGCATTCCACCATGCTGTGTGTTTTCTGTGCTTATTTAACTTTTTAAGTCCACAATTTTCTTTCACTATTTCCATGATATTTGTTTTGAAGGTTTGCCATTCTTTAGTTATGTTGCTTACTCCTTCTAGGGTGTTAAAAGCTGATGTAACTGCTCCTTCAATTTGATTCCTAATTTCATTATTATTTAACTTTTCAATATCTATTATTTCAATTTGTTGAGTTGTACTCCTGTCTTGTTTTCTAATTGGTTTTGTAGAAATAGTACCACTGGTCTATGATCAGAGTCTAATATTGCATTTGGGATGGTTCTAGCGTTTTGTATTCTCCATCTTTCATTCTTTTTGCTAGTATAAAGTCGATCTGTGATGCTTGATTAATATTATTCCATTTATACCAGGTTAATATCTGGCTTCTCCTATGTTGGTAAAATGTATTGGTGATAAATAGATCATGTTCTGCACATATATTAAGCAGGTGTTCCCGTTGCTGTTGCATTTCGTTGTTGTGTCGCTGAATGGTCCTAGGTGTGTCTCCCATGGTGTTCTTCGCTCGCCGACTCTTCCGTTAAAATCGCCCATAATATATAAGCTGTCAGTGCTGTTGACTTCACTAATGTTTTCACTTAATTCGTCAAAAAAATGTGGTTCTTTCTTCTTCACTATATGAGTCATTGCATGGTGCATAAATCTGTATGTAAGTTACTTTCCTCTTACCTTGCGCTGTTCTGATACGGATGATTCTTTCTGATTTATACTCTATTTCTAATATAAATTTTGCTGCAGTAGGGGCAATAACGAACCCGACTCCATGTTTGTTGTTTTCGCCTGGTTGTGTTCCTCGCCATGTTGTAAATTGTTTATGTCTTGTAAATTGTTTATGTCTTGTAAATTGTTTATGTCTTGTAAATTGTTTATGTCTTGTAAATTGTTTATGTCTTGTAAATTGTTTATGTCTTGTAAATTGTTTATGTCTTGTAAATTGTCTTCTTCTTCTTCTCCTTCGAACGCTTCATATCGACCATTTATTAATCACTATTTGGGATTTTATGTAATCTAAGCCTAAGAGCGATTGTACATTGTACCAGTTATGCGCCTACAAGTTGGCCAGCTCATTCGATTTCTGCGACGCTTTTTATTTACTAGGGTTGTTTACCTAGACCCCTACCTCAGTCGTCTCTTACGACATGCCTTGTAGGTGGCAGTGTTACTATTCTTTGCTCCCTCGAGAGCCTCGGCAACACACGGTCGTGTAAGTCGCCTGTCATAACATGAATGCTTTACGGTCAATAGTGGACAGTCAAGATAAGACATAAAATGTGTCTATAAAAATATATGAATGACCGAGGTCCACATTCTGTAGTTTTGAAAGTGACTTTAACAAAATTATTTGTGGGTGTTCAGTTATCTAGCATGTACTTTTCACATTACGTAACACGTACAAATAAAGTGTACTAGTTTTCAAAGTACAAACAAAAAACAAAAACAAAAAGCTACCGCAGATGGATTAATTAAGTGTTCGATTTCGAGTTGCCTCTCTCTATATTATCCTCTATATTATCCTCTATATTATCCTCTATATTATCCTCTATATTATCCTCTATAGTATCCTCTATATTATCCTCTATATTATCCTCTATATTATCCTCTATATTATCCTCTATATTATCCTCTATATTATCCTCTATATTGCCAAGTGTGGCGATGCAGGAGACAACCAATACGACGGTGACAATAGGACAGTAAAGAAACTTTGAATATGACGTTGGAGTAGACTTGCTAGAGAACTAGAATTTTTCAGACGGGCTGTAGTGAGAAGGACGTTCTGCACAAGACATGCTACGTGATGGTTGTATTGTATACAATATACGTTTTCTGATACATTCATACATACTGATACATTCACATTCATACATACTGATACATACATTCAGGCTAAAAATGAGAATGCTATCAGTTATCAGTTATATGAGGACTATCATCATAGCACTCCGGACATGTCCATTGGTGCTCCGATCTCCGCCTCAGCAAATCCAGCAGCGTCCAGCGATCCAACACGCCAGTTCGATGTTGATTAATCAATCTCTTTGCATATTTAGTATGTCGTTCTTTTTGGACTGCACCAATATTGACACCCTTCTCTTTCAATCTGGTCAGCGAGTGGGATTCACAGCTCTGAAACTCCTCTGGAAAGACTCTCTCAATGCGTGAAGAATGTCATTTCGATCCATGGCACCGCCCTCTGATATTGTAGCCAAGCCAGCCAATCTAACAGCTCGTTCATTACCCCTAACTTCTGCGTGCCCAGGGACAAAAATGAAGGTGATTTCTCTGATCATTGTCTGTACCAGTACCTCCACCCAGTTGCGTCTCACCATTCCTGATTCGACTTTACGAATCATGCCCATGGAGTCACTGAGTATGAAAACACGAGAGTAGTTGTGAGACGCCAACCATTTCACCGCCTCCGTAACCACCCGAACCTCCATTGTCAAACTACTTATGGTTGTTGCGTAGCTTCCACTGGCCTCTCTTATTATTTTTCCTCCTGAGCGTGCTGAAAAGCCCACGCACAGCGTTGTTGGCGAATGACTGAACCATTGGTGTAAATAACCACATCTGTATCATTGATGATGTCATTTAAGAGGGCTTCACCTCCACGTTAATCAGTGATAGATTATTTTGTTCGCAGTTTTCTTAATAGATGTAATAACGGTGAAAGCAGTCTGAAATTGAGGTGGCACATCAATCCATTCCTCTCCTGTTTCAATTCCGGAAGGATCATATATTTTGCTAAATGCTATATATACTATATTAATGTAGGGCTCGGAAACAGGGACAATGAACAAGCAGTTAGAAGAGAATTGATGCATTTGAGATGTGGATATATAGAAGAATAGGCAAAGTTTCATGGACAGAAAAACAGACAAATAAACAAGTTTTAGGAAAACTAGGCATGAAGAAACAATTATTAAGAGAAATAAAATTCAGACAAGTAAAGTATTTTGGGCACATAAAAAGACATGACACCATGATAAAATCTTTACTAGAGGGAAAGTTGAGGGGGGAAGAGCAAGAGGAAGACCGAGAGATAAGTGGGAGGAAACTTTAAGAAATGGACAGGTTACAATCTGGCAGAGTGCAATACCAAGGCGAAAGACAGATGATGCTGGAGATTCATTGCAGCCAACCTTCGATGTGGAAACGGCACCTGATGATGATGATACATTTACATGTCTGCCCAGCATCTCTTTCGATAATATATTCTGTTCAACTGTACGGAAATGACGGAAGTCTTAGACGTACTGCTTCCATTGTCAGATTCACTGCTGTGGGTGTTTGACAGAGAACATCAATGAATATATATGAATACTAGAGAAACACACTCATTTGTTGACTATTTCTAGTAAAGTGTCCTTCAGCAACATTTGTTGACTATTTCTAGTAAAGTGTCCTTCAGCAACATTTGTTGACTATTTCTAGTAAAGTGTCCTTCAGCAACATTTGTTGACTATTTCTAGTAAAGTGTCCTTCAGCAACATTTGTTGACTATTTCTAGTAAAGTGTCCTTCAGCAACATTTGTTGACTATTTCTAGTAAAGTGTCCTTCAGCAACATTTGTTGACTATTTCTAGTAAAGTGTCCTTCAGCAACATTTGTTGACTATTTCTATCTAGTAAAGTGTCCTTCAGCAACATTTGTTGACTATTTCTAGTAAAGTGTCCTTCAGCAACATTTGTGTAGCAACAGCTTATCTATGTCGTTAATTATTTTTATCAGTAACAACGATGATAACACTTGTACTCGTGTATATTTTCTGTCTGACTGCTATATAGCAACGATGATAACACTTGTACTCGTATATTTTCTGTCTGACTGCTATATAACAACGATGATAACACTTGTACTCGTGTATATTTTCTGTCTGACTGCTATATAACAACGATTATAACACTTGTACTCGTATATTTTCTGTCTGACTGCTATATAACAACGATGATAACACTTGTACTCGTGTATATTTTCTGTCTGACTGCTATATAACAACGATTATAACACTTGTACTCGTGTATATTTTCTGTCTGACTGCTATATAACAACGATTATAACACTTGTACTCGTATATTTTCTGTCTGACTGCTATATAACAACGATTATAACACTTGTACTCGTGTATATTTTCTGTCTGACTGCTATATAACAACGATTATAACACTTGTACTCGTGTATATTTTCTGTCTGACTGCTATATAACAACGATTATAACACTTGTACTCGTATATTTTCTGTCTGACTGCTATATAACAACGATTATAACACTTCTACTCGTATATTTTCTGTCTGACTGCTATATAACAACGATTATAACACTTGTACTCGTGTATATTTTCTGTCTGACTGCTATATAGCAACGATGATAACACTTGTACTCGTGTATATTTTCTGTCTGACTGCTATATAGCAACGATGATAACACTTGTACTCGTGTATATTTTCTGTCTGACTGCTATATAACAACGATTATAACACTTGTACTCGTGTATATTTTCTGTCTGACTGCTATATAACAACGATTATAACACTTCTACTCGTATATTTTCTGTCTGACTGCTATATAACAACGATGATAACACTTGTACTCGTGTATATTTTCTGTCTGACTGCTATATAACAACGATTATAACACTTGTACTCGTATATTTTCTGTCTGACTGCTATATAGCAACGATGATAACACTTGTACTCGTGTATATTTTCTGTCTGACTGCTATATAACAACGATTATAACACTTGTACTCGTGTATATTTTCTGTCTGACTGCTATATAACAACGATTATAACACTTGTACTCGTATATTTTCTGTCTGACTGCTATATAACAACGATTATAACACTTGTACTCGTGTATATTTTCTGTCTGACTGCTATATAACAACGATTATAACACTTGTACTCGTGTATATTTTCTGTCTGACTGCTATATAACAACGATTATAACACTTGTACTCGTATATTTTCTGTCTGACTGCTATATAACAACGATTATAACACTTCTACTCGTATATTTTCTGTCTGACTGCTATATAACAACGATTATAACACTTGTACTCGTGTATATTTTCTGTCTGACTGCTATATAGCAACGATGATAACACTTGTACTCGTGTATATTTTCTGTCTGACTGCTATATAGCAACGATGATAACACTTGTACTCGTGTATATTTTCTGTCTGACTGCTATATAGCAACGATGATAACACTTGTACTCGTGTATATTTTCTGTCTGACTGCTATATAACAACGATTATAACACTTCTACTCGTATATTTTCTGTCTGACTGCTATATAACAACGATTATAACACTTGTACTCGTATATTTTCTGTCTGACTGCTATATAACAACGATGATAACACTTGTACTCGTGTATATTTTCTGTCTGACTGCTATATAGCAACGATTATAACACTTGTACTCGTATATTTTCTGTCTGACTGCTATATAACAACGATTATAACACTTGTACTCGTATATTTTCTGTCTGACTGCTATATAACAACGATTATAACACTTCTACTCGTATATTTTCTGTCTGACTGCTATATAGCAACGATGATAACACTTGTACTCGTGTATATTTTCTGTCTGACTGCTATATAACAACGATTATAACACTTGTACTCGTGTATATTTTCTGTCTGACTGCTATATAACAACGATGATAACACTTG
Source organism: Arion vulgaris (assembly GCA_020796225.1). Taxonomy (NCBI): domain Eukaryota; kingdom Metazoa; phylum Mollusca; class Gastropoda; order Stylommatophora; family Arionidae; genus Arion; species Arion vulgaris. The sequence goes on from CM036754.1 coordinate 50,817,613, forward strand.
TACTCGTATATTTTCTGTCTGACTGCTATATAACAACGATGATAACACTTGTACTCGTGTATATTTTCTGTCTGACTGCTATATAGCAACGATGATAACACTTGTACTCGTGTATATTTTCTGTCTGACTGCTATATAACAACGATTATAACACTTGTACTCGTGTATATTTTCTGTCTGACTGCTATATAACAACGATTATAACACTTGTACTCGTGTATATTTTCTGTCTGACTGCTATATAACAACGATTATAACACTTGTACTCGTGTATATTTTCTGTCTGACTGCTATATAACAACGATTATAACACTTGTACTCGTATATTTTCTGTCTGACTGCTATATAACAACGATTATAACACTTGTACTCGTATATTTTCTGTCTGACTGCTATATAACAACGATTATAACACTTGTACTCGTGTATATTTTCTGTCTGACTGCTATATAACAACGATTATAACACTTGTACTCGTGTATATTTTCTGTCTGACTGCTATATAACAACGATTATAACACTTGTACTCGTGTATATTTTCTGTCTGACTGCTATATAACAACGATTATAACACTTCTACTCGTATATTTTCTGTCTGACTGCTATATAGCAACGATGATAACACTTGTACTCGTGTATATTTTCTGTCTGACTGCTATATAACAACGATGATAACACTTGTACTCGTATATTTTCTGTCTGACTGCTATATAACAACGATGATAACACTTCTACTCGTATATTTTCTGTCTGACTGCTATATAACAACGATTATAACACTTGTACTCGTATATTTTCTGTCTGACTGCTATATAACAACGATTATAACACTTCTACTCGTATATTTTCTGTCTGACTGCTATATAACAACGATGATAACACTTGTACTCGTGTATATTTTCTGTCTGACTGCTATATAACAACGATTATAACACTTGTACTCGTATATTTTCTGTCTGACTGCTATATAACAACGATGATAACACTTGTACTCGTGTATATTTTCTGTCTGACTGCTATATAACAACGATGATAACACTTGTACTCGTGTATATTTTCTGTCTGACTGCTATATAACAACGATTATAACACTTGTACTCGTATATTTTCTGTCTGACTGCTATATAACAACGATTATAACACTTGTACTCGTATATTTTCTGTCTGACTGCTATATAACAACGATGATAACACTTGTACTCGTGTATATTTTCTGTCTGACTGCTATATAACAACGATTATAACACTTGTACTCGTGTATATTTTCTGTCTGACTGCTATATAACAACGATTATAACACTTCTACTCGTATATTTTCTGTCTGACTGCTATATAGCAACGATGATAACACTTGTACTCGTGTATATTTTCTGTCTGACTGCTATATAACAACGATTATAACACTTGTACTCGTGTATATTTTCTGTCTGACTGCTATATAACAACGATTATAACACTTGTACTCGTGTATATTTTCTGTCTGACTGCTATATAACAACGATTATAACACTTGTACTCGTGTATATTTTCTGTCTGACTGCTATATAACAACGATTATAACACTTGTACTCGTGTATATTTTCTGTCTGACTGCTATATAACAACGATTATAACACTTGTACTCGTATATTTTCTGTCTGACTGCTATATAACAACGATGATAACACTTGTACTCGTGTATATTTTCTGTCTGACTGCTATATAACAACGATTATAACACTTGTACTCGTGTATATTTTCTGTCTGACTGCTATATAACAACGATGATAACACTTGTACTCGTATATTTTCTGTCTGACTGCTATATAACAACGATTATAACACTTGTACTCGTATATTTTCTGTCTGACTGCTATATAACAACGATTATAACACTTGTACTCGTGTATATTTTCTGTCTGACTGCTATATAACAACGATTATAACACTTGTACTCGTGTATATTTTCTGTCTGACTGCTATATAACAACGATGATAACACTTCTACTCGTATATTTTCTGTCTGACTGCTATATAACAACGATTATAACACTTGTACTCGTATATTTTTTGACTGCTATATAACAACGATGATAACACTTGTACTCGTGTATATTTTCTGTCTGACTGCTATATAACAACGATTATAACACTTGTACTCGTGTATATTTTCTGTCTGACTGCTATATAACAACGATTATAACACTTGTACTCGTGTATATTTTCTGTCTGACTGCTATATAACAACGATGATAACACTTGTACTCGTATATTTTCTGTCTGACTGCTATATAACAACGATTATAACACTTCTACTCGTATATTTTCTGTCTGACTGCTATATAACAACGATTATAACACTTGTACTCGTGTATATTTTCTGTCTGACTGCTATATAACAACGATGATAACACTTGTACTGTATATTTTCTGTCTGACTGCTATATAACAACGATTATAACACTTGTACTCGTATATTTTCTGTCTGACTGCTATATAACAACGATTATAACACTTGTACTCGTGTATATTTTCTGTCTGACTGCTATATAACAACGATTATAACACTTGTACTCGTGTATATTTTCTGTCTGACTGCTATATAACAACGATGATAACACTTGTACTCGTATATTTTCTGTCTGACTGCTATATAACAACGATTATAACACTTGTACTCGTATATTTTCTGTCTGACTGCTATATAACAACGATTATAACACTTGTACTCGTGTATATTTTCTGTCTGACTGCTATATAACAACGATTATAACACTTGTACTCGTGTATATTTTCTGTCTGACTGCTATATAACAACGATTATAACACTTGTACTCGTATATTTTCTGTCTGACTGCTATATAACAACGATTATAACACTTGTACTCGTGTATATTTTCTGTCTGACTGCTATATAACAACGATGATAACACTTGTACTCGTATATTTTCTGTCTGACTGCTATATAACAACGATTATAACACTTGTACTCGTATATTTTCTGTCTGACTGCTATATAGCAACGATTATAACACTTGTACTCGTGTATATTTTCTGTCTGACTGCTATATAACAACGATTATAACACTTGTACTCGTGTATATTTTCTGTCTGACTGCTATATAACAACGATTATAACACTTGTACTCGTGTATATTTTCTGTCTGACTGCTATATAACAACGATTATAACACTTGTACTCGTGTATATTTTCTGTCTGACTGCTATATAACAACGATTATAACACTTGTACTCGTGTATATTTTCTGTCTGACTGCTATATAACAACGATGATAACACTTGTACTCGTGTATATTTTCTGTCTGACTGCTATATAACAACGATTATAACACTTGTACTCGTATATTTTCTGTCTGACTGCTATATAGCAACGATGATAACACTTGTACTCGTGTATATTTTCTGTCTGACTGCTATATAACAACGATGATAACACTTGTACTCGTGTATATTTTCTGTCTGACTGCTATATAACAACGATTATAACACTTGTACTCGTGTATATTTTCTGTCTGACTGCTATATAACAACGATGATAACACTTGTACTCGTATATTTTTTGACTGCTATATAACAACGATGATAACACTTGTACTCGTGTATATTTTCTGTCTGACTGCTATATAACAACGATTATAACACTTGTCTCGTGTATATTTTCTGTCTGACTGCTATATAACAACGATTATAACACTTGTACTCGTATATTTTCTGTCTGACTGCTATATAACAACGATGATAACACTTGTCTGATATTTTCTGTCTGACTGCTATATAACAACGATTATAACACTTGTACTCGTATATTTTCTGTCTGACTGCTATATAACAACGATTATAACACTTGTACTCGTGTATATTTTCTGTCTGACTGCTATATAACAACGATTATAACACTTGTACTGTGATATTTTCTGTCTGACTGCTATATAACAACGATTATAACACTTGTACTCGTATATTTTCTGTCTGACTGCTATATAACAACGATTATAACACTTGTACTCGTGTATATTTTCTGTCTGACTGCTATATAACAACGATGATAACACTTGTACTCGTGTATATTTTCTGTCTGACTGCTATATAACAACGATTATAACACTTGTACTCGTATATTTTCTGTCTGACTGCTATATAGCAACGATTATAACACTTGTACTCGTGTATATTTTCTGTCTGACTCTATATACAACGATTATAACACTTGTACTCTGTATATTTTCTGTCTGACTGCTATATAACAACGATTATAACACTTGTACTCGTATATTTTCTGTCTGACTGCTATATAACAACGATTATAACACTTGTACTCGTATATTTTCTGTCTGACTGCTATATAACAACGATTATAACACTTGTACTCGTGTATATTTTCTGTCTGACTGCTATATAACAACGATTATAACACTTGTACTCGTGTATATTTTCTGTCTGACTGCTATATAACAACGATTATAACACTTGTACTCGTATATTTTCTGTCTGACTGCTATATAACAACGATGATAACACTTGTACTCGTGTATATTTTCTGTCTGACTGCTATATAGCAACGATGATAACACTTGTACTCGTGTATATTTTCTGTCTGACTGCTATATAGCAACTGGCAACTTTATTTTTCTTCGCTTGTAACTAAACATATTGATAAATTATTGAGCATAATGCATATATTAATTTGTTTGTTTTCATTGTTGACAACTCCTCAGATTTGATATTGGGTCATGTGTTGTTCTCGGCTTGAGTGTTTTTCTTCTTGCTTTTATATGGAGTCCTGCCGTGCAGAGAATGACAATCTTATCAAGCAAGACGCGCAGGAGGTGTTCAACAGTGGATATTCTATACATTCCAGTCAAAGCCATTTCAATTTTCATGTCACTATTTGTATCGTTGTTCTTCAAATTGGAAGATTTCAGAGACTATACAGCAGGGTGTGTGGTCATTGCTTTCCAAGAATTCTCGGATCTCAGAGTTTGGTTAGCAGTATTTATTTGTTGTATTAGTGCTTTCTTAACTTTGTTGAGTGCTGTTGCAGCCTCTAAAGTTTGTCTAACTCAACCAGGATTGAAAATTCCAATGTTTCTGTGTCCAGTTTTGACAGTCCTTGTGACAGCGTGTATGTGGAACGACTTTGAAACACAAGCTTTCTGGGAAGTTGCAGGAGAAGATGTATACACATGGACAGCGATTGGATTGTCCACATGCGCATGGATGATTCCTTTCTTCCTACCAACTTTTCGTGGGTTTAGTAATCCTAGAACGAGTGACAGAGATCTTAATAAAAGTTTCTATTCATTTTCATGGAATGTATTTTTCTTAGAACCTAGAACAATACTCAATTATAGTGTGCAGTCAGTGAGTGATAAATCTCATCATTCTTTATACAAGTGCAAGCCAAGAACGTACCGAAAACGTATAGTATTTATTTGTACCACCATGTACAAAGAAAGCCAGAATGAAATGATACGTTATTTGAAAAGTATACAAAATGTATTCTCTGAAAACAACAAAAGACAATTGATGTTGAAGCACATATTTTCGATAGTTCTGTACAAAAAGACAAGATTAATGCAAGAGGTCGACATTTGCTGTATTTGTTGTGCCAGATGTTTCAAATAAATCACAGAGATCTGGACATGCTAGCAACACCCTATGGATGTCAGGTTCATATGAAGACACTCAATTATTATTCCATATATATACATTTTAAAGATACAGCCAAAGTTAAAGCTAAAAAGAGATGGAGTCAAATTATGTACATGCATTACGTCCTTGAGTTTCGAAACTTAAAACTAAAGCAGTCACTAACTCAAAAGAATGTTATTACTCCGTCGTTAGTACACATAAAACAATGCCAAGAAAATGTAATTCAAATGGAAAATGACTTCATCTTTACTAAACCATCAATGGAAAACGTCTCTGTCACTGAAGCCAGCAGTTCTGTAACACAGTATTCTTGTTCATCAACAATAAATGCTAGTGAAATCAGTTATTTGCCAATCTCCAGACAGTCACTGGGGACTGAGAATGTTTATAATGGAAAGAACAGGAAAGTGTATTACGGCAGCGATAATTCATCATGTGATCGGTGTGAGCATGACCGACAAAATGAAGTCTTTAATAGCAAAGACAACAAGTCTCAATCGTTGGCGTGCGCGTATGAATCAACCACCGGTTTCATTTTACCGGAAAATTATTTATGGCTTGGAAAAAACATGGACGTCGCTGAACAAATGCACCATTATTTGAGAGAATCGTCATTCTCCACTGATAGCTCGGATAGAGATTGTAGCAATACTTCAGACGTCGATAGGTAAGATTTGCTTCCTTACAACTCAATTCATATATTTTCCTCATTAGAAAGTAATAGTATCTTTAAGGGATACAGAATACAGATGATTTACAGAATATCACTTTCAATAACGGTTGGTTTAATTTTTTTTTTTAATTCCATGTTATAGTTGATTGTAATAAATGCTTGAAATCCATACATATGCTTTCAATGGGCAATGGTTCAGTATGTTAAGAATTAGTTCTCACTTACACTATACCTTTCATTCTCTAATATGCTCGTTCATAAAATCCGAATCTCTTTTTCCATTTTACGAGAATAAACCCTGCGAGAAGAACAAGCTGGTTTTAGACCTGGGAGAAGCTGCTTAGACCAAATAATTACCCTACGACTAATTTTGGAGGAAAATATTGAGAAGCAACAACCACTCATACTAAATTTCATCGATTTTAAAAAGCCTTTGATAGTCTACACAGAATCTCTCTGTGGAATATTCTGAGATGCTATGGAATACCAGACAACATAATAAACATTATCAAGAGCCTCTATGATGGTTCACGTGTGCAGTTTGCACTGATGCAGCAACTTGTTTATGGTTGAAACCGGAGGAAAGCAAGCTGTAGTATATCTCCGCTATTGTTTGGAGGGGGAATTGACTGGGTAATCAGAAAATGTTGCAGAGGCGAAAGTGGCATTGATTGGGTGGAAAACAGTCAAATAGAAGATTTGGATTTTGCAGATGATATTGCCTTGTTAAGTGAAAAAAGCCAAAATGTGCAAAGAAAAACAGACAACATGACAACTATAGTATCATAAGTTGGACTGCAGAAAAGCTATGGAAAGTAAATGTAATCAGTGGCGGCTTGTCATTAAGGGCCACTAGGACCGGACCTCACCAACAATAATGTGTAACGTGTTTTTATTATTTTATAAATTGTTTGTTCATAATTATTACTATTAACGGGTAGGGTAGCATAATTATTACTATTAACGGGTAGGGTAGCATAATTATTACTATTAACGGGTAGGGTAGCATAATTATTACTATTAACGGGTAGGGTAGCATAATTATTACTAGAAACTCGTCGTATTTGCTCTCTAATTAGTATACTTCACAATATTTCCAGCGCACTATTTGTTTTAAGGCTAGTAGAAATGTGGTCTTTTTAGATCGTTATGTTAACATATCGACCTCTGACCTCTCTATAGAATGGCTATTTAGCACAGACAAATATGGGATTTTCATTCATTCAGTAGGGAAATTCTTAAGTGACCAAGCCAGTGCACAGTTAAACGGTGTTATTGGGCTAAGAATTTGTCCGGGTACGTAAATACCGAATGATATATAACAATAATAGAAAATAATAGAAATAATTAACTAACCATCATAGACTAGTTTATAGTAATTGCTGGTTCCATCAATATACACGTACCTGGATACGACAATGTACGTTTAGACAAGTTGGCGAGTTGTGACCCACATATTCTAGTAAAGTGGGGATAACTTCCCGGAGTAGACAAATAATAGTAAATACTAAGATATAGCTTAGCCCAAAGCCAGGACTTTTACAAAAATTATTGTTTGGTCCCACCAACAAATATTATCACCAGTCGTCCCTGAATATAATGAAGACACATGTTCAATCAGTTATCAGTTATATGAGGACTATCATCATAGCACTTCGGACATGTCCATATGTGCTCCGATCTCCGCCTCAGCAAATCCAGCAGCGTCCAGCGACCCAACACGCCAGTTCGATGTTGATTAATCAATCTCTTTGCATATTTAGTATGTCGTTCTTTTCGAGCTGCACCAATATTAACACCCATCTCTTTTAATCTGGTCAGCGAGTGGGATTCACAGCCCTGAAACTCCTCTGTTCGGAAAGATTCTCTCAATGCATGAAGAATGTCACTTGATCCATTTCAGCTCCCTCTGACATCTACACCTTTCTCTTTAATGAGTTCTTCATGGAGAGGATGTTCCTTGTTTGCATTGATTCTTAGATATGATCGAACTCTCCAAGTTTCAATTCTGTTAGCAATAGTGAGAAGGTCAAGAAGGAATCGCATTGACACTCCTGGTGTATCTTTGGTGCATCCCAGAATGATTCGCATAGCCTCATTCTGAATTATTTCCAGTCTCACTGTTTGCGTAGGACTAATTGTTAGGAGAGCGCATGCATATTCTATACATGACAGAACAATACCTTGGTACAGGAGCACAAGAAGGCGTTGCTCAATGTTAGCAGCCGCCATGATTCTCAGTGAGGATAGTGCGTTGCGAGCCTTGGCAATAACTTGGTCGATATGGTCCCTAAAGCATAGACTGCGATCAAATTTTACACCCAAATAACTCATAGATGCTGTTCGGGTGAGTATATGTCCATCTAAAGTAACGTGGCGTGTCAGACTTCACAATGTGATTATTTAGGGAGAACCATGATAGCACAGCCTTGGTATGGTTTATCGTTGCACCAGAAACATCACACCAGGCCATTATGCGGTTCAGTTCTACCTGGAGTTTATTAGCAATTTCATCCCTGTTTCTCCCCTGTCTGTACATCATGGTATCGTCTGCAAATGACAGCGTTCGTCCCCTGCCAGATAATTGCTGTTTCGTAATCATTATGGTGAATACATTGAATAGTACTGGAGATAGTGGAGACCCCTAGGGTAGGCCCGGTGAAATTTTTGTCTGCACAGAGTACCAATTACCACACCTGAGTGAGACTTTCCTCTCGAACAGGGCCCTTGCAATCCATCTTATGAGCAATGTATCGATTTTGAGTAGCGTGAGCATTTGTATAAGGTATGTGATTGGAACTTTGTTGTAAGTATCCTCGAGATCTAGTACAACAGCACAAGTCTCCAAACCAGCCTGGAAGCCTTCAAAGACGTCATAGGAAAAGATTGATACATTACACCAAGTTTCTTTATTCTGCCTGTATGAGCCGAGGGTGGAAGGAAACATGCGACGTTCCTCCAAATCCCGATCAAGCCTACATGCCACTAACTTTTCCAGAAGCTTGCCCACTGTGTTCTGCATTGCAATTATTCTAAAACCGCTTATGTGTTTGTGATTCTTGTTAGGTTGTTTTGCCAGTGGTATTAAATAACTGTGTAGCCTTTCCTCCCCGATCTAGCCATTTTTAAACTAGTGTTGAATTCTTTACAAAGCCCATTCATGTCTTCGTCCGATATCCTGCTTATGTCACTGTATCGGATACCATCGGGGCCTGGTGCAGTATTGTGTGATCTCTTAAACATTGCACGTATTTCATCACTCGTGAATTCAAGATCGTCATTCCACTCCGTGTCGACACATTGCTCCGATAACAAGGAAATGATATTGAGTCTTGCTTCCCTATAATTTCGATTAGTGTGTTGAATAAAATGATCCAGAAATGTCATTCCTTTATCTTCATCAGTTTTTCGCCACACCAGATCGTTATCTTGAAAATCTGGTATGATACGTCTGTGTGGCGCACCGTTCATGGCCTGGTGAAACCGCCAAAATTTCTGGATGGAGCTATCGGAAAACATTTGTGCACAAAATTCTTCCCACCTAGCTGACTTTGCTTGGGTAGCACAAATCTTAAAAAGGGCCATTTTCTCATCCATGTCCACTTTCAACTCCAAGATATGCTCAGGCAATGCTGTGGCTGCTCGGCGTGCCTTTTGCCATGCATTAACCGCTCTTCTTTTGGTGCGCCAAATTGTTTCAATCTCCCCATTCCACCACAGGGGCTGTGTTATATTCTTCCGCACCTGATGAGATACTTGGGCCTTGGCATATCGAATTTTACCAATCGTGTTTCGAGCTGCGTTGTCATACGTGAACGCTTTCGACGTAATCCGACTTCTGCTCGATCGGCGCCGCTCGATTAAGACAACGCATGGGCAGTGATCACTACCATGGTATCCCAAGATATCCCATCTACAGTAGGATACATACACATGTGTTAAATGATGCAGATATCACACTGGAATCTAAAATGATACAAATAACAGAGCAGGTTACCTACTTAGGTAGCAATTTTGATAGCACTGGAAATGTTAAAAAGAAATTATGCTACCAGTTTTAATTGTCAAAGTAATAGCAACTTTTAATATTATAAATAAAATATGGAACAGCATGTTATATAGTATTAAAACTAAATGACGAATTTTCAATTCAAATGGTGTAACGATCCTAACATATGCCAGTGAGAGTTGAAAAATAACTAAAGATATAGAAAGCAAGTTGAATGCATTTCTTCTTCAGCGATCTCTGGTCATGTGCTTAATTTACTGTGGACCACAAACTGGGCAGTCAGCTTCAGATCTGTCAGGTTTCCACAAATCTTAGTTTTCAGGTCGACTGGGTGTGGCCACATGTTGCTTCTTAGCTCACCCAGGAGAGGAAAGTCTTGCAGGATATACTCTGGTGTCTGTTCCGCCTGCTGACACTGGCAGAAAGCTGTTTGACTTACTCCTAGTCTATATAAGTGTTTGTTGAGTCTGCAGTGTCCGGTACGTAGTCGAAATATAATGACCTGGTCTGTTCTGCTTAGGTCTTTGAGGAGTCTTTTCCATAATCATACCCAGTGTTTATCTTCCAGTCTACTGCAGATTTTCTCTGTATGGGGTTTTGACCTCTTGAAAACACAGGGGTTGGTAAATTTACTTTTTGGCACTGCCCTCCTTAGCTAAGACATCGACACTCTCATTGCCTGCAATGCCACAGTGAGGTGGAATCCAATTCAAGTGAATTTCTGCCTTTTCTGAAAGCTGAGCAAGTTCTCTTTTTAGTTTTGTACTGTGCTGTCAGCGGATTTAGCCTCCATGGCTTGTATAGCTGACAATGAGTCTGTAAGAAATATCACCTTGATTGCAGGTGCTTGCAGCTTATTCATGTGCTGTGCTGCCATCAGAAGGGCTAAGAGTTCTGCTTTGTAGTTGGAACATATTCTTCCAATAGGGGCCGCTAGAGACACAGTATTAGCATCTGGGTGCCAAATGTACACTCCTGCTCCAACATTCATGGTTGCCTCCATTGCTGATCCATCTGTGTAAATTCTTATCCAGCTGTCTTCTGGAAACATGTAATGGAGATGTTCCATTGTAGTTGCTTTCTTCACTAGATTAGGCTCGGCGTCTTTGCTTAACAATTTAGAAATGGAGGTTGAGATGTTTAATGCTACTGAGTCTGGTTCCCAGTGATCAAAAAGTATTTCTTTTGGTATGGAATTATGATTTAGTAGTTCCAAGTATGACTTTCCTATTTCTTTTGCTTTGTGGTTTAGACTTGTACGCTTTAGTCTGTTTTTGTCCTAGCCGCCATTTTTTCATGCAGTGGATGGTGAGGCATCCTTTGATCCTTTCAGTCTGTAGAATCACTTTTCTCCTTCTTCTGTCTTCCAAGGGCTGGGTGTTGGCTGCCGTTTCCATTTCTACAATTGGTGTACATTTGATGACTCCCAAAATAGTACACAGACACCTGTTTTGTGGGGTTTTTTTGCGAAAAATAATGAACATAAAATGGGACGAATTCAGGAGAAGTGATGAAATCAAAGAAATTTCTGGTCAACCACTAGTAACAACTGTTATAAGAAGGAGAAGATGGAGATATGTTGGACATACCTTGAGAAGAAATGATCAAAGAATACCAAAAGCAGGCATTGAAGTGGAAGGCAAAGGGTTCATAAAAAGAGGATGTCCTAGGGAGACCCTGAAACGAACTTTGCTGAGAGAGGCAAAAAATATCGTTCTTAGTTCCATGGAGGAAATTGAACGATTTGCCAAGGTTAGAGCGTTATGGAGAATTTGCTTGCAGGCCCTATGTAATGTATAACGGTACGAGAGATATTGTTATTATTATTATATAACTGAATTTTCCAAATTTCAGTAATAAAACCTCTTCTCTGGAAGAATCATCTTGTTCTGCGACCAGTATTAAGAGCGATACTGCATCATTAGAAGACGTCTTCGTGCTAACCACAGATGCTGACACAGGCAAGTTTGTATATACAATATCATACGCATCCATGATAATCATGTTTTATAACTAGTAATGTTGACCATAAACTCATGCTGTCATATTTCACAGACCATTATCAACTATGCAAATGTGGTAGATCTGTCCGTTCGTTTTTTCTGAAGACAGTGTCAACATAGGGTTAACCGCTCTATTTACAATGCCTGTGCAAAATGTGCAAAATATAGAGGCTGTGTGTCACCCATGCAACACAATCCTTCTTTCGATTGGCGTTATTGTCTTCTAAGGAAAGGTAATACAATAAATTTAAAACCAGACAGGGTTCAAAGGCGCATGGGGACAACGCCGCGTCAGGATTAGTGAGCTGGCACTAATCAAGACCCTACCCAACCTCCTCGTGGTGACCCTGGTAACAGAAATTGGTTCCTGTCTGGATAAGCGGGTAAGGATCGAGGGAGGGTTACTCTGGTATAGATAGTGTTGCAGACGTAGTCACGTTGGATGAGATCCGTTCGCAACACAGACAAGCGGAATCTCAAAGTGACTATCAATGCACGTCTCTCCCGGTCGAAGGGAAAAGCTGAACGGATAACCATAAAGGAATGAGGGGTGCATCCAGAGAAGATCTGCCCATGTGGAGCAAAACTTGGGCCCGAGATAATCTGCACGTGGGTCCAAATAGGACGAAACTCGGAGCCCTGAGGTGGGGGTCCGTCTTGAACCCCGTGTCAGGGCAGTCTCGTGGCACGGTAAATGTGAGCAGGGTGAGAAACCCGATAAACACGGCGGGGCATGCACCAAAGTGGAGAGAACACGCTTACGGACGATACACAGGTGAGCCCAAAGACGGGGCAGACACACAAGGCGCTGGTGATAAAGTGACAGGAAGACGTGGCAAACGTAGGGGTGAGCAGACCATTCAGATGAGAAGGAAAAACTGGAAAGCCTAGCAGAGGCCTGAACCCAGTGCAAATCAGAGGTCCCGGCAAGTGTCTCTGAAAACACTGCAACGAATCGTGTCGGCACAGGGGAAGATTGCGGTAAACTCCGTGTCAAAGGCTTAGCGCAGGTACATTTTACTCCGTAAAGTTGGTCAAGCGCAAATTCTAAAGTTGCATTTTAGTGCCTAACGAAACTATCTTACATGGGACAACCGGGTACGGTACTGTTGCATTAACAACTAACATCTCCGGAAGAACAGAGGTGGGCGATGCCAAACGAGACTGCCCTCCATGGGGCAACCGGGCAAATTACTGTTGCATTAACAACTAACATCCCCGGAAGAACTGAGGTAGATAAAGCCTAACGGGACTGCCCCTCCCTGGGACAACTGGGCAAGGTACTGTTGTATTTACAACTAGCATCCCCGGAAGAACTGAGGTGGGTGATGTTGACGAGTGCAAAATTTCAGTTGCGTTGCAAACGCCAATTGAAACGACCCTCTAAAATATGTGTGCGCAGCCCCAGTCCAGTGTTTCCCAGGGGCAGGGAAAATGCTTCGTAAACCCTTGCAAATTGCCATGTACCGACACTCGCCCCGAAACGGATGAAAATACTCCTAGAAAAGTAAAGCTGATATTGCAAAGGCTTGACTGGTACAAACCCAAGCATTGGCTAAGGGCAATACTTTTCGGACGCCGATCATCCTACACAGAGTAAGATGACGTCCAAGCACCATGGCTTAGATCATATAAAGGCTAAGCATACCGCCAACATATGATCGTTTGTTTGACAAAGCACATGCGTCTCCAATGACTGAGAATGTTCCTAATCCGGAAGGACCTCATATAGTCAGAAAGATCGCGTATTGTAGACATACTCTTTGGCGAAGATCATAAAGCCCAAAAGATACTCGAAAAATGATCGTAAAAGAGCAATGAATACAAGAAAGGTGACAGTTCCAGTGATTAGCCCTAGAAGGGTTGAGAATGCCCCTAAACCAGGGCGACCTTCCCCAGTCAGCTTAAAGTTAGCTAATGCTCTTTGGCGTAGATTCAAGTCCAAATTTACGGCACTAAAAGATCATTAAAGAGTGTATCATACGATGCGTACGGAACGACCTCACCAAGGAAATCCGATAGAGAAGTCGCACTTCACTAACTAACTGTCCGAGAAAGAGTTACAAGGACAACAGGTCTCCTGCAGCGATCACTCTTGAAGGATCTAAGCTTCAAGTACCTCTGAAGTCGGTTGAAGTATGGTTGAGGGACACCTGTAAAAGGGTATTATAGGTCTCACGCAAAAATCAGTCAGAAGCGCAATACTAGGCGTCATGACTTTCCGCCTGAATTAACATGAGCGGGCGTACGGGAGAAGAAGAAGAAACCAGACAAGCTGCAGGTTTAGTAGAGCGATGCTCTATCAGTCTTTCTGTGAGATTTTTTAACAATCTTAGATCACCTGTTAATCACGCATAAGTGCCTGGTCTTCCCAGTCCTAGTTATAAAGTCTTTACAGGGAATTTTCTTGCATGGAAGGTAACGCTTGCATCCTCCCTAATGATCGCCTTTGCCCGAGTGCGTTAGCGCACTATGTGTTGCCATGTTTGGTAGTTGCCGCCTAGCATTCGACTATAACAGAGAGCAGTTAGTACCGTCTAACTGTCATATGTTAGATCTGTCATATCTGACTGAGACATGTATACAATAGATACTACCTGTCCAACATGGCGGAAAGGCGGGCGAGCCGTTTATATCTTCTGATGGTGTTTGTTTCAGGTGAGAGTGATCGCACATATTCCCTAATGTTTGGACTTGTATGACCAGGTCTCGTCGTCGAGCTAATGAGCTCAGTGCTTGGAGCGACGACGTGAACGGTGAATTTCATTCGGAATACTTTTTGTTTGTACCCACGGTGGTTGTGTTGTGAAATGCATATTCCGAAAATGCGTAACAGCTAGTCGTCGGCCATTTTGCAGCTGTCTTGTGCAGTAATGCTTGTGAAGACTGATGTGCGTTATCGCGCTGGCTGTTTCCTTCGAAGTGAATTGTAAATTCAGGGGCAGACGGTGGTGTTGGCACTCTGTCGTCCGCATTAATGCATTGAATGCATGTGAAATCTGATAATTTGTGTCGGGACTTCTGTTTCCTTCACGAGTTTACATCAGCGAGCGACATGCGAAGACTATGACATGAAAATTAACACCTCCAAAACAAAAGTCATGACAATAAGTAGGTCAACAGGTCAACTAAACATACATGTGAATAAAGTAAAACTACAACAGACTCCAGAATTCAAATATCTCTGGAGTATATTCACAGCAGATGGAAAGATGGACAGAGAAATCGAGATTCGATGCTAGAAGGCAAACGCTGTGACATACCAACTGTCACCACTATTAAAACATCTAAGCATTAACATGGCAGTCAAACGACAACTGATAAACTGCATATTTATTCCCACTCTATAATATAGTAGGTCGTGCAAGAACACGATGGAGTCCCTGCGAAAGCATGAACTGACAACGTCAAGCGCAACATACCTGGCACAAGATAGAAAACTAAATCTCCCACGACGCTTCACGGCAAATGTGGTTAAGATAAGATAAGATAATGATATCATTTTGATTGATGTTCGCAGGAACAGGAACGGTGCAAATGTAGGGTAACCCGTTGCCGTGAAGTTGAATTCGTGTTTACTAACTGACTGATGCTTGCATAACATGAATGCAGAAATAATGAAAACCATTAATGCATGAACAAATCAGAGTAAAAAGATCGTTAGAAAGTCAGTTTAAACTTTTCTTTAACATTTAGAACTATTTCAAAATCCCCCTCCCCAATTTTGGAACAACTAAAATCCCGAAAGCTCAACTAATATAGTAGTTACAAAAATGAAATTAGATTCGTATAATTCTCATTAAAACCGTTCATAATATCAGCTATACAAACCAAATTTGCCAAAAATATTTTAAGAACTATTATTGCAGTTTTGTGAATTGTTTTTTACGCTTAAATACACATTTAAACAAAGATATTGATTGAGATATTAAAGAAAATAAATAAGCAATTACTTGTAAATATACTTCTTCAAGTTCATGGATCAATCATCTATTGATTCAATACATATTGGTTGTTCTTGTAAAGTTTAGTATTATAGTTACATGTGTTATTTTCAAGATGGCCACCATTGTCATAGCAACCACTATAGCATGTTCTCTCTCTCGCGATCACCGCCCAGACCGATGTACCAGATCTCCTCATAAATTCTATTCATGTGGAAATCTGATTCATGCAGCCTTAGCATTGGTGTGTTTACGTCACAGCTTCAGCACCATTTGGAGCTCTGGTACTTATCCTTCGGCGATGTGTCCGGCTTAAGGTAGATGGGTACATGGTAAGGTCAAGAACTCTAATTTCCATCACAGAATCAAAATTTCAAGGGTATAGTATAAGTATGGACTTCACAATTTTTAAAAATCTTCATTAATTAATTATGCAAATTAGCTATCCAATATGGCCGCCACAGTACATAAATTATAGATCTTTTTAAAGTTGCATAACTAAGGTGTTGATTGCTGGATTTCAGTGAAACTTGGCAGATTGATTCATTATATGTAGATTGATGGCCTGAAGTAGAATGATAGGGCATGGACAAAAGGTTTTTTTAAAATCAATTTTAAAGATATAAAGTCCAATATTTGTGCCTCATAATATATGCATAATGGTCATAAAACCATAACTATGAATTCAATTTTGTCCATTCTAGGTCAGCCCCTGCAATAGCTTATGACAGATGGTTGTTTCAAATTTCAAGCGAATTGAATGCACTTAAGCAGAGTTATCTTATTTCAAAGATCACGACTTAGGGTAAAATATAATTCTGAGAAAACGAAGGAAAACTGAAAAAGTAAACACTATTTGTAGTTTAATTACCTCCGGTTAAATAAATGTCTCCTTCTATTGCTGCTGCAGTGTCTATGAATCCCTTTCGCAGTATAAGGATAAACCCATGTTCTTTGTTGTCTTGATCACACTGTGTTTCACTTTCAAATACTTTAATTTTCTTTACAGAGAAGCAGACATTCTCAGTGTATTCACTATTGACAACAGTTGCATCACGTTTGTTTGTCTCTACTATATCTGATTTAGTGTACCGGTTTCCACAAAACTTACGTTTACCAGATTTTCTATTCTGTTTCTTGTTTCCCATTATAAACAAAAGAAATGTTACTAACCACTATCACATTATAATAAACACGTATATAGTATAAAACAGATATGATGTTGGGGAAAATACACAATGTTAGCAGAAATTTTCTGTTTCTTGTTTCCCATTATGAACAAATGAAATGTTACTAACCACTATCACATTATGATAAACACGTATATAGTATCAAACAGATATGATGTTGGGGAAAATACACAATGTTAGTAGAAATTTTCAAAACGAAATCTAGTCGACACACAATTTTTGAATGTTCGTAGCAAATCACAGAGTGACTTCCCTTGAGAGCACAGGGTATATGGACTTTTGTTTGCCACAGTATAATTATAATTTCGCAGTTTTAAGATTGTGAATTGTTATTTTCTGAAGGTATTCACATAGTAACCAAATGTAAACATTGGTTGCTATGCAAGTCCCTCAAGGAGGTGTGTATAGAGAAACACTGATTCCTACCAAAACAGAGCACATATATGCTTTTTTTTAATTATTTGTTATACTGGGATATGTCACAGATGAATTAGAGCAAGGGAGAAAAAAAAACATGTTGGTATTTTAAAAAAATTGTTTTCCATGTATTGTTCTACCTTAAGCCAGCGTTTACTCGGTTCGCTCTCCGTTCTGTAGCCATCTAGTGTTTTTACGGTGTGGGGTAGCTAGCCCCACTCCCAACCTAATTACTCGCCTCTTACGACATATGGCAAGTAACAGTGGTTCTATTCTTTACACCACAATTTGGGCCCCGGTAACCACTCGGGCGCTATAGCATGTTCGACTAATCTTGACGTGCTCAGAAATGACAGAAATAACAGTTTTGTCACAAGAAAAGAGCAAGTCACAGGGACTTGGTAGATGCACATATGCTCATCATTCAGCAGCTTGTTCAACACGGAAGCTTGTCACAATAACATTCCTTCTAAATGTGTTTCCTTTCATATGACCAGTGGCGTCTCGAGATCATTTTTGTTGGTGTGGGCCAAACAAAAATTGTCGGAAAAATCATTGTTTTGTGTTAGGTAATATTTTATTATTTACTGTTATTTGTATATTCCGGGGAGTTATTCCCCCTTTAGTAGAACGTACACATGTGTATATTGATGGAACCGGCGATTACCTTAAACTATACTATGATGGTTAGTTCATTATTTCTATCATTTTAGATTATTTTAAAATATAATTTGGCCTTTACGCACGTGGACGAATTTTTTACACAATAACACCGTTCAAATGTGCACTGGCTTGGTTGCGTAAGAATTTCCCTACTGAATGAATGAAAATCACATATTTGTCTGTGCTAAATAGCCATTCTATAGAGAGGTCAGAGGTCGCTATGTTAACATACGGTCTAAAAAGACCACATTTCTACTAACCCTTAAAAGTAGTATGCTGGAAATACATAAAGTATCTTAATTAGGGAAGAAAGACGCTGAATTTCAGACTGTATATATTTAGCGTTATATATATCTTTAATCTGAATCACTTTAGAAGCAATAATTGTGAACAAATAACTTATAAAATAATAAGTACACGTTACACATTCATTTTGATGGGCACAGCCTCATGGCCCTTAATGGCGAGCCGCCACTGCATATGACATATGTTATATCTCTGCCACGTTCAAGTTGTCTATCACATCTGGTATCCATGTATGCTACTTCTACAACATATTTAAATCATAGCCAATAAAATGTTCGCCTTAGGTTGAAAGGGCCGTGTCTCGGCTTAAAGAGGCTTGAATCACCTATAAAACAAACAAATAAATCATCTGTGCTTTTCATAAAACTGTATGTCACATATGTCATTAATTTTAGAATTTGGTGCCCGAAGCATACTGTGCTTGTTAGAGCAATGTGAAGCAGACGTATGCCTTGGGGCCGTGTGTGGTAGGACAGTACCTGTTGGGTCAGCAAAACCAATTGTGTGGTATCAGAAGTTCGAATACGCGAAAGGTAAATTTCTTTCTGTATTAAATAAATAACTGTTTGTGCACAACTCAATGAAATGTCGAATGTTCATTATTTTCCTGTGCAGCGCTAACGAGGGTGTTTCTATAACTCTTTTTTTTCATATCCAGGAAACTCGAGGAACTCTGGTCGTGATGTACAGTGTCGCCCGTGTGCCCAGCGTGTTCGTAGCGCGTTGGACTACGGGTGACAAGTCCTCTGTATGTGTGGGTTCAACTCCGCGGACTGGCAGAAAAGCTACAGGTTCCCCAGATTTACGGTGTTCTGGCACCGAACCGAAGGGTTACGATGTCCATGACACGAGCCGAAGAGCTTTCAGCTCAAGTGCTTCTGGATCGAACAAAATTTTTTAATGTACAATGTCGTGAGCTGTTAAGACTTCTGGTCATGTATAGATGATTGTTGCAGCATTATTGACACTGAATCATAATTTCTAGAAAGGTGTTCCAGATTACTGAATCCCCCGGGACTTTGTTCCCCTTCGGGGGACTACACATAAGCTGTATGGGTTTGTAGCGGTCAGCAACTCATAGCAGACTGCTAGGGTCAAAACAAAGCTGACAAAGACTTCGCTCCGCCTACCCGGGGTGACAGGGAAACAGACGGTTACCAAGAAGCCTGGTTAAGTTTGGTTATTGGTTATTGATTACTAAACTGACGTCATTGCACTCCGGGCAGACCCATAGGTGCTCAGTCTCCCCAATAGATATCGAAGAGTATGCACACTGATGGTTTCTGTGGCTCGCTGATTAAACACACCTCTCACTCTGCCTCTCAGGCATCCAGTTCGACTTGAACAAGGGTAATTCCAAACTGCTTAAATCGCTTGATCGATTCAACATTGATTTTAGTGTCCTCATCCAACAGACAGTCGCGAAGAGACCGAAGAATATCCCCTTATCCATCTTCAACTCCCCAACAATCGATGCCGTTGATGCAAGCCTGCCCGCTCTCTCATTGCCGTAAACACCCGCATGCCCAGGACAGTATATCCACATAAGCCGCTGGAGGTTAGAAACTTCTATAGAAGCCATCCACTCATACCGAAACCTGCCCTTCTGGATCTTGTGAAGCATCGACTGAGAGTCAGATCCAACACTGCCCCAGTAAATGAAGTCCCAGAGATCCAATGGAGGGCAGCAATAACGGCCTCAACTTCCATCCTCATACTAGAAGTAGTTGTCCTGTATGCCTCACTTCGCTCTGCAACAACCCTACCATGCGCATTAGCCAAGAAACCCCAGCGGGACTTCTCATCACGTTGAACCGACCCATCAGTATATACAACAACATCATCATCCCTTGCATTATCTTCTATCAGCTGCTTAACTGCGAGATCAGCCTTTATGTTGGCCCAATCTCTACATTCTCTTCCAAGAGTTTGTGGCTAAGTTTGTGGAGATCAAAGGAGGAGAAGCTAGAAGCTACGCAAAAAGGCTATGCTGGTCGGATGTGTTGGACCGAAAGATGCAGATACCACATCTCTCGCTGAAAACTGTGACACAACGCATTCAGTTCTCCGGACTGTATCGTGCTTTAACGAGCGAGAGTATGAGAACCAACGAGGAAGAAGAAGAAGTGGATCCCCAGTTGTTCAGGGCAGACATTGCTCGAATCAGCAAATATATATACGTTTTGTGCGTGACTAAATCTGTCACTCATCTTTGTAAGATTGCAACAGCAGTCTCTATGCACAGAGCCATTTTCTCTGTGAATATGCTTACTATAGATAGTACAGAATCACATACGTTAGAAACTTAGAATATATATTCGTCGTTTGGGTAGAACACACCCACAGTTCTACCAGTAGAAACGTTCTGACGACGTCGTGACATATCTACTAACTTCTAGCCAATCGTTGTGATCTCTATGTGATGTGAGCCAAAACGTTTCGTCCGTTTTTATTCAAGAACAATCACCTGTCAGTCACTCTTTGTGAGATTTCACAAATCATGTATGAGATTTAAGTCAAAGTGCGAAGCGCAATGTGACATGGTTACAGCGAGGAGCCAGCTGTAAATATCGGTTTGCTGGATAAGAAGTCCTTTTATTGCACAAGTTTTTTTATTCCAACCTGGGTACCAGAGACCATCTTCCCATGCATTGTTTGCTAATTTTTCACAGTCTCACGGATTAGTTTCCATTTTCATTTACAATACAGTAAAGTCTTTAAACAAATATAACTTGATATAAATTGCTTAATATTAGCTTGTTACATAAGAATTGTTACATGTTACATAAGAAATATTAGCTCGTTACATAAGAATTGTTACATGTTACATAAGAAATATTAGCTTGTTACATAAGAATTGTTACATAAGAAATATTAGCTTGTTACATAAGAATTGTTACATGTTACATAAGAAATATTAGCTTGTTACATAAGAATTGTTACATGTTACATAAGAAATTTGCTTGTTACATAAGATTGTTACATGTTACATAAGAATATTAGCATTTACATAAAATTGTTACATAAGAAATATTAGCTTGTTACATAAGAATTGTTACATGTTACATAAGAAATATTAGCTTGTTACATAATAATTGTTACATGTTACATAAGAAATATTAGCTTGTTACATAAGAATTGTTACATGTTACATAAGAAATATTAGCATGTTACATAAGAATTGTTACATGTTACATAAGAAATATTAGCTTGTTACATAAGAATTGTTACATGTTACATAAGAAATATTAGCTTGTTACATAAGAATTGTTACATGTTACATAAGAAATATTAGCTGTTACATAAGAATTGTTACATAAGAAATATTAGCTTGTTACATAAGAATTGTTACATTGAAATATTACTTTTACATAAAATTAGTATGTCATAGAAATATTACATAAGAATTGTTACATGTTACATAAGAAATATTAGCATATTGATTACATAAGATTGTTACATTGTTACATAAGAAATATTAGCATGTTACATAAGAATTGTTACATAAGAAATATTAGCTTGTTACATAAGAATTGTTACATGTTACATAATAAATATTAGCTTGTTACATAAGAATTGTTACATGTTACATAAGAAATATTAGCATTTTACATAAGAATTGTTACATGTTACATAAGAAATATTAGCTTGTTACATAAGAATTGTTACATAAGAAATATTAGCTTGTTACATAATAATTGTTACATGTTACATAAGAAATATTAGCTTGTTACATAAGAATTGTTACATGTTAAATAAGAAATATTAGCATGTTACATAAGAATTGTTACATGTTACATAAGAAATATTAGCATGTTACATAAGAATTGTTACATGTTACATAAGAAATATTAGCTTGTTACATGAGAATTGTTACATGTTGCATAAGAAATATTAGCTTGTTAAAAATGTTAATGTGCATAAGAAATATTATGTTACATGAAATTGTTACATGTTACATAAGATATTATGTTACATAAGAATTGTTACATAAGAAATATTAGCATGTTAATAAATTTACATGTTACATAAGAATATTATGTTACATAAGAATTGCTATAGAAATATTAGCTTGTTACATAAGATTGTTACATGTTACATAAGAAATATTAGTTGTTACATAGATTGCTACATGTTACATAAAATATTACTTGTTACATAAGATTGTTACATGTTCATATAAAATTAGCTTGTACATAAAATTGATTAGTTACATAAGAATATAGCTGTTACATAGAATTGTTACATAAAATATTAGCTTGTTACATAGAATTGTTACAGTTTAATAAGAAATATTAGCTTGTTACATAAGAATTGTTACATGTTACATAAGAAATATTAGCTTGTTACATAGAATTGTTACATAAATATAGCTTGTTACATAGATTTTAAGTTACATAAGAAATATTAGCATGTTACATAAGAATTGTTAATAAAAATATTAGCATGTTTAAATAAAATTGTTACATGTTACATAGAAATATTGATGTTAATAAGAATTGTTACATGTTACATAAGAAATATTAGCTTATTTCGAGAATTGTTACATTTTGCATAAGAAATATTATGTTACATAAATTGTTACATTGCATAAAAAATATTAGCTTGTCATAAAATTGTACAAGAAATATACTTGTTACACAAAAATTTTACATGTTGCATAAGAAATATTAGCTTACAAGAATTGTTACATGTGATAAAAATTAGCTTGTATAGAATTGTACATAAGAAATATTAGCTTTATAGAATTGTTACATGTACATAAGAAATATTACTGTTACATAGAATTGTTACATCAAAAATATTAGCTTTTACATAAGAATTGTTACATGTTACATAAGAAATATTAGCTTGTTACATAAGAATTGATTACATTACATAAGAAATATTAGCATGTTACATAAGAATTGTTACATGTTACATAAGAAATATTAGCATGTTACATAAGAATTGTTACATGTTACATAAGAAATATTAGCTTGTTACATAAGAATTGTTACATGTTACATAAGAAATATTAGCATGTTACATAAGAATTGTTACATATTACATAAGAAATATTAGCTTGTTACATAAGAATTGTTACATGTTGCATAAGAAATATTAGCATGTTACATAAGAATTGTTACATAAGAAATATTAGCTTGTTACATAAGAATTGTTACATGTTCCATAAGAAATATTAGCATGTTACATAAGAAATGTGACCTAAGAAATGTTACATAAGAAATGTTACATGTTACATAAGAAATATTAGCATGTTACATAAGAAATGTTACATAAGAAATGATACATAAGAAATGTTACATAAGAAATGTTACATAAGAAATGTTACATAAGAAATGTTACATAAGAAATGTTACATAAGAAATGTTAAATAAGAAATGTTACATAAGAAATGTTAAATAAGAAATGTTACATAAGAAATGTTACATGTTACATAAGAAATATTAGCATGTTACATAAGAAATGTTACATAAGAAATGATACATAAGAAATGTTACATAAGAAATGTTACATAAGAAATGTTACATAAGAAATGTTACATAAGAAATGTTACATAAGAAATGTTAAATAAGAAATGTTACATAAGAAATGTTAAATAAGAAATGTTACATAAGAAATGTTACATGTTACATAAGAAATATTTGCATGTTACATAAGAAATGTTACATAAGAAATGATACATAAGAAATGTTACATAAGAAATGTTACATAAGAAATGTTACATAAGAAATGTTACATAAGAAATGTTACATAAGAAATGTTACATAAGAAATGTTACATAAGAAATGTTAAATAAGAAATGTTACACAAGAAATGTTAAATAAGAATTGTTGAAATATTTCTATCAATGATCTAATGGAAATTTAAGCAGATGTTTTCTTTCTGAGATCCTCATTAAAACATTTTTTGTGTGCAGATTTTTGGTTGGTGAAATCCTCGCAAAATGTGATTGGCTCGGTGACCTGCTGTCCAGGATGTTTTAGCATATACCGTGGATCAGCTGTTAGCAGTATAGTTGAAGAATTTAGCCAGGCAGCTTGTTCAGCTTTTGATAATTTAGTCATGGATCACGGTATTATTCAAAGATAAATCTTAGTGTCTGTCTGTTTGTCAATAAGAACAATATTGATGATAATAACAATCATTGTCAGTGTATAATTTGTAATATTATTGTGATGAAATTACATTAACAACAAGATATTATCATTGTTATCTAGTTGACAGTTTATGTTGACAATGTGGCACGTAGATACCAGATGTACCGTCAAAACATTGACAAGCAAAACTTCGACACCAGCATTCTAGACGCTTTATATAGAAAATAAAAGAAAGAGATGGAAACCAAAGGTGAACAGTAAATGAAATGATGTATTATCAGATTAGAACATAATAATTGACATGACTGTGAAGCGATGGTATGTAATTACCACAACTAGTACTAATATTTGGCTCCAACTACAGCAAGGCTAAATATGGACATAAAGAGATTAATCTATATATGTGAATGACGTCGTCCACTCATGACTGAAATAACACTGAAATAATTGAAGGGAGAATTAAACTAACTATTAGATGGTACAAAGACCAGCATAAATGTATTACTATAGTCTAACATTTGTCGGCATTATATTTAGAACAAGAATAGACATGCAGATATTCGATTTGTAAAATAAAATGAATTTAACATGGGATTTCTTCATATGAACTGCTTGATTATTAAGGATAATATTATGAATTTACATGGATTTCTTCATATGGACGGCTTGATTATTAAGGATAATATTAATGAATTTAACATGGGATTTCTTCATATGGACGGCTTGATTATTAAGTTTAATATTAATGAATTTAACATGGGATTTCTTCATATGAACGGCTTGATTATTAAGGATAATATTAATGAATTTATCATGAGATTTCTTCATATGGACGGCTTGATTATTAAGGATAATATTAATGAATTTAACATGGGATTTCTTCATATGGACGGCTTGATTATTAAGGATAATATTAATATTTTGCGGCAGTTTAGAAAAATTGTTTCGTACTAATTATTGACAATTCTTGTTCTTTTCTGTAATTCTGTTTTGCATCACAATATCAGAATAAGAAGAGATTTATAGAACGGGCTTTTGTGTTCGCATTATAAATAGTGCTTTTCACTGCCTCTGTTATCTTTGTGCTCCACCTTATGAGTGGACCTTCTTCTGTTTTGTGTCCGTTCTATGGGAGTAATATTGCTATTTGAGGCTGTTGGAAATCTGCTTATGTGACCGAACCATATAGTTTGTTGCTTCACGATGAAGTTCAGTAATGGTGGTGTCTTCATTTTTAAACTGGTCTCTTCTTGATACTTCCAGCATTCTGAGCAAACACTTCATCTCTGTCGTGACTAGTGCTCTTCTATTGTTTGATATCAGTGTTCAGGTTTGATACTAATAGTATAATGTTGGAAGAAAGATTGTGCTATACATTGCTATTTTAGTGTTCATGGTGGTATGCTTGCATTACAAAATTGGCACCATTTTCCAATGATTTGATTTGCTATATTGCATGTATGTTGAATCTATTTAGTTATTCTTCCGTTTGCTGAAAAAAATGCCACCTAAGTATGTAAAGTCTTTGACTTGTTTTAATGGGCATTTGTCGATGGAGATATTCCTAACGTTTTCCTCTCTATCGAATGTAATTTCTTTTGTTTTGTCAATGTGTATTCTCATGTTGTATTCATTGCATGTTTACGGGAGTATGCTAATGTGTTGATGTAGCTGTTCCTCTGTTGTTGACATGGTTTCCTTATCCTTAACAAAAAGCAATTCGATTATGAGTTCTCCCAAGGTTCTCTTCACTTGTCTTAGCTATTTTATAGATTTGATCATTATATGTGATGAACAACGATATATGTAAATCACTTGTTGACGAGTCTATGAGTTTATTAGATAACTTGTTGATGATTCTATGAGTTTATTAGATAACTTGTTGATGATTCTATGAGTTTATTAGATAACTTGTTGATGATTCTATGGTTATTAGATAACTTGTTGATGATTCTATGAGTTTATTAGATAACTTGTTGATGATTCTATGAGTTTATTAGATAACTTGTTGATGATTCTATGAGTTTATTAGATAACTTGTTGATGATTCTATGAGTTTATTAGATAACTTGTTGATGATTCTATGAGTTTATTAGATAACTTGTTGATGATTCTATGAGTTTATTAGATAACTTGTTGATGATTCTATGAGTTTATTAGATAACTTGTTGATGATTCTATGAGTTTATTAGATAACTTGTTGATGATTCTATGAGTTTATTAGATAACTTGTTGATGATTCTATGAGTTTATTAGATAACTTGTTGATGATTCTATGAGTTTATTAGATAACTTGTTGATGATTCTATGAGTTTATTAGATAACTTGTTGATGATTCTATGAGTTTATTAGATAACTTGTTGATGATTCTATGAGTTTATTAGATAACTTGTTGATGATTCTATGAGTTTATTAGATAACTTGTTGATGATTCTATGAGTTTATTAGATAACTTGTTGATGATTCTATGAGTTTATTAGATAACTTGTTGATGATTCTATGAGTTTATTAGATAACTTGTTGATGATTCTATGAGTTTATTAGATAACTTGTTGATGATTCTATGAGTTTATTAGATAACTTGTTGATGATTCTATGAGTTTATTAGATAACTTGTTGATGATTCTATGAGTTTATTAGATAACTTGTTGATGATTCTATGAGTTTATTAGATAACTTGTTGATGATTCTATGAGTTTATTAGATAACTTGTTGATGATTCTATGAGTTTATTAGATAACTTGTTGATGATTCTATGAGTTTATTAGATAACTTGTTATGATTTGATCATTATATGTGATGAACAAGATATATTAAATCACTTGTTGAAGTCTATGAGTTTATTAGATAACTTGTTGATTTCATGGACAGAAACTGTTGCATTATAACACCAGATCGTATCCCGAATTTCTTGAAAATCTTGCAATGTTCATTCTTTTTATTTAAAAAGTGCCATTAAAGTGGCATATGCCCTCCCCGATATCTCATAAATATAGAGCATGACATTATGGTATCAATATGGTAATAGATTAACAAGCAATATTTCATCTTGAAGGGGAAAGCAGGTTTTTTCTGACTGAGGAAATAAATCGAAATCATATTCTCAACTAATACATCTAAACTCTCAGCAAACGCACACTAAAACACATTTAGAAGAAAAAGAACAATTCAATGTTTATTTTTTAGACATAATAAGATAAATTATAACTTTCTTTGTTAAACAAGAAAGTATTATTTCATACATCAGACTATGCAGTCAACAACTCTATTTTATAACATCACTTGGTGAAAAATATATATATATACACAAATAGCATCAAGTGGATTGTGTGAATAGTTTTTTAATATGAAATATGTTGACTCGGGAGGTAACTTGTCGCAGAAATGGTACTGCCCAAATAGTTTGTCAGATGGCTTGTCTTATCTCAGGAGTTAATATCTGAGTAACAGTCATTAATAGTTCTACATCTCTGACAAGGATGCATGGATTACTACTAGAATGCAGGTGTTTTCACAAACGACAATGTTAGCGCAGTCTTAATTGTTTGACTTTCATGATTTACTTTCTACTATTATATTTCATTATGTTTTTGTTGTTATATGAAGTTAATTATGTTTTTCTTGTTATATTAAGTTAATTATATGTTTTTGTTGTTATATTAAGTTAATTATGTTTCTGTTGTTATATTAAATTAATTACGTTTTTGTTGTTATATTGTTAATTATATGTTTTGTTGTTATATTAAGTTAATTATATGTTTTGTTGTTATATTGTTAATTATGTTTTGTTGTTATATTAGTTAATTAGGTTTTGTTGTTAAATTAGTTAATTATGTTTTTGTTGTTATATTAGTTAATTATGTTTTGGTGTTAAATTAAGTTAATTATGTTTTTGTTGTTATATTAAGTTAATTATGTTTTTGTTGTTATATTAAGTTAATTATGTTTTTGTTGTTATATTAAGTTAATTATGTTTCGTTGTTATATTAAGTTAATTATGTTTTGTTGTTAAATTGTTAATTATGTTTTGTTGTTATATTAGTTAATTATGTTTTTGTGTTAAATTGTTAATTATGTTTTGTTGTTATATTAGTTAATTATGTTTTGTTGTTATATTAAGTTAATTATGTTAAGTTAATTATGTTTCTGTTGTTATATTAGTTAATTATGTTTTGTTGTTATATTAGTTAATTATGTTTCTGTTGTTATATTAGTTAATTATGTTTTGTTGTTATATTAAGTTAATTATATGTTTTTGTTGTTAAATTAAGTTAATTATGTTTTTGTTGTTATATTAAGTTAATTATGTTTTTGTTGTTATATTCAGTTAATTATGTTTTTGTTGTTAAATTAAGTTAATTATGTTTTTGTTGTTATATTAAGTTAATTATGTTTTTGTTGTTATATTAAGTTAATTATGTTTTTGTTGTTATATTAAGTTAATTATGTTTTTGTTGTTATATTAAGTTAATTATGTTTTTGTTGTTATATTAAGTTAATTATGCTTCTGTTGTTATATTAAGTTAATTATGTTTCTTTGATGAACATACCATCGAGCGCAGAGACAGGCTGCGCTATCTTGGAATAACCTTTGATCGTAGTCTATCTTTCAAACACCATATTTAACAGACGATACAACGGTGCAAGCGTGGTCTTGCGGCTCTCAAAGTTATGGTGGCCGCACACCTTGAGCAGAGACTACTTGCCCTTTTGTTCGATCGACTGGTAATGTCAGTGGTAGATTGCGGACTCGGAATTCTTACGATATCAAGATCACAATGTGAACGACTCGAACGGGTTCAGAATGAAGGTATGCGTATAGGTCTGGGCTGCACTAGAGATACCCCATTGTGAAGATGAGATATATGCTTGGCCTTCTGTCACTACGCTCCCGTCATGCAATCGCCCAAACCAAGGCATATATGCGGGTTACTTCGGATAAGAGACATCCACTTCACAAGAACACTAATGATGTTAAGGGCACGAGAATCAAGCGTGGCATGTCGTGGATGGCCCAGGCTGAGAGAACAATTGGCCAGGTGACTACGGTTGCGACTCTACCAAAGGGGAAGAATGGATCCCAACAGATGGTAGCATGATGAACTATCTCAACGTTATCATTACTCTTGGGAGAGAATGTAGAGATTTGGGCAACATGAAGGCTGATCTCGCAGTTAAGCAGCTGATAAAAAATAATGCAAGGGATGATGATGTTGTTGTATATACCGATGGGTCGGTTCAACGTGGTGAGAAATCCGGCTGGGGTTTCTTAGCTAATGCGCATGGTAGGGTTGTTGCATAGCGAAGTGGGGCATACAGGACAACTACTTCTAGTATGAGGATGGAGGTTGAGGCCCTCCATTGGATTTCTGGGACTTCATTTACTGGGGCAGTTGTTGTATCTGACTCTCAATCGATGCTTCACAAGATCCAGAAGGGCAGGTTTCGGT
Organism: Arion vulgaris; assembly: GCA_020796225.1. Classification (NCBI taxonomy): domain Eukaryota; kingdom Metazoa; phylum Mollusca; class Gastropoda; order Stylommatophora; family Arionidae; genus Arion; species Arion vulgaris. Next base: position 50,848,024 of record CM036754.1, read on the forward strand.
ATGAGTGGATGTCGTCTATAGAAGTTTCTAACCTCCAGCGGCTTACGTGGATATACTGTCCTGGGCATGCGGGTGTTTACGGTAATAGAGAGTGACAGGCTTGCATCAACAGCATCGATTGTTGGGGAGTTGAAGATGGATAAGGGGATATTCTTCGGTCTCTTCGAGACTCTCTGCTGGATGAGGACACTAAAATCGATGTTGAATCGATCAAGCGATTTAAGCAGTTTGGAGTTACCCGTTGTTCAAGTCGAACTGGATGCCTGAGAGGCAGAGTGAGAGGTGTGTTTAATCAGCGAGCCACAGGAACCATCAGTGTGCATACTCTTCGATATCTGTTGGGGAGACTGAGCACCTATGGGTCTGCCCGGAGTGCAATGACGTCAGTTTAGTATCCAATAACCAATAACCAATAACCTAATTTTTTGTTTTTTATCTTTTTTGTTATATTAAGTTAATTATATGTTTTTCTTGTTATATTAAGTTAATTATATGTTTTTCTTGTTATATTAAGAGTGATTGTGCAATATGTTGTTCTTGGGTACATCATCCAGATTCTGTTGAGAGTCGTTGAGTGCGTGCGTAAAGTATATTAATATTATCTTTTCTAGGAAATTAATACACGTTATGGACGTTGAACCCAACTCGTTCCTATCATCTCGGCAAACACAGCAAATTATAAATTAAACATTTGTTTTGTGTTCAAGTGCGAAATAAGTAACTATCAGTAACTATAAGTTACTTATTAAGTATAAGTAATTATAAGTAACTATCAGTAACTACAAGTAACTATAAGTAACTATCAGTAACTATCGGTAACTATAAGAATATATCAGTAACTATCGGCAAGTATCAAATAAGTAACTATAAGTAACATATATTTTAGAATGATTTGTGTCTACTGTCCTTAGTTATAATTGAAGCAGTTTTAATTGTCGATATTATTGGTGATGTTTGTTTTTATTGACGCCGTGTTTGTTCTTTTCATATGTGAATATTTACATTGAAGCTCCAATGGTTAAAAAAAAGAGAGCCGATATAATAATGTATTGATAGATTAACTGTTTTAGTTGTCTTTGAATGTTAGCAACAATATTTTTGTTAGAGAAAATATGTATTCTATATCTGTGACATGTATATGTACTCGCTCCTTCTTCCTTGCAACAGGTGAAGACCGTTGGCTGTGCACGCTCCTGATGCAACGTGGTTGGCGCTTGGCTTATTCTTCTCATGCACATAATACTACTCATTGCCCAGAGACGATTGGCGAGTTTCTACGCCAGAGAAGACGCTGGGTTTTGTCCGAACTTTCAAACATGACGGCAATATTTATATCTGTGCCGAATCTTGTCAGGAATAATTCATCATTTTCGGGAATGTTTCTTCTTTCCCTCTTGACAACATTTCTCTGGGTCATCCTATCTCCTTCCACCACTCTCGTGTTTATGTCTGCCGGAATGGAAGTTCTGTTTTCAGTTTCTATGACCATGACTTTGCCCATGACTATGACTTTGTTTATTGGGTACTGTGCCATCTGCTGCCTCGCCAGTCAGCGAAAGCAGAAGTTGATATCACTGATCATTATATTTATTTTGGCCTTAACTGTTGTGACTTTGGGAGTTGGATTTATAATGTACGTAGTTCTGGCTATACAGAGAGGTAAGTCGTTACAAATTTTCTTAGAAATCAATTATCAGTTATATGAGGACTATCATCATAGCACTCGAGACATTTACTTTGACATTCTAAGAGCATAGGCACCGTGTACTGCCGTACAAAATACTAATTCTAATTAGAGCATATTGACGGAACTATTTGAAACATTTCATATTACACATTGTCAATTACTGGGATTTTAAATAATTCCAAATTCAGAAGTTAAAAATTACAAATAACTAATTCATGATTTCAAATTTGTGGATTTTATTAACAATTAACGATGAATTGTAATCATATAGATTAAATCCGCCCGAGTGGTTACCGGGGCCAAATTGGGAATAAAGAATAGAACCACTGTTACCTGCCACACATATCATAAGAGGCGACGAAGGAGGTAGGGCGCGGGGCTAGCTACTCCACACCGTAAAAACACTAGATGGCTACAGAACGGAGAGCGAACCGAGTAAACGCTGGCTGAAATCGGACACATCGCCGAAAGATAAGCACCAGAGCTCCAAATGGTGCTGAAGATATGACGTAAAACACACCAATGCTAAGGCTGCATGAATCAGATTTTCACATGAATAGAATTTATGGGAAATCTGGTACATCGGTCTGGGCGGTGATCGAGAGCGAGAGAGAGAGAGAGAGAGAGAGAGAGAAAGATTAAATTAATAACTGATATTTTTCTTGTCTTGATGTTAGCAACATGTTTTCAAATTATCTCTAAATTAATGTTTCCCGTTTCATTGAATGATGATGATGCTCGTCCATAACGGGTGATGATGACCACACAAATTTTCATCCAAGGGAATGTAGTTGCGTTATGTTTGTCTGTGTGTGCGTAGATGACTAGTGAGCCCGATACGGGCTTGAAATGTTCTTGTACAGTGTGGGCAAGGTATACTTGCACTTGTGGGAAGTTTTACTGCCTTTTTATTTTGACGTTTTTGTTCCATCCGTGCTGTTCTACCTGCCTCGCAGGCTGAGGAACCGTGTCGAAGAAGTGTGCACCAGGCTGATCTGTCTTGAGCAACATTCTCCCAGTTGTTTACATCTATGCCAAATGATTTCATCGAGTTCTTGAGTGTATCTTTGAATCGCGTTTTCTGACCTCCCTGTGAGCGTTTACCACTTTGCAGCTCACTATAAAAGAGTCGTTTGGGTATTCTGCAATCTGGCATTCGAGCCACATGTCCTGCCCATCTTGTCTGGGACTGCATTAAGATTGTATAGATGCTGGGGAGAGCAGCTCTTTTTAGGACCTCTGTATCTGGGATCATATTCTGCCATTTGATGTTCATTATTTTTCTAAGGCAGACTGTGTGAAAGTTGTCTAGCTTCCTTGCGTGTCTCTGATATACAGTTCAAGTTTCGCAATGCGTGAAGAAGGACTGGAAGCACGACAGCTCGATATACCTGCAGTTTTGTGGCTTGGCCAATACCACACCTGTGCCAGACATTTCTATGTAGTCTGCCAAAGGTGCTGCTAGCTTTAGAGATTCTGGTATTTATTTCATCATCTATGGTGACATTTTGGGACAGTGTGCTTCCAAGATACGTAAATTTGTCCACTACTTTCAGTTTCCTGCCGCTTGTTGTAATATTTGGTTCGGCATATACTTTTCCAGGGGCTGGTTTGTACATGACTTCAGATTTCTCGGTATTGATGGTAAGACCAAAGTTGGAGCAGGCTTGTGAGAATCTGTTCATGCTAGTCTGGAGATCTGCCTCAGTGTTGGCAGTGAGGGCGCAGTCGTCAGCAAATAAGAGATCGCTGATGGTATCAGACTTTACTTTTGTTTTTGCTTGAAGTCTCCTTGGGTTGAAGAGTTTTCCATTTGTACGATACTTGATGTCGACACCTATGTTACCATCTCTGAATGCATCTGTCAGCATGGCAGAAAACATAATGCTAAACAGAGTTGGTGCAATCACACAGCCTTGTTTGACTCCATTCAGGACGAGAAAAGGCTCTGATAGCTTGCCTTGGTCTTGCACTCTGGCGTACATCCCCTCATGCAGTTGCTGCACAATCTTGATGAATTTTTCAGTACAGCCATATTTAGCCAAGATCTTCCAGAGACCTTCTCTACTGACCGTATCAAACGCCTTGGTCAAGTCGATGAACGCTGTGTATAGGTCACGATGTTGTTCTTGGCATTTTTCTTGCAGTTGCCTTGCCGCAAATACCATGTCTGTGGTCCCACGATCTTTACGGAATCCACACTGGCTTTCAGGCTTTCATTGAATACAGTTATTGCAAAAATACTGAATCTTTTCCTAAGAATAGACAAAGACAAATGTTTTAGCATTAACTTGCGTCGGGGAAAAGTTTCCTTTCTCTTCAAGTTACAATCAGTGGAATAGACAAAGATAAATGTTTTAGCATTAACTTGCATCGGTGAAAAATTTCCTTTCTCTTCAAGTTACAATCAGTGGAATAGACAAAGACAAATGTTTTAGCATTAACTTGCATCGGTGAAAAGTTTCCTTTCTCTTCCAGTTACACTCAGTGGAATAGACAAAGACAAATGTTTTAGCATTAACTTGGGTCGGTGAAAAGTTTCCTTTCTCTTCAAGTTACAATCAGTGGAATAGACAAAGACAAATGTTTTAGCATTAACTTGCATCGGTGAAAAGTTTCCTTTCTCTTCCAGTTACACTCAGTGGAATAGACAAAGACAAATGTTTTAGCATTAACTTGGGTCGGTGAAAAGTTTCCTTTCCCTTCAAGTTACAATCAGTGGAATAGACAAAGACAAATGTTTTAGCATTAACTTGGGTCAGTGAAAAGTTTCCTTTCTCTTCACGTTACAATCAGTGGAATAGACAAAGATAAATGTTTTAGCATTAACTTGGGTCGGTGAAAAGTTTCCTTTCTCTTCAAGTTACACTCAGTGGAATAGACAAAGACAAATGTTTTAGCATTAACTTGGGTCAGTGAAAAGTTTCCTTTCTCTTCACGTTACAATCAGTGGAATAGACAAAGATAAATGTTTTAGCATTAACTTGGGTCGGTGAAAAGTTTCCTTTCTCTTCAAGTTACACTCAGTGGAATAGACAAAGACAAATGTTTTAGCATTAACTTGGGTCAGTGAAAAGTTTCCTTTCTCTTCACGTTACAATCAGTGGAATAGACAAAGATAAATGTTTTAGCATTAACTTGGGTCGGTGAAAAGTTTCTTTTCTCTTCAAGTTACAATCAGTGGAATGATCTAACATATTGTAAGTGATTTTAATCACTTCGGATATCTACGATCTCTTTCATTGATTGCGTGATATGTTGACATATTTATATAACTTCATATGTCACAACTAGTTCTCAATCAATTAGTCTTCTTTGTTCATCCGTCATTTTCTAATGGATATGAATTGACATCATGTAGAGCGAGTTTAAAGAAAAACAGCAAGGAAAGTACACTCATTTTCACCATTAATATATCACTACTAATATTTGCTGCCTTCATCAGTTTCAGTGTTTTTTTCAATAATAATTTTTGCACCTGAAAGTAGGATTTTTAATACTCGTTTTCCTATTTCGTTTTTCGAAATTTGTAAAAGTTTGACGAAAACCCCGTTATGTTTTAATTTCAATTAATTTTTCTATTGTTCTATTTTTTTGTCTTAGTTTGTCTTGTCACACTTGAAGTCGGTTAACCAGTAGACACTGTTACATTGTGTTTAATAGGCAAAAGATCAGCTCAAACTGTAGGCAGTGTAGTTTACAAGAGAAAGATAGGATTGAATAAATCACTTTCATATGTTGATGCAATTATACACTATCTTTCACATTTCTTCAATAATAACTTATGATTTTATGTTGCCAGAATCTCTAAGCTTGTTTAATATTATAATATTTTAGAAATCTGATGTTTGTTCTATCGTAAAATCTAGAAAACTCTTCGATTCTCAACTCTTCTTAACTGTTGAAACAATCTTCAACGATGCTACTAAGTAGAGAAACTGAGTCAATTGTCAATGTTAACTGTTGAAATAATCTTCAACGATGCTACTAAGTATAGAAACTGAGTCAATTGTCAATGTTAACTGTTGAGACAATCTTCAACGATGCTACTAAGTATAGAAACTGAGTCAATTGTCAATGTTAACTGTTGAGACAATCTTCAACGATGCTACTAAGTATAGAAACTGAGTCAATTGTCAATGTTAACTGTTGAAACAATCTTCAACGATGCTACTAAGTAGAGAAACTGAGTCAATTGTCAATGTTAACTGTTGAGACAATCTTCAACGATGCTACTAAGTAGAGAAACTGAGTCAATTGTCAATGTTAACTGTTGAAACAATCTTCAACGATGCTACTAAGTATAGAAACTGAGTCAATTGTCAATGTTAACTGTTGAGACAATCTTCAACGATGCTACTAAGTAGAGAAACTGAGTCAATTGTCAATGTTAACTGTTGAGACAATCTTCAACGATGCTACTAAGTATAGAAACTGAGTCAATTGTCAATGTTAACTGTTGAGACAATCTTCAACGATGCTACTAAGTATAGAAACTGAGTCAATTGTCAATGTTAACTGTTGAAACAATCTTCAACGATGCTACTAAGTAGAGAAACTGAGTCAATTGTCAATGTTAACTGTTGAAACAATCTTCAACGATGCTACTAAGTATAGAAACTGAGTCAATTGTCAATGTTAACTGTTGAGACAATCTTCAACGATGCTACTAAGTAGAGAAACTGAGTCAATTGTCAATGTTAACTGTTGAGACAATCTTCAACGATGCTACTAAGTAGAGAAACTGAGTCAATTGTCAATGTTAACTGTTGAAACAATCTTCAACGATGCTACTAAGTATAGAAACTGAGTCAATTGTCAATGTTAACTGTTGAGACAATCTTCAACGATGCTACTAAGTATAGAAACTGAGTCAATTGTCAATGTTAACTGTTGAGATAATCTTCAACGATGCTACTAAGAAGAAACTGAGTCAATTGTCAATGTTAACTGTTGAGACAATCTTCAACGATGCTACTAAGTAGAGAAACTGAGTCAATTGTCAATGTTAACTGTTGAGACAATCTTCAACGATGCTACTAAGTAGAGAAACTGAGTCAATTGTCAATGTTAACTGTTGAAACAATCTTCAACGATGCTACTAAGTAGAGAAACTGAGTCAATTGTCAATGTTAACCGTTGAGACAATCTTCAACGATGCTACTAAGTAGAGAAACTGAGTCAATTGTCAATGTTAACTGTTGAGACAATCTTCAACGATGCTACTAAGTAGAGAAACTGAGTCAATTGTCAATGTTAACTGTTGAGACAATCTTCAACGATGCTACTAAGTAGAGAAACTGAGTCAATTGTCAATGTTAACTGTTGAAACAATCTTCAACGATGCTACTAAGTAGAGAAACTGAGTCAATTGTCAATGTTAACTGTTGAGACAATCTTCAACGATGCTACTAAGTATAGAAACTGAGTCAATTGTCAATGTTAACTGTTGAGACAATCTTCAACGATGCTACTAAGTAGAGAAACTGAGTCAATTGTCAATGTTAACTGTTGAAACAATCTTCAACGATGCTACTAAGTAGAGAAACTGAGTCAATTGTCAATGTTAACTGTTGAAACAATCTTCAACGATGCTACTAAGTAGAGAAACTGAGTCAATTGTCAATGTTAACTGTTGAGACAATCCTCAACGATGCTACTAAGTAGAGAAACTGAGTCAATTGTCAATGTTAACTGTTGAGACAATCTTCAACGATGCTACTAAGTAGAGAAACTGAGTCAATTGTCAATGTTAACTGTTGAGACAATCTTCAACGATGCTACTAAGTAGAGAAACTGAGTCAATTGTCAATGTTAACTGTTGAGACAATCTTCAACGATGCTACTAAGTAGAGAAACTGAGTCAATTGTCAATGTTAATGGAATATTATTACCATATGCCATATTGTCATGCTATATTTCTTGATAGTTACTCTTTTTTTCCACACAGATATTCAGATCTGGGGCTCTGTCCAGTTTCAACCATATTTCCTGGTATTTCTTCTCTCTATCTCAATTGTGTATGCGGCGCTGCTTCATCCACGAGAAAGTCTCAGCCTCATTTATGGCATTGCTTATGCATTGCTGTTTCCAGCCATGTTTATAATTTTACCAGGTTACGCCATATCCAATATGCTTGACCAGTCCTGGGGAACTAGAGAGGTAATATCCTATATCATTGATTATCTTTTAATTTATGATAGATTTTAGTCATTCCTTTTAAATCGTATTATCAACCTCACTGTAATTATTAACTTTGTTTAATTCCTTTAATTCGTGGTCTTCCTCTCACCTTCTTTCCTAGTGTTGTAGAAGATTGTATACAGTGAAATTTGGTTGCATTCTTATTAAGTCGTCAAACCACTTCATTCTTTATTTCTCAAAGTAATTCAAGTAAGGTTGTGTCCCAATTTTCTTTCTTATGATAATGTTGGATGTTGTTGGTACACTAATCAAGACTAGTAAATCGCATAGATTTGCTGCTCTCGAACAGTTGACTTCAAATATGGGAAAATTGTTTACTTGGCCGCTAATCAGCTCACAAATAAATATTCAGATGATAATTGTACTAAATTATATTGCTTTCTATTTACACATTCTTACTTCCACATACAAAACGTATCCCCTGAAAAATGAGCAGTGTTTTTAATTTGAAAAAAGTGATTGCACTGTAATAAGAGCAGGTACTTCTTTTCTTTATAATGAGGTTACAAGTAAAACCAACAATAAAATATAAACTAAATTCTACACAACAGTGTAATCAACTCTGAACACACACTCTCCTCCACAGTCTGATAGTCACGGATGTTGTCAAGAACAAATCGAAGATGAATACGAACATGGATCTACTGGTAAGTTATGTCAACAAATCTGAATCTATGCAAGCAAGGACAGTGTTTCCAATATTTGTCTTTGAATTATATCCTCAAACGTTAGTTTGGCTGTCAAACTGTAATATATCGTTACCTCTTTTTAGTGTCATTTATCATCCTGACCTAAATTGTATTCCCCCTTCCCCTCCCCACCCGCCCACCCAACCCTCCCAACCTCCATTTCTCTTTCGTTTCAAATTTTAATTTGAAGACTGCATTTATATTGTTATATTTGTTTCTGGTTTGTTGATTAGTACTATACTTTCAAATTCGAGCATTATATCAAGCACCAGACGATGAGGAGATCAATGATCGCCTACGCCAGTCATGGATAAATGAAAGATAACTCTAGTGAGAAGTTAAGCACCAAATTTAGGTTGACCCTTCCCTCTTGTTGTTGTTACCCCAACCTCCTCCCTAAGCTCATCAATAGTTCTACAATTGTAGATTTACCCTCACATATTTGATCCATTCAAAGTCTAGTTTTCTTTCTATTCTCATTCTTCTATTTCATTTTCTTCTTCCAACCCTACATACCGACCACTTGTTAAACCACTTTTTCTTATCTGTATATGATCTGAGTCTAAAAGCGGTTGTACGTTGTCCCAGTAATGCGCCAACAAATAGGCCAGCACATCCGATTTCTGATACGCTTTTTTTACTAGCTTCCTAGGACCCTACCTCAGTCGCCTCTTACGACATGCCTTGTATGTCGCGGTGTTACTATTCTGTTCTCCCTTGCAACAGTTGGGAGATATTATCATTCACAAATTAGTGTAAACATACAATCTCTTTAGATCTCTACTCCCCCAATCCCACTACCACTTACCATTGACTGTCCAAGTCTATTTTGAGCAACAATTCAAAAGATGTAACGTACTTGTGTAAATTAGTTAATGAGTAAATTAGTTGTGTAAAACAAGATAACAGAATGTACTGAAACAAGTAATAGATCGTTGAGCTGACGTATAGTAAGTTGATGATGTATAAACAAAGTGAGATGATATAAATTGTCAATATTATTTTACAATTTCATGAACTTAGAAAATGCACAGCATGAGATTTACTTCCTAATACAATTTGTTTTGTCATCTTTGTTTTCAGATTTTATGACTGCTGTTTCTAGTCTACCTAACCTCACTAGTATTGTTGGTGGAGACACTGAAGACACATTCTGGAAAACTGTGATAAGGAAATATGTAGGAACAGATGTGAACAACCCCAAGTCTGCTGTCTATCTATCTAATGATTTACATCGGCTAAGACGTTGGACCGTCACTATTTTTGTTGTTGTAAACGTAATTTGGTTTAGTTGTCTCAGTGTTTTGTACGCATTTGCCGGTAGCGATATGATCTGTTATTCTGTAGCTGCCATTTTTAGTTTCTCACTTTTAGTTCAGCTTATTGGATTGACTTGTTACAAATGTCATACTTTTCTGAATCGTTATTTGCTTATTAAATCCAAAATCTTTGTCACAAACGCATCAAAGCATTAAACTGGATGGTGGATGGTGGTAACACTGGATTGGTGATGATTTGTATAATTTGACTTCAAACGATTCTTCAATATATGTATTTGAAAATATTTCTATTGTATTAGCAATTGTTTTTAACTCAACACAGAAGAAGAATAGAAATCTTGTTCTTTTATATCCTAAATTCAACAATCTTTTTAGAAATGAAGATATTGTTTGCAATTTTTACATTGTTACTGACATGCACTGGCCTATTATAATGTGTATCTGACTTGTCTGTTACAAATGTCATCTCAAACATGGATGAATAATTGGTTTCAAAAGGATGATGCAGGCGGTAAATAAAATCTGAAACGTATGATTACTGTAGATCAGTCCTTCTGTTAGCTACTAATTGACACTCATGTTTTAACATTATATTATCAATCAACTATATAAGCAAGGCTTAATTATCAATTTTATTATCTTAGTTCCATTGAGTTCATTTAGCTTTTAATACGTCAAGACAACACCATTTGTATATGGGAGTCAAATGAAATCTGTAAACAAGATTATAGTCAACTAGCTAATTAATCCGGCTTCGCACGGGTGAAAGTTCTTGAATATCCTTGATGAGGAATTGGGTAAGCCTTTCCAAAAGATGTCATCTAATAGCATCAATTGTATTTTCTGATATTTTTTAAGAAGTTGTTTGAATCGGCTATGTTGTCGATAAACGATTTTAACGGTTCGAGTGGTTCTTGTAATGCTTCACGTCTAATCAAAGTAGCGTCTTAGCATTTTTCATTCTGATTGGGTAGTTTTCTTTGCTGAGGTGACAATTCATATTTTAATAATAATAAACCTGACCTGCGGAATGTTGACAAAACAGAATATTTGTTTTTAAATTTAACAATAACTTTTTTAAAATTTCTATAGCATACTTTGAAACAGAAAAGTGAAGTTATAATGACATGAAAATTATGCATTTTGGGCAAATCAACACAAACGGGAAAACGCAACGCAACTGATGGTGTCTTTTTGTAAATAATATCTGCATTAAAAGATTTTTTAAAAGATCGCGTTTATTATACAATGCAAAGGAACGACCTCGCGACATGCACAAAACGGCAGCAAATCCGTTAGAGAAGTTGAACTTCACAAAATGTCACTGACTTTACGGCAAGTCGTTCGGACTACAGGTTTCCTGACAAGATCGCACTTGAAGGAGCTAATCTTTAAGTATCTCTGAAGACTGCAAAGGACATGAAAATTATACAGTTTGCGCAAATCAACGCAAACGGAAAAGCGCAACGCAACAGATGGGTTTTGTGTGTGTGTGTGTGTATGTGTGTGTATATGTGTATATGTAAATAAGGTCTCCAATGAATGAACATTTTGTTAGGTTTATTTGTCAGTGGTAACGTGGTGGTACGTTAAGGGACGTAATCCATGCTTATGTTGTAGAGGCCATCAGGCAATTGTGTGATTATATCCCAGGAACGTAAAACACATGGCGGATTGAAATGTCGGATCGGACATCAAGATTTCGATTTTATTTATTTTTAAAACGAATATTGATCCGATTTTGAAACTTTTCTTTAGCTGATCTAAATTTTGCCCGAAAAATATTTGTACGAAGTATGGTGAATATTGGATGTAAACTGTGGCCGTGTATACCAGGACAGCACATCCGTAAATTAAGGATTATATAGTAGATGCTGAATATGATATAATTCTTTTTTAAATGAGAGTTGTTATGTTAGTTCCGTAAAGGACATGATAATGAATGAGTGAATGAACAACTGGAATGGTTATCTGTAGGTTGATAGTTCAACGTGATTTGTGAAGAATATAATAAAAGCTGTTTGATTATTGTATATTCACTGCAAAAGCATTTATTAATCGCATTTATTAATATATAATAGCTGTTTTCTTGACGGTCTTTATTGCATGTGTTACCGCCTTTTAGGACGGTGTAGGACAAGGGGACATGTACGGTGTAGGAAAAAGGGGACATGTACGGTGTAGGACAAGGGGACATGTACGGTGTAGGACAAGGGGACATGTACGGTGTAGGACAAGGGGACATGTACGGTGTAGGACAAGGGGACATGTACGGTGTAGGACAAGGGGACATGTACGGTGTAGGACAAGGGGACATGTACGGTGTAGGACAAGGGACATGCTAGTGTAGTGACAGGCGAATGTCAGTGTAGGACTAGCGACATGTACAAGGTTGTGATGGACAATGGAATGTCGAATGGGACGGGGAATTTAGTGTTAGACTCAAGGATATTACTGTAGAACAATGGGGACATATACTGTAGACAAGGACATGTACGTGCTAGAAGACATGACATACAACTAATTAGCTCAATAATACTGTACTACATCAAATTCTATATAATATTACTACATCACTATGTCAATAATCTGTACAATACAAACTAACTCTCCTCAATAATACTGATTACATACAAGTAACTGTTCAATAATCTGTAATAATTTATTATTCAGAACTAACTCCTCAATAATAACTGTACTACATACAAATTAACTTTACTCAATAATAACTATACTACATACAGATAACTTTACTCAATAACTATACACTCAAATAACTCTAATATGTATACTACTCCTCAATATACTTACTACATACAGACTAACTTTCTCAATAATAACTTACTACATACAGATAACTCTCAATAATACTTACTACATACAACTAACTTACTCAATAATAACTATACTACATACAGACTAACTTTACTCAATAATAACTGTACTACATACAGATTAACTTTACTCAATAATAACTGTACTACATACAAACTAACTCTCAATAATAACTATACTACATACATAACTCTCAATATAACTTACATAACTACCTCAATAATAACTATACTACATCAAACTAACTCCTCAATAATCTTACTACATACAAATTACTTATCAATAATAACTATACTACATACAGATTAACTTTACTCAATAATAACTATACTACATACAAATTAACTTTACTCAATAATAACTGTACTACATACAGATTAACTTTACTCAATAATAACTATACTACATACAAATTAACTTTACTCAATAATAACTTACTACATACAAATAACTTCTCAATAATAATGTACTACATACAGATTACTTACTCAATAATAACTATACTACATACAAATTAACTTTACTCAATAATAACTATACTACATACAGATTAACTTTACTCAATAATAACTATACTACATAAATTAACTTTACTCAATATAACTGTACTACATACAATTAACTTTACTCAATAATAACTATACTACATACAAGATTATACTCAATAATAACTTACATACATAAATTAACTTTACTCAATAATAACTATACTACATACAAATTAACTTTACTCAATAATAACTGTACTACATACAGATTAACTTTACTCAATAATAACTATACTACATACAAACTAACTTTACTCAATAATAACTGTACTACATACAGATTAACTTTACTCAATAATAACTGTACTACATACAAACTAACTTTACTCAATAATAACTATACTACATACAAACTAACTTTACTCAATAATAACTGTACTACATACAAACTAACTTTACTCAATAATAACTATACTACATACAAATTAACTTTACTCAATAATAACTGTACTACATACAAACTAACTTTACTCAATAATAACTGTACTACATACAAACTAACTTTACTCAATAATAACTGTACTACATACAAACTAACTTTACTCAATAATAACTGTACTACATACAGATTAACTTTACTCAATAATAACTATACTACATACAGATTAACTTTACTCAATAATAACTGTACTACATACAAACTAACTTTACTCAATAATAACTTACTACATACTAATACTCAATTAACTTACTACATAAAACTATTACTCATAATACTGCTAACCAACTCTTTACTTTTGGCTACTTAACTTCCCATACGTTGAAATCTTTTCCCAAATCTTCCCAAATGGCTAGCCTGTATTCTTTATTCCTAGTAGGAATCTTCATTTTCCTGAGCGATATATCTTGTTTGATTGTCACTTCATTTGTTTGACCTAAATACAGCTTTTCTGTGGGTATAAAATGTGGAAATTCTAACTGTGCAGCTAAAATTAGCTTTGCTGTTATTGTAAAAGATTATTTCTTTCCGGATGTCAAATTCGTCTAGTGTTACCATAAGTTCCATGAATTGTCCTACACAAATAAGTAACCGAATCCATGAATTGCCCTACACAAATAAGTAACGACAGAATCCATGAATTGCCCTACACAAATAAGTAATCGAATCCATGAATTGTCTACAAATTGATCATGTCTACAAATAAGTAACCGAATGAGTGTTTGAATCTTTTGGATACGTCAGGGTTTTTTTCTATGTTGTGGTATCGGTATCTTCTTATTGAATAATTCAGTTAAACTCTTGCCATTTGACTCAATGTCAAGTAGATATAGCATTGTAGAACTAACGATTTTCTACCCATCTTGGACAAGTATCCGAATTGGATTGATTTTTGAACTAGGAGACAAGATGGCTCTTTGCTGTACATTGATACAGCAGCCAAGGTAGAATTCTTTGTGTTCATTACACGTCACAAGATTACCTGCTGGCTATGTAGCGATTTATTATATTCTAGGCATGTGCCCAGATGTTTAAGACCCGAAAATCAGCAAGTTATGAGTCTCATTGCGTCTTTGCAACGGATGTCAATCGACACAAGTTGCACGTATTGATTTTCTATCCTCGATCAGTCACCTAGTCAGTGTCCAACCACGTGTATTCTGTCAAAAGAAAAAACATTTCTACAGCTTGGCTACTGGCAACGTGTTCCAAAACAGAAGACCCCACTTTATGGTGCTCTATCTCATCATCAAGTAGCTTGTCCCTTCCGGAACGTGTTTCCCATGACAGCATTCCTGAAAAACTCTCTGTTCTGTGCAAGTTGACCGGCGTCAGCAGCATGTCATTCTCAGATCGTCAATGACATCCTGCACCCATCGTTTTCTAGGTCTTCCTCTCGTTCTTCTTTCAGGCACCATTCCTTCCAAAATTAATTTCTCAAGACACTCATGTCGTTTGATGTGTCCGAAATATTTCTTCTTCTTCTCTCGTTCGTTCTTTTACGGCCGTTTTATCAGTCTAATGTGATATATAAACAGCCTAACACCAAGAACAGGTGTACGTTCACAACCTTCAGTACCATTTGGAGCTCTGGTGCGTATCCTTTTGTGGTGTGTTTGGTTTTAACCAGGGTTTACTAGGTTCGCTCTCCGTTAGCATTTTGCTATCCACAGCCGAACCTACAAGGCAGCAGGTTGCTATTTTCTTTTAGGGTAGAGACCCTTAGATGACCTGCCCTCCCGTGTTCATGAGCGTCATCTGCCCAGCTAACCGGTCTTTTTATGGACTACTTGGTTTGCCAACCGTTCAGTTTTATGTACGGTTTACTCCGCTAGCTTTGATTGTCCCCAATCAAACCACAAGGCAGCAGTAGTTCCCTGCGAGCGGAAAC
Source organism: Arion vulgaris (assembly GCA_020796225.1). Lineage (NCBI taxonomy): Eukaryota > Metazoa > Mollusca > Gastropoda > Stylommatophora > Arionidae > Arion > Arion vulgaris. The sequence continues at coordinate 50,863,597 of CM036754.1, forward strand.
GCACACTGGCTTCAATCTCTGCTGGGCTTTCCAGTTTTGTGCACATTTTGGTGGTCCGCGCGCCTGCCGCGCCGTGCACGTTTGTCCACCGGTGGCCCACCCGTGCATCGTCCGCATGCGTGCTCGCTCTGCCCTGGTGCCTGCCTCACCATTTCCGTCAGTTCTCACCGTGCTCACATTTGCCTTGGCTGTCCGGGCCTGGGGCTTAACCTGGACCCCCATCCCTGCGATGGGACCCGGGTTTCGCCTCATGTGGGCCAACCCGTGCATCGTCCGTATGCGTGCTTGCTCTGCTCTGGTGCCTGCCTCACCATCTCCGTCAGTTCCCACCGTGCTCAAATTTACCTCTAGACGGTCCGGACCTTGGGCTTAACTCGGGCCCCACCTCTGAGATTGGGGCCGGGTTTCGCCTATTGGCCCACGTCTCTTCACTGGACGCACCCCTCATACTTTATGTTTTTGTTGCCCCTCCCCTTCCCGTGCTCGGAGTTTGACCGCGTGCAACTCAACTCGGGGCCCTACCTTCTGGCTCATGTGGACCGACGACTCTTCTAGGGATGCACCCCTCATCCCTTGATGTTTAGCCGTCCAACTTTTTCCATCGGCCGGGAGAGACGAACATTGAAAGTCACTCTGGGATTCCGCTCATCTGTGTTGCGAGCGGATCCCATCCAGCGTGATTACCTCTGCATCTCTACCTACACCAGAGTAGCTCTTCCTCGATCCCTACCCGCTTAGCCAGACCGGAACCAATGTCTGTTACCAGGGTCACCATGAGGTGGTGGGGCAGGATCTTGATTAGTGCCAGCTCACTAATCCTGGTGCAGCGTTGTTCCCAAGCGCCTATAACCCCGTCCAAAATATTTAATTTTCCTTGTTTTTATGCTTTGTAACAGCCAACTCTCTTTAATATCAAGCTGTTGCAGAATAGAAGCGTTTGTTCTTTTCTCTGTCCATGATATTCTAAGTACTCTTCTCTAGCATGTGCATTCAAATGCATTAATGATCTAATTGATCTACCTGCAAACCTAGCAGCGCTTTCATTTCTCTTTACACCTGCATGCTCTTGCATACAAATAAAACTGATTTTTGTCTTCATAGACTTCAACCATTTTGTCTTCGATCTCAATCATTCTCAATATTCCTGAGCATACTCATTGAGTCACTGAGAAAACATGCATGTATAAAAGTATCGGACTCCAGTGTGACCACCGCTTTAGTTACTGTCACAATTTTCATACTGAGACTATTTGTAGTCACGGCAAAACCACTACTGTCTTCCTTCATGCCATGCCCTCTGATGTCAAAACCACTACTGTCTTCCTTCATGCCATGCCCTCTGATGTCAAAACCACTACTGTCTTCCTTCATGCCATGCCCTCTGATGTCAAAACCACTACTGTCTTCCTTCATGCCATGCCCTCTGATGTCAAAACCACTACTGTCTTCCTTCATGCCATGCCCTCTGATGTCAAAACCACTACTGTCTTCCTTCATGCCATGCCCTCTGATGTCAAAACCACTACTGTCTTCCTTCATGCCATGCCCTCTGATGTCAAAACCACTACTGTCTTCCTTCATGCCATGCCCTCTGATGTCAAAACCACTACTGTCTTCCTTCATGCCATGCCCTCTGATGTCAAAACCACTACTGTCTTCCTTCATGCCATGCCCTCTGATGTCAAAACCACTACTGTCTTCCTTCATGCCATGCCCTCTGATGTCAAAACCACTACTGTCTTCCTTCATGCCATGCCCTCTGATGTCAAAACCACTACTGTCTTCCTTCATGCCATGCCCTCTGATGTCAAAACCACTACTGTCTTCCTTCATGCCATGCCCTCTGATGTCAAAACCACTACTGTCTTCCTTCATGCCATGCCCTCTGATGTCAAAACCACTACTGTCTTCCTTCATGCCATGCCCTCTGATGTCAAAACCACTACTGTCTTCCTTCATGCCATGCCCTCTGATGTCAAAACCACTACTGTCTTCCTTCATGCCATGCCCTCTGATGTCAAAACCACTACTGTCTTCCTTCATGCCATGCCCTCTGATGTCAAAACCACTACTGTCTTCCTTCATGCCATGCCCTCTGATGTCAAAACCACTACTGTCTTCCTTCATGCCATGCCCTCTGATGTCAAAACCACTACTGTCTTCCTTCATGCCATGCCCTCTGATGTCAAAACCACTACTGTCTTCCTTCATGCCATGCCCTCTGATGTCAAAACCACTACTGTCTTCCTTCATGCCATGCCCTCTGATGTCAAAACCACTACTGTCTTCCTTCATGCCATGCCCTCTGATGTCAAAACCACTACTGTCTTCCTTCATGCCATGCCCTCTGATGTCAAAACCACTACTGTCTTCCTTCATGCCATGCCCTCTGATGTCAAAACCACTACTGTCTTCCTTCATGCTGCCATGCCCTCTGATGTCAAAACCTCTGTCTTCCTTCATGCCATGCCCTCTGATGTCAAAACCACTACTGTCTTCCTTCATGCCATGCCCTCTGATGTCAAAACCACTACTGTCTTCCTTCATGCCATGCCCTCTGATGTCAAAACCACTACTGTCTTCCTTCATGCCATGCCCTCTGATTCAAAACCACTACTGTCTTCCTTCATGACCATGCCCTCTGATGTCAAACCACTATGTCTTCCTTCAGCCATGCCCTCTGATTCAAACCACTACTGTCTTCTTTATGCCATGCCCTCTGATGTCAAAACCACTACCTTCCTTCACCATGCCCTCTGATGTAGCAGCGAAACCAACACTTCGCACGTCCGACCACTGACCCATCTTTGTATTTAACTCAGACGAGTTATCAGAAATCAACCATGAACTTCGACTCACGACCACTGACCATCTTTGTATTTAACTCGACGAGTTATCAGAAATCAACATGAACTCGACTCCGACCACTGACCCATCTTTGTATTTAACTCAGACGAGTTATCAGAAATCAACGCATGAACTTCGACTCCACGACCACTGTATTTTCTTGTCTGTATTCTCTGTCAAGTCTGATACATACTGAAAGTGATGTATTGAGTCCCGTTGGCATTGGTATCAATTCTTCGCTGGGTTCAATGTATTTAAGTGAACACGCATGTTAAATACAGTCCTCGACCTGACCCATCCAAGATTTCTCAATTTGTTCACATTTTTCATTTTCTCTCTTTATGTCTATGAGCAGATGATGTTGTGTGTCAGCATTAACTCGGAGGTAGACCCGTGCACGGGACATCCTTGTTCTGTCTTCCCCAGTAGGATAATAAAAAAATAACACATAGCTCTGTACGACGTATCTTTATAGTAAAATATAGATAACAAGTATTGTGTGCCTTCTAAAAAAAAAAACAATTTACCAAACACAGTATTCAAACTACAAACTTTTATTTCTTACGGTACCCATTGCCTAGCCCTCTAGACGAGCATTTTTCAGAGCACAACCAGCTAGCTCTCCCAAAAAAGAGCTTCACTTAGTTGTGTCTTTTAAACAGCGTCGCCTACAGAACACAAAATATCAGGTCAGATTTGATCTAACAGTACTTGCACACAAACACACATGCGATAAGATTTTGTGTTCGTATATATGAGACGAAACAAAAGCATACATACATATAAGTATACACATATAATATACATGCACACATCATTCATAGGTAGCTTCAAGTATATTTGTAACAAGTGAATATGAAGCTCTAAGAACCCCAAGGGGAAGGACCGAGACCAATATGTTGACTTTTGGAACGTAAAATGTTAAAAAGTCACACTTCGTTGATACACGAAACATATATCTTGATCAAATTCACGAGCAAAAACTCAAATTATATTGTTAATTTAAATGAATCGTCGGTTAATGCTAACCACACCTATGGGAATGAATTACAAACAGCTAACAGAAAAAATAATATGAAAATTTCAAACAGTAAAAGAGAACACACCATACTAGCGCATATTGGCAGATCAGAAAATGGTTATTTCAATGGTGTACAGCTTGTGTATCCAGTAAAGTCTATAGATGGTAAGGATTACTAGACTTTATTAAGTGGAGACATTTTGAGAAAATTGACAGAGTACTCTACTCCCCACTCTGGATATATGGTCATATCTGTTAATGAATAATACATGACATCATAATGTAACCACCCAGGAAAACAAAGTTTCTACTTCTTCAAACATAGAAAAATCAAATCGGAACTTGACTTGCAAAGGAAAGTATATGTTGAATGACTATTTTTTTCTCTTACTTTCACACTGTACATGTTTTCTTAATACAACCCGTCCAAGTCGATGTTCAAGCTCAGACTGCCCGAGACACAGTTTTCTTAATACAACCCGTCCAAGTCGATGTTCAAGTTCAGACTGCCCGAGTCACAGTTTTCTTAATACAACCCGTCCAAGTCGATGTTCAAGCTCAGACTGCTCGAGTCACAGTTTTCTTAATACAACCCGTCCAAGTCGATGTTCAAGTTCAGACTGCTCGAGTCACAGTTTTCTTAATACAACCCGTCCAAGTCGATGTTCAAGCTCAGACTGCCTGAGACACAGTTTTTTTAATACAACCCGTCCAAGTCGATGTTCAAGCTCAGACTGCTCGAGTCACAGTTTTCTTAATACAACCCGTCCAAGTCGATGTTCAAGTTCAGACTGCTCGAGTCACAGTTTTCTTAATACAACCCGTCCAAGTCGATGTTCAAGTTCAGACTGCCCGAGTCACAGTTTTCTTAATACAACCCGTCCAAGTCGATGTTCAAGCTCAGACTGCTCGAGTCACAGTTTTCTTAATACAACCCGTCCAAGTCGATGTTCAAGCTCAGACTGCTCGAGTCACAGTTTTCTTAATACAACCCGTCCAAGTCGATGTTCAAGTTCAGACTGCCCGAGTCACAGTTTTCTTAATACAACCCGTCCAAGTCGATGTTCAAGCTCAGACTGCCCGAGTCACAGTTTTCTTAATACAACCCGTCCAAGTCGATGTTCAAGCTCAGACTGCTCGAGTCACAGTTTTCTTAATACAACCCGTCCAAGTCGATGTTCAAGCCAGACTGCCAGACTGTTCTATCAACTCAGTCGATGTTCAGCTCAGACTGCGAGCACAGTTTTCTTAATACAACCCGTCCAAGTCGATGTTCAAGCTCAGACTGCTCGAGTCACAATTTTCTTAATACAACCCGTCCAAGTCGATGTTCAAGCTCAGACTGCCCGATACACAGTTTTCTTAATACAACCCGTCCAAGTCGATGTTCAAGCTCAGACTGCCCGATACACAGTTTTCTTAATACAACCCGTCCAAGTCGATGTTCAAGCTCAGACTGCCCGAGACACAGTTTTCTAATTCTTCTTCTCTTCTTCTTCTTTGCGTTCGTTCTTTACGACCAATTTTAATCACTCTTTCTGATATGTTTGATCTTTGCCAAGAACATTGGTTGCACATTGGTTTGGTAAGCCCCTAAAAGCATAGACTTCTACACGTTTAGGACATGTGCATCCGATTTCAACCAAACCTCCCTAGTCGCCTCTTACGACATGCGTGGCAGGTAACAGTGGTTCTATTCTTTACACCCCAAATTTAGGCCCCGGTAACCACTCGGGCGATACAAATAGTAATATATATATATATATATATATATATATATATACACGAGGGCGCATTGAAAAGTAATGCCTCCAAGTCCATAACTTTGTTAATATACATAATTTACAAATGAAACATACATAATTTACAAATGAAACATACATTTTCAGAAAGCTTGAGATGTCCACTACACAATAGAGTCATTATTTTTGACATAGTCACCTCCACGTTCCACACACACGCCAACGTCGAACTAGTTGTTGCATCCGTCGAAGAAAAAATCTGACGATTTTTCACGAAGCCAGGTACGCACATCTGCTGCCACATCCTCGTCAGAAGCATATATGTTTCCCTTGAGATGTTCCTTGAGCTTTGGGAACAAGAAAAAGTCACAAGGTGCCAAATCGGGGCTATATGGTGGGTGCGCTAAAATGTCGTCAAAATTGAGACGCTCTAATGCTGCCGCTGTTTGTCTACTGGTGTGTGGACGAGCATTGTCATGTTGAAGGACTGCGTGTTTTCCAGGACGAACACGTAGCAGTCTTGCCCGTAGTTTCTTCATCGTTTCCACATACCGATCAGAATTGACAGTATTGCCGCGTTCCAAAAATTATGTGTGAATTACGCCCTGCAGTTCCAAAATGGTCATCAAACTTTTCCAGCTGACGCGACAGTTTTGAATTTTTTTGGGGTGGGTGAGTTTTGTGCCTGTATTCCATAGACTGGCGCTTGTTTTCAGGGTCGTAATGATGCACCCATGACTCATCGCCAGTGACAATTCGGCAGATAAAGTCATCGCCTTCTCGTTCATATCGCATCAGGTGTTCCTGACACGTCTGATGTCGGCGATGTTTCATTTCCGGTGTCAGCATGCGAGGGACCCATCTTGCACAAACTTTCCTATACCCTAGCAATACATGAATAATGTGATGTACTCGTTCAGTCAAAATTTCAAGCATTGTAGCGACATCTTTTTGCTTGATGCGGTGATTGACATGAATCAGTTCGTCCACGCGAGCTTGGTGTTGTTCATCCACTGCTGTAATTGGTCGTCCGCTGCGAGCCTGATCATGCAAGGTCATCGTCGCTGGATTGTCGCCTTTAACAGTCCTTGCCCACCTCCTAACAGTACTCACATCCACACAGGCGTCACCATATAAAGCTCTCATTCTCCGATGCATGTCGATGGAACACAACATTCGGCCGTCAAATTCAATCACAGCATTGCTTCAACCGAATTTCCATGATGACGCCATCTTGGATAATGTTGGGTATCGAACATTCCAAGACATTGAACATGTCCTGAAAACACACTTACAATATACTTTATTCTGATATCGGTTCAATTGCCTCGAACACTATTAACAAAGTTATGGACTTGGAGCATTACTTTCAATGCACTTATATATAGTGTATGGTGTAATATATATATAATTAATGAAATTTACTGCAAACAATGTAAAACAAAAATGTCTATGTGATTAAAATGTTGATGTAATAAAACAGTTGTGATAGAACTCAGTAACATTCACAGTATGGCCAGTTACATTGCACTACTATTAACATACAGTATAGCATGATTACATTGAAACACTAGTAACATTAACAGTATGTGCAAGTTACATGCACTTAAACAAAAATCTAGTATGGACCTAGTTACAACTTCACTACTAGTAACATTCAAGTATGGGCCGATTACATTGCACTACATAACATTCAAGTATGGGCCGAGTTACATTGCACACTAGTAACATTCACAGTATGGACCGATTACATTGTACACTTGCACTTTCTGATCTTTAGCTGAATGTTACACAACACCAGGACAGTGTGTTTTTAATGATGATGACTAACCATCGATAGTATGTGATTCTGATAGTTTGAAGTTGAAAATATAACAAAACAAAATGAACATGATAACAAGTGAATGGGACATGTGCCTGTATACCTAACAAAAACTGCAGAATGATATGAGCACTATGGTCGGTTTAGACGTCCAGCCAGTCCACTTGTCTGATTTAACTTGATTTCATTGCCACTTCGCTTTATAACAGGACTAAATAAAAAGCGTCGCAGAAATCGGATGTGCTGGCACCTGTAGGCAAATAACTGTGCATAAAGTAAATCGCGCTTAGGTTAACAACAAATAAATCACAAAGAGTGGTTTAACAAGTGGTCGATATGGAGGTACTGAAGAAGAAGAACATAACAGGACTTGTAACAAAAAATGTTAATGATAAAAATAAACGATGCAACATTAACAAACAAAAAATGCTTAATGATAAAAATAAACGATGCAACATTAACAAACAAAAATGCTTAATATAAAAAAAACAATAACATTAACAAACAAAAAATGCTTAATGATAAAAATAAACAATGCACCATTAACAAATAAAATAATGCTTAATGATAAAAATAAACGATGTAACATTAACAAACAAAAAATGCTTAATGATAAAAATAAACAATCAAACATTAACAAACAAAAATGCTTAATGATAAAAATAAACGATGCAACATTAACAAACAAAAAAATGCTTAATGATAAAAATAAACGATGTAACATTAACAAACAAAAAAATGCTTAATGATAAAAATAAACGATGCAACATTAACAAACAGAAAATGCTTAATGATAAAAATAAACGATGTAACATTAACAAACAAAAAAATGCTTAATGATAAAAATAAACAATGCAACATTAACAAAAAAAATGCTTAATGATAAAAATAAACTATGCAACATTAACAAACAAAAAATGCTTAATGATAAAAATAAACGATGTAACATTAACAAACAAAAAATGCTTAATGATAAAAATAAACGATGCAACATTAACAAACAAAAAATGCTTAATGATAAAAATAAACGATGCAACATTAACAAACAAAAAAAGGGTTAATGATAAAAATAAACGATGCAACATTAACAAACAAAAAAAGGGTTAATGATAAAAATAAACAATGTAACATTAACAAACAAAAAAAGGGTTATGGTTGTTTTAAAACATCAACGCTATCAGAACATTCGATGGTTAGACTGTATAAAATATAAGCATACATCAGATTATTCTATGAATTTCTATTCAATATATCAGTATCCGTCTTTACTAACTTGATCCATCATTCATTGTTACATTACCAGAGTCAGCCCCATTTGCTTGATAAATTAAAACAGAACCATATGTTAATGTATATAGACATCAAATTATTGACATATACAATATCTCCAGATGTCTGACAGTTACATGATTGCACGTCATCAACAATGTTCAAGAGACACGATATCAGCGAGTCTCAAAGTAAGACGACAATGGATAGTTCACAGTGTAAATCTGACAAATAAAATATTAATATGAGATTAATTTAACAATGCAACAAGGCGTTCATGGTTCTTCCCAGGTTTCAGACATCTATAGGCTGGTCAATGATACACGCAGTCGCATGGTACGAATACGAACATATTTATTCATTTAACATTTCAGAATCCCCCGGTGGCACGAAGAATGCACATAGATTCTTGGCTGTTATGTCTGGGAGACAACATATTTCAATTCACGGGAAGGACAACAATTTTTGAAAACATTTTATTAACACGTTTGATTATGAGAACTACAGAAATTTCATTTGCAACGATAATTCAGAATAAATTCAATTTGCAAATTGTTATTTGTCAACTTTCAAGGAAATTCTTTTGTAATCTGGGATAATCACGGAAATTCTGGTAATCGGAATGAGGACATTTTAATCTTATGTGGTCAACCGACAAAGTTTTCCCACCAAGCATTGTTTTTAATGGGAAAGAAGCCGATTTTAAGGCAATGGGCATGTTTCTTTAACATGCAACTAAATTCCCCGTGCAAAGAACAGGTAAAACTGCTAGTCTTAACATATATTGAACAGCAATGACATAATTGCCATTTTCAAATTCTCCCGTTTTGTTTTATACCACTTTCGTGAAAATTATTCACTCTCCAAAACGTATCAACAAATTGTTTGGTTAGAAGAGCTGATGTCAGGGCAATCTATAACTATATATGCTTTTCCAAAACGTATCAACTAGTTGTTTGGTCAGAAGAGCTGATGTCAGGGCAATCTATAACTATATATGCTTTCTACATTTGGCATATGGTAACTTCATCTTACAGGCTAATAGTTTATGTAACGTGATGGTTGCACATACATCGTTTTGGTCCTCTTCATGATCTATTTCGTCTCGTACCACGTTTGATGTAAGTTCCGCAAGTCTCATGATCGTATCACGTAGATGGCTTAGTCATATTTACAGAGGGAAAAAATCCAATAAAGGTTTTAATATGTAGCGCCAATTCAGATCACATGTGCCTCTACCGGAGTTGTCTGACCAGTCTATTATCGTGTTGTCTATGGTGAACCTATGTGTGTCCACAACAATCTATCCATCACACGAGTCCCTCACTAGCTGTAACAAATACTTGTTTAAAAAAACAACCGTTTGAGACCTTTTGATGTATACATTGAAAGTCGAACACAATAAGATCGTAACTGAACTTCGCCAAAGAACTCCAGCGCGAAGGTAGTAGCAACGCCAATCGTTATGCTAAGTGTGGTTATTTTAAACAATCCGTTCTGTTCTGCAAAAATCCTGCTCATAACTCTGGTCAAAATTACCAACCTGATTTCTCATTATGCAGCACATACTTTACAGTATATCCAGTGCGATACATACGAAAAAAGACTTGTAAAGATGATATGTAGACAATATGTATAGTGTCCTAGATTAGAGAGTGTGAACCTGAACACAAGCCTATGACGAAATCGAATGTGCCAGTCAGGCTCAGAAATTGCAGTTTTGCTGTAACCTATCCCAACATAACTATACTCGATGGCTCTAATCATAAATAGTAGTTTAAAAGTGGCTATTTTACATAAGCGATAGAGCAAAGACTGGTATATACAGTATTACATAAGAAGGGAAAAATTAATTATAAGATATGAGAAAAACAACACTCAACGTTTCGGTGCTTAAGACCTTTATCAAGAACAGAAAAAACAGAAAAACTAAATTAACTAAAACATGACACTAACAAATGATCTGCATCAAAAGATACTGGCATACATACCTGCGTGGTCAGCATCTCGTGAATGAAAGAATGGACAGAAATGGAAGACTATGGTTACCGATTGGCTGGCCAATCGGAAAGGGTCAGTGGCAGGTTACGTAAGATATTGTTTGTACAGGTGGGAACAAAGACCCCACGTGGGAAGAGCAGGAGAGGTAGGTGGAAGAAACGTCAGATAATAGCGTTAATGACCGACATAGCATACTGCTGTGTAAACACGTACACCCCCATACAACATGAGCCCTATTCGGCCAATATGGATTGCATACACCCGATAACAAAGGCGGGTATGTACTCCAATGTTCCCGGGGCTGGGACCCGTTCTAGTGTCATGTTCTATCCCATTTTCTTACTTGCATACTTATCTTCTGCACGTTATCGTCTGGTATACATATCTGTGGGACACTTACAGTGTCCCCCGGGAACATTGGAGTACATACCCGCCTTTGTTATCGGAGTGTATGCAATCCATATTGGCCGAATAGGGCTCATGTTGTATGGGGGTGTACGTGTTTACACAGCAGTATGCTATGTCGGTCATTAACGCTATTATCTGACGTTTCTTCCACCTACCTCTCCTGCTCTTCCCACGTTGGGTCTTTGTTCCCACCTGTACAAACAATATCTTACGTAACCTGCCACTGACCCTTTCCGATTGGCCAGCCAATCGGTAACCTAATAGTCTTCCTATTTCCTGTCCATTCTTTCATTCACGAGATGCTGACCACGCAGGTACGTATGCCAGTATCTTTTGATGCAGATCATTTGTTAGTGTCATGTTTTAGTTAATTTAGTTTTTTCTGTTTTTTCTGTTCTTGATAAAGGTCTTAAGCACCGAAACGTTGAGTGTTGTTTTTTCATATCTTATAATTAATTTTTCCCTTCTTATGTAATACTGTATATACCAGTCTTTGCTCTATCGCCTATTTCCTCAGTATTACCGCAGCCACCCTAACGATTTTCTCCAGATCTGATCTGATCCAGTCTGACTACCTCAGATTTGTTGATTTTCGTACATCGCACTATTTTACATAACTATACTCGATGGCTCTAATCATAAATAGTAGTTTAAAAGTGGCTATTTTACATCACTATACTCGATGGCTCTAATCATAAATAGTAGTTTAAAAGTGGCTATTTTACATAACTATACTCGATGGCTCTAATCATAGATAGTAGTTTAAAAGTGGCTATTTTAGAACGAAGAAGAAAAACAATAAGAAGATGACATATTTTTTCCTGATTGCATTTGAACAGTATATTATGTATTAGAGATTGCATTTGAACAGTATATTATGTATCAGAGATTGCATTTGAACAGTATAGTATGTATCAGAGATACAATGTAGCAACTGTTACTAACGAAGTGACCCAAAAGTCAACTGGTACATACCAACACGAGTTCTCCATGATCGTTAATATATCTCTGAACTTCTTGAGTTCTATTCATGCCGGGTTCTAAGGGAGTCATCAGTAGTGTTAGTTTACCGTCCTTGTAGGCACAGAATACCTGAATCCAGATAAATACAAACGCTTATAATCAGTTGAAATAGTAGTTGGTAAATACAAGGAAATTAGAAGAACAGTCGGAACAACAATGGATTCATTGAAAAACAGAGACTCAAATGGTTTAACCACTTGGTGAGAATGAAACCAAATACACCAGTTGCAAGAGAGTACAACCTGAAAATGGAGTCATCAAGAGGAAAGGGTAGACCAAGAAAAAGATGGGTTGATGGAGTTACATACATCTTAAAACTCCACAATACCACAGAATATCAAGCGACCGAGTGTGCATTGTCTCGAAAACCGATCATCAGTTAAATCTGCTACGCCCAGCGGCAAAAAAGCAGAGAAGGACAAAAGAAAGAAAGGTAAATACAAGTACTTATGATAACCAATATAAATAGTAGTTGGTAAATGTGGCTGTTATTACTTCCTGACATTGAATATCGTTTCCCATGAATGCAACTACATTAACATAAAATATGTCAAAGAAACTGTGTCAAATGTCAATGTCAACAAGCAAGAGATTCGAAAATAAATTGTATCATATGTTGTACTGTGTCAAACAATTATATTTCATGTTTAAAACTCTCGACACAATCTATGGGCGATCTTTATGACAAAAGTTATGTTTAATTTCCACGCCAAAAGTTCAGGTCACTTTCCCTGCATAAAGTATTCTTGAAACACAAAATATACGATTTTTGTTACAGTATACACTATTACTTTACAAACAAGAATTGCCTAAAACAAATAGTTTTTCTCCGAATGTATTTTAATCTCCTATTATATTTAATGGCTAACTATTAGAGTTCACTGATATCGTCTTCCACAGAGTGCTACAATGAAAAAATATAACGAGTACAGAGGAAGAGCAAAATCAAGCAGAATATGGAGCGACGGCATCAAGAACAGCATTAAGAAAATGAAAAACAGCTTACAAAGTGCATTAGAACAAGCACACAAAGATCACTAACCCCCCTCGCCCAACACTTGTATGAAGAAGTAAATGGTGGAAGAGAAGAAAAGAACTACTAGAGGGGATAAAACAATTGCAAACAGAAAAAGGGAAATATACACTCACGCTCTGTCTGGTTCTCTCAATCATATTTTCCACAGATTCCTCTAACTTAAAAACATGGATTTGGTTGTGTAAAGTAGCATGAAAGTCTATATGAATGCTGCTGCCCTATCAATGTTGTCTCTCAATGTTTGCTTTTCTGAGTGCCCATGAATTATAAAATTATTTAATGTGCTCACATAGTAATCTATTTCCATTATCACACTACATATTTAGAAATCATCTCATATTAATTACCATGTATTATGTTCTTGTCACATAAACAATCTTAAGTATCAAATTACCGTTATCTTGTACTGTCACTAAACAATCTTACAGTATCACAGTGTACCACTTATTGTTCTGTCAATAACTCTACGTATCAACGTGAACTTATTGCATTCGTCATTCTAAGATCACGTACACTTTACTGTCACTAAACAATCTCATATCAAAGTGTACACTCGTTTCTTGTCTTCACAAACATGATCAACATGTACCACGAGTTCTGACACAAACAATCTTACAGTATCAAGTCACTGTTACTGTTTGTCACATAAACAATCTTCAGTATCAACATGTACCACTGTTACCTTGTTCTGTACACTAAAAATCTTACAGTATCAAAGTTCCACGTTACTTGTCTTGTCACTAAACAATCTTAAGATCACATTACCCGATCTTGTTCGTCATACTAAACAACTTACATATCAACATGTACACTTCTTGTTCTTGTCACACTAAACAATCTTACAGTATCAACAGTGTACCACTCGTTATCTTGTTCTTGTCACACTAAACAATCTTACAGTATCAACAGTGTACCACTCGTTATCTTGTTCTTGTCACACTAAACAATCTTACAGTATCAACAGTGTACCACTCGTTACTTGTTCTTGTCACACTAAACAATCTAGATCAACATGTACACGTTATCTTCGTCACACTAAACAATCTTACATGTATCAACAGTGTACCACTCGTTATCTTGTTCTTCGTCACACTAATCAATCTTACAGTATCAACAGTGTACCACTCGTTATCTTGTTCTTGTCACACTAAACAATCTTACAGTATCAACAGTGTACCACTCGTTACCTTGTACTTGTCACACTAAACAATCTTACAATATCAACAGTGTACCACTCGTTATCTTGTTCTTTACTTGTCACACTAAACAATCTTACAGTATCAACAGTGTACCATGTATCTTGTTCTATGTCACACTAAACAATCTTACAGTATCAACAGTGTACCATTGTACTTGTTCTTATACACTAAACAATCTTACAGTATCAACAGTGTACCACTCGTTATCTTGTTCTTGTCACACTAAACAATCTTACATTATCAACAGTGTACCACTCGTTATCCTTGTTCACTTGTCACACTAAACAATCTTACAGTATCAACAGTGTACCACTCGTTATCTTGTTCTTGTCACACTAAACAATCTTACAGTATCAACAGTGTACCACTGTATCTTGTTCTTGTCACACTAAACAATCTTACAGTATCAACAGTGTACCACTCGTTATCATGTTCTTTACTTGTCACACTAAACAATCTTACAGTATCAACAGTGTACCACTCGTTATCTTGTTCTTGTCACACTAAACAATCTTACAGTATCAACAGTGTACCACTCGTTACCTTGTTCTTGTCACACTAAACAATCTTACAGTATCAACAGTGTACCACTCGTTATCTTGTTCTTGTCATACTAAACAATCTTACAGTATCAACAGTGTACCACTCGTTATCTTGTTCTTTACTTGTCACACTAAACAATCTTACAGTATCAACAGTGTACCACTCGTTATCTTGTTCTTGTCACACTAAACAATCTTACAGTATCAACAGTGTACCACTCGTTATCTTGTTCTTGTCACACTAAACAATCTTACAGTATCAACAGTGTACCACTCGTTATCTTGTTCTTGTCACACTAAACAATCTTACAGTATCAACAGTGTACCACTCGTTATCTTGTTCTTTACTTGTCACACTAAACAATCTTACAGTATCAACAGTGTACCACTCGTTATCTTGTTCTTTACTTGTCACACTAACAATCTTACAGTATCAACAGTGTACCACTCGTTATCTTGTTCTTGTCACACTAAACAATCTTACAGTATCAACAGTGTACCACTCGTTACCTTGTACTTGTCACACTAAACAATCTTACAGTATCAACAGTGTACCACTCGTTATCTTGTTCTTTACTTGTCACACTAAACAATCTTACAGTATCAACAGTGTACCGATTGGTATCTTGTTCTTTACTTGTCACACTAAACAATCTTACAGTATCAACAGTGTACCGATTGGTATCTTGTTCTTTACTTGTTACACTAAACAATCTTACAGTATCAACAGTGTACCACTCGTTATCTTGTTCTTGTCACACTAAACAATCTTACAGTATCAACAGTGTACCACTCGATACCTTGTTCTTGTCACACTAAACAATCTTACAGTATCAACAGTGTACCACTCGTTACCTTGTTCTTGTCACACTAAACAATCTTACAGTATCAACAGTGTACCACTCGTTATCTTGTTCTTGTCACACTAAACAATCTTACAGTATCAACAGTGTACCACTCGTTATCATGTTCTTTACTTGTCACACTAAACAATCTTACAGTATCAACAGTGTACCACTCGATACCTTGTTCTTGTCACACTAAACAATCTTACAGTATCAACAGTGTACCACTCGTTATCTTGTTCTTGTCACACTAAACAATCTTACAGTATCAACAGTGTACCACTCGTTATCTTGTTCTTGTCACACTAAACAATCTTACAGTATCAACAGTGTACCACTCGTTATCATGTTCTTTACTTGTCACACTAAACAATCTTACAGTATCAACAGTGTACCACTCGTTATCATGTTCTTTACTTGTCACACTAAACAATCTTACAGTATCAACAGTATACCGATTGGTATCTTGTTCTTTACTTGTCACACTAAACAATCTTACAGTATCAACAGTGTACCACTCGTTATCCTGCCTTGAGCGTTGCACAAATCATGAACTTCATAGCTCTAACAACAATCATAGTGATCTCCCGAAAAAAAACTGCACATGGGACTCGGTCCGGATTAGAACATACAACCCTCAGAACGTCATGCAAACGTTTCAACCACTTCACCATGGAGACTCATTTTTAAAAAAACAATGTCTGCGAGTGCGAAGTAAAGAACGCAAAAATGATGTTTTGTGAGAGAAGATTACAAGACTAAACATGAACATCAAAAGCAGGAATAGAACGATAGGTATGTAGCAGAACATATATTCCAGACAATAGTAGATGGCATGAGAATGATGTTTTGGGAGAGAAGATTCGAGACAATAGTAGATGGCATGAGAATGATGTAGCCACAAACATACACATGGTAGTTATAATGAGGCGAACAAATAAGCAGCTAATGTTAACATCACTAGTGTTGAACTAACCTGCAGCTTTCAAATAATCATCGTATGGGTCTGAACGTACTAGTTTCCAACGTCCAGCAAACTTCTCTTTGATTTCTCTTAACATTGGATCCTTTGGCTCATCATGTAATGGCGATGGCTTCCATACTGTATTCCCTGCGTTTGTTACGTTTTGTGATGTGATCGAAGAACCGATGACACTTGTAGAAACACTGGGTACATGAATAGTAGTTGAAGTATTAGACACCTGAGCTGCTTGCGCTATAGTTGGAGGCTGTTGCAATGCTGGTGGCTGTTGCTGTACTGTTGGTTGATTATACTGTGTAGATGATAACTGTATTTGCTCAATAGGTGGTGATAGTTGTACTGTAGGAGGTCGAAGTTTGGGAAAAGGTGTTTGTTGGTGTTCTGCGGGTGGCTGTAAATGTACAACGTCAGGAATGCTAGACCACGCATCTTGCGACTTTTGATTTGATGCAGGTGTCTGTCCAAAGTCAAGACCTAGAAGATCTCCTTCCATAATTGTTGCTTAAATAAGACTGCCGAATCTCCTATGCAAACTCTGTAACTGTTTCCAGAGACCGTAAATCACTAGTTACCTGATGCATTCAGCTACTCAGTAGAATTCACTAGTTACTCTGATGTGCATTCACGCGTACCTCAGTGTAGTGCTTACTATCTGCCTTGATCGAGATTCACATTTATTAGAACTGAGCATAATATTTCAGTTAAAAGACATAGTTGTTTGAAACAATATAATAAAAGACTTTGTAAGACAAATAGTTGCCTAACTGTGTACATCGTCAGCAAAAATGAGTTCATTGAGAAGGGTTTCTGTCGTTTTTGTCTTGGAGTCAGGTTGAAGAGTGAACCATCAGATCTAATGCTAATAAAAACATCTGAATCCCCGAAGGTATGGTATAAAATGACTGCGAACAAGACAGCAAAGAGAATGGGGATAATTTGAACAATAAAAGCATAGAAAATACTTAGCAGCAATTTTCACAGCAGATGGAAGTATTGATAGTGAAATCAGCAATCGTTGCACAAAAGCTAACCAAGTATTGGGACAGTTAACACTGCTGTTGTCACATAAAAAGATACCGCTAACAACTAAAGCAACTCTCATAAGAACGATTTTCTTGCCAACACTACGTTACCAGTGTCAAACATGGCCAATAACAGTAGCTAATGAGCGGAAAATCATAACGACAGAGATGAGGTGTCTTAGAAGAGCTTCAGGTGTGACAATAAGAGACAAAATTAGAAATGAAGAAATCAGGAGACTGGATGTGAAACCAGTCAGGCTATTCATAAAAGAACAACAGATTAAATAGTTTGGACACCTGACAAGAATGCCATGGTATCGCCTACCACAGAGAGTCCCACAGAAAAAGTATAATGAGTACAAAGCAAGAGGAAGACCACGCAAAGATGGAGCGACGGCATCAAGAACCGCCTTACGAATATGAATATCAGCTTACAAAGTGCCTTAAAACAAGCGCACACACGATCACTACGTTTCACCCCAACACTTCTATAAAGAAGTAAATGATGGAAGAGAAGAAGAAGCATAGAAAAAAGAATGGGACAACAAGGATATTCCAGAATTGATATTTACAGATAACAAAGTGCTGATATCAGAAAACGAAGAATCCCTCGTGAGAAATATGAGTCAAGTTAATATCAAGGCTGAAAAATATAATATGAAAGTCTTTTTATTTTTGTGTCTTTTTTTTTTTTTGGTCTTTTCTCCAATCCTGTTTTGTCTCACAGAGTCAGTATAAGAAGAGATTTATAGAACGGCCATGGGAGTGGGGGTTATAACTTTACTTGAGACACTGAAGTTGGACAAGATTAAAACAGAAAGTTGAGGGACACTGCACTAGATATATGCTTTAAGAATCAAAAATGAGATGTACAGATACACGGATAGAATAACACAGACCGAAATACATAACCATACAGTTCCTACACGTATGACAGACAGATATACAGACAGACAGACAGAACAGTTAGCCAGAAAGTCAGACAGACAGACAGGTAGACAGATGGCTGGATGGATAGATAATTAGATAGACGAACAGACAGACAGATAGATAGAAACACATTACGACGTATTACTAGACTTTACCTTCACAAGCCAAGTTACACCCACTAACTAGTGAATAAAACTAACACGTATTACTAGACTTTACCTTCACAAACCAAGTTACACCCACTAACTAGTGAATAAAACTAACACGTATTACTAGACTTTACCTTGACAAACCAAGTTACACCCACTAACTGGTGAATAAAACTAACACGTATTACTAGACTTTACCTTGACAAACCAAGTTACACCCACTAACTAGTGAATAAAACTAACACGTATTACTAGACTTTACAAACCAAGTTACACCCACTAACTAGTCAATAAAAATAACACGTATTACTAGACTTTACAAACCAAGTTACACCCACTAACTAGTCAATAAAACTAACACGTATTACTAAACTTTACCTTCACAAGCCAAGTTACACCCACTAACTAGTGAATAAAACTAACACGTATTACTAGACTTTACCTTGACAAACCAAGTTACACCCACTAACTAGTGAATAAAACTAACACGTATTACTAGACTTTACCTTCACAAGCAAGTTACACCACTAACTAGTGAATAAAACTAACACGTATTACTAGACTTTACCTTGACAAACCAAGTTACACCCACTAACTGGTGAATAAAACTAACACGTATTACTAGACTTTACCTTGACAAACCAAGTTACACCCACTAACTAGTGAATAAAACTAACACGTATTACTAGACTTTACAAACCAAGTTACACCCACTAACTAGTCAATAAAATTAACACGTATTACTAGACTTTACCTTGACAAACCAAGTTACACCCACTAACTAGTGAATAAAACTAACACGTATTACTAAACTTTACCTTCACAAGCCAAGTTACACCCACTAACTAGTGAATAAAACTAACACGTATTACTAGACTTTACCTTGACAAACCAAGTTACACCCACTAACTGGTGAATAAAACTAACACGTATTACTAGACTTTACCTTGACAAACCAAGTTACACCCACTAACTAGTGAATAAAACTAACACGTATTACTAGACTTTACAAACCAAGTTACACCCACTAACTAGTGAATAAAACTAACACGTATTACTAGACTTTACCTTGACAAACCAAGTTACACCCACTAACTAGTGAATAAAACTAACACGTATTACTAGACTTTACCTTGACAAACCAAGTTACACCCACTAACTAGTGAATAAAACTAACACGTATTACTAGACTTTACAAACCAAGTTACACCCACTAACTAGTGAATAAAACTAACACGTATTACTAGACTTTACCTTGACAAACCAAGTTACACCCACTAACTAGTGAATAAAACTAACACGTATTACTAAACTTTACCTTCACAAACCAAGTTACACCCACTAACTAGTGAATAAAACTAACACGTATTACTAGACTTTACCTTCACAAGCCAAGTTACACCCACTAACTGGTGAATAAAACTAACACGTATTACTAAACTTTACCTTCACAAGCCAAGTTACACCCACTAACTAGTGAATAAAACTAACACGTATTACTAAACTTTACCTTGACAAACCAAGTTACACCCACTAACTAGTGAATAAAACTAACACGTATTACTAGACTTTACCTTGACAAACCAAGTTACACCCACTAACTAGTGAATAAAACTAACACGTATTACTAGACTTTACCTTGACAAACCAAGTTACACCCACTAACTGGTGAATAAAACTAACACAAAGTAAATTATCAGTTTTTAAAAAAAAAGAATAATTTTATCCAATGATAAGTTGAAATGATATCTCTAGCCCAAGGCTAATAGGTGTATTTTGTCAATTAGTTGATAAAGCTGCGTGACCCACACTCATGACTGTACCTGTACTTATAACTTGACGTTTTCCTCTTACTTTGCTGCGAGGTGTCATGTGAAGTAGAGTTTTAGGCGCTGAGTCAAATGTGGCGCCCGCGTTGGTTGCAGTCAGCCTTGGGTGTCATTTTGTCAGTACTATCTATCAATATATATATATATATTGAGCGTAACGATATTCTAAAAACTGGTGGTCTAATAATGTAGCTAGCTAAACTGTATATCTTTTATCTTTGATTCAAATGTCTTTAATGTTGTTGTCTCTAGAATATATTCAATATTCTGGCTAGCTGCTGACGTCATCCTTTGCATGAAGTCATCATTTCTTATTCTTTCTTCCGATGATATTTTTTTTTAAAACGTAAGGGCGTCTCTGTGACGGGTTAGGTGATCGTCTCTGATGTCATAGGTACTCGGTTCACTCCATCGTTGAGCCATTGGGATATTTTCCAGAGGTCCATAATCTCAGTGTAGGTGAAATCGTGTTCCTAGTCCTATAAGAGATGAACGATAAAACGTAGGTCCCGTGTTAAATTTTAGCACGTAACAGAACCCTTGGCAGTTGAAAATCGTAAAGAGCAGGCTGCGAAGCCGTTGCCTGGACAAAATTCATTAGAAAAAGTTTAAAATAAAATTCCTACCCAATGTCTTCACCATCTTCAAAATTACATCAGGGACTCTCGCCGGTGCCTCGGAGTTCGTGCACCGCAGCTGAGATCTTCCAGTGTAAGAAAGAGTTCGGAGCACACATGGTTACTCACTGAAGTGCAATGATGATGATCCTCATCAAACAGCTTGCCCTGCGCATAACTTTACCACCCCAACAGTCCTTTGGAATTTCTCTCTCTCATAGGCCAGATGTCCTGCCTCTGCAGCCGTCATGTTCAAACCATCAGTTACATCCTGAATCCATCTTCTCCATGGTCCTCATCTTCTTCTCTTTGCCGGTAATGCCTCCTTCCATGATGGTCTTCTCCAGCCCTTTGTGTCTTTTTCATTATCATCAAGGTGCGAATCCTTTATAGAACGTTGCTCTCTTTGCAACACATCTGAAATTCACTCTGTCTCTAGCTAGTTCACCCACTTCGTCGATGGTCATGTTCATGGTTTCTTTAATATCTCGTAGCCATCTTCTTCTTGGTCTGCCTCTGCGTCCTGGGACCCTGCCCTCTAATATTGTTCTTTCCAGGTCATCGTGAGGCTTGATGTGACCAAAGTATCTAATTTTTCTGTATAGTATGTTGTTTATCAGCGAAACACGTACAAACAAAGTACTATAGTTTTACAAAATACAGAAACAGAAAATACAAAATGCAGATACAGTTGTTTATCAGCCAATTCTCTTTAACATTTAGTTTTTGTGTAATAGTCCATGATTCACAACCATAAGTAGCCACTGGGAATATGCATGCTCTCAACATTTTAATTTTAATATTTTTCTGGTGCTTTGCCACATGTTCTTCATTGTGTTTAACTTCTTGATTGATATTGCCAATCTTCTTGAGATCTCTTTGGAGCAGTCACCGTTATTGTTAATTATTGAGTCCAGATATTCGTAGCTCTCTACACATTGGAGTTCTTCATTGTTTACTTGGATGTTAGGTGAGCCTTTTGCTTTGTCAGTTAACATTATTTTTGTTTTTTGTGTATTCAAATATAGATGGTGGTCTTCACTATGTTTCTTGGTCGTCATGATTAGGTTTTCCAAGCCCTCTTTGCTGGTGGATAATAATACTGTATCGTCTGTATATCTAAGCTCTGGTATGGATTTGCCGCCTATAGTGAGAGGGTCGTAATTCACATAGTTGGCATCGTCTTTTACATTCCTCATGATGTTCTCCGCATATTTGTTGAATAAGTATGGGGACAAAATACATCCCTGTCGTACCCCTTTTGAATCTCGAATCATTCAGCTATTTCACTTCCTATTTTAATGGTTGCCTGTTGTTCGTGGTATAGAGATTCTATGAGATGTATTATGTGTGTTGGAAAATGCATGTCTTTCATGATGTTCCACATTTTCTGGTGTTGTATATGGTCGAAAGTCTTGATATAGTCTATGAAACATGCATGCGGGTCTGTGTTGTATTCTCTGCTTTTCTCGATAATGTCTCATGCTACAAATATGGTCTTTGGTGCCTCTACCTCTTCTGAAACCTGCTTGTGTTTCGTGTATTTCAACTTCTAATTTTTGTTCCATCCTCTTCATTGTGATTCTTAGCAGGATTTTGATGGCATGACTTATAAGGGCAATAGTTCTGTAGTTGGTGCATAGTTTCAAGTTTCCCTTCTTTGGAATAGGTATAAATACTGATCTTTTCCATTCCTTTGTCCAGGAGGAGCTATTCCATATCTTTGTGCACAATTTATGATATACCCGAACACTGGCTCCCCACCTGCTTGAATCAATTCCGCTGGTATATCATATCACCCTGGTGACTTCCCTCTCTTCAGACTTTTGATGGCAAGGCGCACTTCATCCAACATGGGCTCTGGTTCTGTCTCTTCGCTTTCTGTTATTATCTTATGTGGATTTTTAGACGTTTTTGTCATACATGTTTCTGCAGTACTCACGCCATCTTTCTAGTACATCTTTCTTTTCTGTTAATGTTTGCCAGTGTTATCGTTTATGACTTGTATTGATGGGCTGAAGTCACGTGTCATTATATTAATTTCGTTGTACATTTCTCTCTCTTTTCCCTTGTTTTCTTAATTGATCAATTTTATTGCATGAGGTGACTAAGTGTTGTTTCTTGTCCTTTCTGATTTCTTTCTTGACTTCTCTTGAGCAGTTTTTATATTCAGTGCTGTTTCGTTTTAACCCCGTTTGTTTTAGCTTTCTTTTTTCTTCAATTAGCTTCAGTGTTTTTTCAGTTATGTAGACCTGTTTCTTGTATACTTTCCTGTGTATGATGTTTTGTGCGGTGGAGATTAATATATCTCTTGCCTGTATTGCCAGTTAGTCAGGTGTCATGTCTTCTTGAGCCGCCATAAGTATGTCAAATTTGTTTTGTATTTCTATGTTGTATTCTAGTGGAATGGCATTTGTATCAAAACGTATAGGGCCAGCTACTTTCTTTGTTGTCTTCAGTCTTAATTTATAATCTGCCACCAGCAGTTCATGGTCGGAGTCACAGTCTGCTCTGGGTAGTGTCTTTACTGATAGAATACCTGTTATCCATTTTCTTTGGACCAAGATGTAATCTATTTGGTTTCTGGTGTTTCCATCTGGTGAGGTCCAGGTGTATAGTCTTCTTGGATGTTGCCTGCTTAGGGTGTTCGTAATGGAGAGATTATTTTCTAGGCAGAATTCAATTAGTTTTGTGCCTCTTTCGTTTCGTTGTCCTATACTGAAAGGACCTTTAATCTTTTCCTCCTCTTCTTTAGCTGTTTCCTTGCCGACTTTTGCGTTGAAATCGCCCATTACTATCATGATGTCTCTTTTACAGTGGCGGCTCGTGGTCATTTTTCTTGGTGGGGCTGGCAAAAATTTCGGAAAAATTGTGGTTTTGGAGTATTTACTATTATTTGTCTATTCCGGGAAGTTATTACCGCTCTCTTTCTCTCTCTCTCTCTCTCTCTCTCCCGGGGGCATGACCACCGCCTAGACTGATGTACCAGATTTTCCCATAAATTCTGCTTTCATATGGAAATCTAATTCATGCTGCCTTAGCATGGGTGTGTTTCGTTCCATCTTTAGCGCTATTTGGAGCTCTGGTGCTTAACCTTTGGCGATGTGTCCGGTTTTAACCAGCATTTACTGGTATCGCTCTCCGTCAGCCTCGGGCTGTCCCCAGCCGACCTGCAAGGCAGCAGGTTGCTATTTTCTTTAGGGTAGCTACCCTTAGACAACCTTCCCTCCCGGGTTGTTGAGCGTCATCTGCCCAGTTTACCAGTCTTATTTTTGGACTACTTGGTTTGCCTGCCGTCCAGTTTTGTGTACGGTTTGCTCCGCTAGACTTTGATTGTCCCCAATCGAACTACAAGGTAGTAGTAGTTATCTGCGAGGGAAACGCGGTTATTGCTCTCTGGATGGAGACCCCATCTTTGAGGCTCGCCACCGTCTTGTCCACCTCGCGTTTCTTTTTGGTGCCCTCGTCCTCCGACTGGGCCCGTCCCTTTTCTTTCCGTCACTTGTGCTCACATTGTTCTACTAGGCGACACCTTATCCATTTCTATCTCACTGTGCACAGTGCACAGTTTATCACCATTCAGTAGGAACGTTTGCACTGAATTCAAGCCTCTGCTTGGCATTCCAGTTTTTCTGCACAATTGGCTGGTCCACTCACCCCTACGTTTGCCACGCCATTCGTCGCTCTATCATCAGCACCGTGCATGTCTGCCCACACCGATGGGCTCCACTGTGTATCGTCCGTATGTGTGTTAGATCTACTTTGGTGCCTGCTCACCGTGTTTATCAGTTTTCTCACCGTGCTCACATGTACTATGCCTCGAGACTGTCATGACACGCAACTCAATTCGAGCTCCCACCTCAAGGCTTCCAGTTTCGCCACATGTGGGCCCAGTCTCTTCTTTGGATGCACCCTCATCCCTTTATGTTTATTTGTTCAGCTTTTCCCATCAGCCGGAGAGATGTGCATTAATAGTCACTCTGGGATTCTGGTCGTCTGTTTTGCGTGCGGATCTCATCCAGCGTGACTGCGTCTGCATCACTACTTATACCAGAGCAGTTCTCCCTCGATCCCTTCCCGCTAGCCAGACAGGAACCGTTGTCTGTTTCCAGGGTTACCACGTGGAGGTGGAGTAGGATCTTGGTTAGTGCCAGCTCACTAATCATGGTGCGACGTTGTCCCTATGCGCCTTAGACCCCATTACTCCTTTCAGGAAAAGTCATATCAATTCAATGTGTGGGTCGTCGGATTAGCGTAATACATAAGCGTTTGCCGATCGATTCAGAGATAAGAGACTTATGGGTTTAATCCCACACTCGATGTTGCCACGTGAGGAAAGGAATTTGCCCTACTACCTCCTGCACTCTAGTGCCTAGAAATGTGAAGCGACAGTCCCTTCATACCCCAAAGTGTGAAAAAGCTACGAGGAAATTGTATTTGATAAGATCAATGGTGAACCTAACTTGAGGATCTGTTGAAATAAATGCTTGGTAATGTGTTCTGTTCTTATTCTTGTCTCGATGTTTTTCCTGAATCCACGTGGACATATCATATTGTGACACGTAACTTGCTTATTGTTCAACTTTTACAAAGTATTTGATTGTGTTTTATCGCTTAACTAGGTAACTGATTTTGCTATAGCAAGATATGCTTCCGCCCCTCCCCTTCCCTGACTGAGGTCAAACTTTGAAGTATTGATAAACGGGTGATAAATGCGAGACTAAGTAGATTACAGTTAAGCAAGATAGGCAGAAAAATATAGATGAAAATCAGATGAAAACAGTCAAAGTACCAACCATCCAGTGTGTGATTGTTACAGGGAGGCTGTGTTAAACATATGTGAGACATGACGGCATCGGTAGCTTGGTAGAACCATCTATAGTCCGTTCAACAACTCATGTCCACAGCTCAATGCGAATTGTAGAAAAACCATCAATTCTACCGTAATGAAACTGTGCATCCCACCTTAGAATTATACCGACGCAAATGTCTAGTGGAAGAAATCGCTATAGGAAACCTGGATTTTGTACTATAACGGTTTCCTTTGATGTTGCGGCATATTTGGCGAGTCTGATACAGAATTTTAGTTTTTGCAGTAAACGCACCAATATGACATTTAATGACAAGTCTCATGCACAGGCGTATCATCCCAGCTTATCTATAGATACAGGCGTATCATCCCAACATGGGGGCCAATGTTGACATTTGCAATAGAGTCATGAAATAAACAGGAAATTTAGACATAGTTGTATTATTGTTTTTAAATAACTTACATTACAATTAAAGTTAGCTTCAATGTCATAATGCCATCCCCCTTTCACGTCCAGGCTTGGGACTGGCAATGGCGGAACTTTGGGACGTTCTTTTCAGGTCGCTACTTCTTCGGTACAATGTGCGTGTGTTAACATATGTGGTAGGGAGGTATCACTATAATAAAAAAAAGCTCTTTTCTCTGGTTCTTGTATACTGTGGTACACATGACCCATATGTACCTCTTTACGGAAATGCGCGTATAGTATGAATGACACTTTTTACATTGTAACTTCAAACTCATTAGCAATGATATATCAATGTCTGTTTTGAGAAGTCAACAATATAATCCAAAAGCTTCACACTAATTTCGATATACGCCTTTAATTAAAAGTCTGTGTCGCACTTATGACTTCATTTGTTTACCACGGCCAACAACGTTTGGAATTGGTGCGCGGGAAATGCAAGAGTCGTCCAAAAACCGTGGATTTCGTCCCGAATGTTGCTATTTTTGTCATCAATGTATTAAATGGCTGAAAACATTAGATCTCTTCAATCAAGCCAATGGAGCCGTTAAATATATAGCACAAAGAAGGAAACTTCTATATAGTATGATTGTTTGAAGGACAAAAAATATTTTGTAGCGTCGGGAACATATGTAATTCACATGCAAGTTTTCAAGTTATTTAATCAAATGGTTACAAAAATACAAATTTGTATATGTGGGCATGACAAGTTGAACGACTTTTTAATAGTTATTTCCATAAAACGCCTTTTTTTAACTGAAGGACATCTCTTTCAAAATAATAATATATCTTGTTTTAATAATAACGGTGTGTGTTGACCAACCTCCACGACTCTCTCTCTGCTTGGTGCGTGTAATTAGTTCTGACGCCGATCTTGTGTATAATAATATATCTTGTTTTAATAATAACAGTGGGTGTTGACCAACAAACATTTAAATAAAACAAAAATTAACTCCTCACAGAAAAGTCAACGATAGTTAAATTGATTCTCACTTGGTTCTGCCGGCGTAGGCGATCATGTCTCTCCACATCTCTCTCTGCTTGGTGCATGTAATTAGTTCTGACGCCGATCTTGTGTCAACCATGATGCCAGGTCATCCAACAGCTCCCTCTGTCTTCCACGATCTCTCCTTCCCTGAATTTTACCTGTCACCAAATGTTCTAAACCTTCTCTTCGCATTATATGCCCGAATAACCTTGATTGTCGGATTCTTATTCACGATCAAACGTATATCAGCTGAGCAAACTTCCAAGTAATCCACACAACTTGTATCGTATTGTCTATAAAGATCGTTGCCACGGTGATGTAACTACATCAGGCTGTGATGAAGAGTCCTCAAGCACAAACAATTGAATATTCGCCAGTCCATGGATATTTACTGACAACAAATATATTACTTATATCTCTTAGTGTTGAATTTAATTTCTACGTGTTGTGTTGGTTTGAAAATTAGTAACGTGTTTGTTGTGTTCTTTGATGTAACTCAATCGACAACTCAACTAAAGAAAAACGTCTATAGATGACTGCGGTTTTCAAGTACATTTTTGTTCGCGCTATATATATATATATATATTGTAAATTGTTCTTTAATCTTTCGTTCTATATATGTTCTATATCTATATGTTCTATATCGTTCTATATTTGTTCGTGATATATATATATATATTGTAATTTGTTCTTTAATCTTTTCAAATCATGCAGATCTGTGCTGACGGCTGATATACATGCACATTTATTTAAAATAAGATTGCCATATTTTGATCTTCCGAAATGAGGACACTTCTCCCAACATTAAATTCCATTTAAATTGTGCTCCATATATATTGTTCTGATGACCTGATCTGTTTTAGAATGTCTTTCTTTTGCATCAAATGTCCATAAAATTTCCTACATGTGAAAAGTTTGAAATAAAATTGTATAAATGAAATTGACTTAACTGAATCCACGCTAATCCCTCTTTATTTAGAAAATAGTATTTCTACCGTAGCATTGTGTGCTGGAATAGCGAAACACATGGAGTAACAAAGTACTGTAGTTTTACAAAATATAAACACAATGTGCTGGAATAGCAAAGAAGAATTATTCTATCTTCACGATTTCAGACTAGACCAGATTTCACTGCTTCTAGTTTACAATATAGTCACACCACTATTTGTTTGCGATGGCACTTGATTTGTAAAGGTGGATGGAATTTTCTCCAGATTTCAGTACTGATCACAACACTTTCAATCATCTATGTGCACATCTTTGTCAGTCAAAAATCAAATACAAGCTTCTACAAAAAGCGCACAAATTTGCATTCATGTTTTATTTGCTCTTATGAATCTTATTATTATTTCAAAGATTGTAGATTCTGTTTCGAGTGCCTAGTTAGAAAACCAAATTTTACGCAGTTACCACATGATGTCGCTGGCAGAGTGTTAATTTGTTAATGACCTGCTCAGTGGTTTTCCTCTTTTCTGAAATGCTTTCTTCCTTAATGGTCTTCTCCAAATCTTTTTGTCTTCTTATATGTCTAAAATACCTCCATTTTGTCATTCTTATTTGTAGTAATGGTCAATATCAATTAATCAAGTGCCATGTCTGCCGGCGTAGACGATCATGTCTCTCCACAACTCTCTCTGCTTGGTGCATGTGACCAGTTCTGACGTCGATCTTGTGTCGAACCATGATGTCAGGCCATCCAACATCTCCCTCTGTCTTCCACGATTTCTCCTTCCCTGAATTTTACCTGTAGTCACCAAATGTTATAAACCTTCTCTTCGCATTATATGCCCGAAGAACCTTGATTGTCTGGTTCTTATTCTTTTGATAAGGTTTCTTTGTGTGCATGCCTGATTAAAAACCTCCTGATTTGTTTTCCTCGCTGTCCATGGGATTTTCAGCATTCTTCTGTAAAACCACATCTCTGTGGCTTTCAATGATCGTATTGATTGTTTATTCATTGTCCATGATTTGCTGTAAGTGAAAGTGAAATGAAAGTGAAAAGAAAGGATTAAGCATGAATATAAAGAAAACAGAGGTTATGGTTGTCTCCAAGAAACAGGAAACACCAATATATAATATCAACATAAATAACACAGCACTGAAACAAGTCCATCGATTCAAGTACCTGGGGACACTCCTGACATCAGATAGCAGGTGTAAAACAGAGATTAGAAGTAGAATAGCTCAAGCGAAAGCATCTTTTATGAAAATGAAAAACACACTATGCGTGAATTCACTACCAATGATAACGCGAAAACGAATACACCAGTGCTATATTGATCCAATGCTTCTGTATGGCAGCGAATCATGGACAATGAATAAACAATCGGTCAATATACTATTGTATATAACAGACAAAGGTTAGGAGTTTCCGTGGCCAATTGTCTTGCGTCTCATGTTACCTCTAAGGTGCCAAGTCTTTGTATCTAGCTGAAAGTGTCAGCGGCATAGCATTTACACAACAAATTAGGTACTCATTTTCAATTGGATATCTATTTCTGAAAACTCTATTCAGTGTTTTATACTTGCCAGTCAAGCAGCTGTTTTTGTGTGTGTTCATTGGCTAGCTATGAACCAAGAAATTTCCTTAACAAGTTTTTCCTGTGAATTAATATAGAAAATCATGTACGTACCCGTTATCTTATTATCATCCAGCGTGATACATTAACAATTGTTGAGTCAAGTATTCTTGCATTTCAATTGAGTCAGATAACTGTTATCAGAATCTTTTCAAATCGCAAGTATGTTCTTATGACTATTGTTATCTAGGCACAGCAAACACATCAAATCGCAAGTATATTAGTATATTCTAGACTATTCTAGACAGAAACATCAAATCAAGTATATTAGATATCTTATGACTATTGTTATCTGAAAAATGAAAATCGTGGCATATCCCAAAGGACGTAGCCATCAACCACAGTAAACAAGTCGTTGATTTTCTAGGCACCACTTATACGTTCAGTAGTTTGCCATTGCTTTCTGAACGGGGGGCCACGTCCTTGTTAAAGTCAACGGAAACGATTTGCAAGCAAACTGTCCGCAGCGTGATTCGAACTCAGAACGTCGGGGTTAATAGACCGAGTCACTAACCCCTAGGCCACAGACGCCATTGTTATCTAGGCACAGCAAACACATCAAATCGCAAGTATATTCTTATGACTATTGTTATCTGGGCACAGCAAACACATCAAATCGCAATTCTATTTGTATTTCCAAGCAAATATTCGTAGCAGTATTTCTATATATGTCTACTCACAGCCAACTATAACTAGGCCAGACAACTGACAGAGTATTCCCTGACCTAGTTTTGAGTTGTTGTCTGTTGTGTAAATTCCATGTATGTAGAAATGATGCTACCATCATTAGACAATGAATAAGGAAAAGTTACATTTTTTTTATGTGGATGGATGTGGGAGACATAATAAGAGAGATTTTCTGATAAATCTATAGCATGCAGGAGATTTCAAGAAAACCATATAGGAAAAGCATAATGTACAACTACTGTAGCGTCTTCTGTATTTGTCCTTATTGACAAGTTGTACCTGCTCTAAGATAAATGTTAGTTGTTTTTCATGTATGTGTGTATTAGTATCTTCAGATGATAATATTAATTCTCTAACAATTTCTAAATTACTATATGCTTCTTCTAATAAATCACTAATACTCTTTATGTTTGGAGAAGTAGCAGGATCAGTGTCTTTATAATGGATCAGTAAATTTTTCAACTGTGACCACCTCTCAAGTTTACTATTAGTTAAAATCCAATCAAGATATTTACCAGACACTTGTTTATTTTCTAGATAAACGTGTACACTTATGTCTGGTAAAACATTTACACTTACAGAAATGGATGGTGCACTGTTTGCTTTTACACTGATAGTATACAAAACAAGACAAGTAAATATATCCTCTGTGACTGTATGCATTCTCCAGTTTTTATCTAACAAGTCTTTTAACTTTGCTGTTATCTCACACTGTAAAGTTGGAAAATCTTGTATAATATCTGCAGACAACCACTCAGCTGTTCTATTGTCATATTTACTGACGATTTCTGCTACTCTTATTTCTGGATCTTTACGAGATTGTGGTTGTTGACTCGATAAATAAGATGGCAATTCAGGAAACAGAGATGGATAAGCATTTTTTTAAAACCAGGATGTTTCGAGGAAGTTGTGATTAACGCCACATTTATCTATAAATGTATCAGACAATAAAATTTCACATGGATGAAAGTGTTTACGACACACAACGCTTGATTTAGCTGGTGACCAGTCTTTTTGTGCAATGCACTTCTTCCATCTGTCTCTCCTATCAGAATTTGATGGGAATTTAAAAACACTTACATATTCTTTAGTCGAGTCGTAGTTCGATTTACATCCAGGAACACAACACTTTTTGCCCATTTTAAGATGAAAACAACACGCATAAATTCAATTTAACACTCTGGAATATCAGTAATACTAATATTTGTTGTCGATAAATATCCAAGGACTCAAAATCAAGTAAAATAACAAGACACGCTGATTTTCTATCGTTTACCAACACACACACAATGTCAGACCACTTTACGGAAGAGATATTTATAGAACGAAGGCCTTATGCTAGAGCCTGGCTGTGGTCTACTCCAGTTTGTAATAAATCTGATGTGTGTTTTCAAAATCCTTGTCAGAATAGTTGACACCTTTCCGTATTTGCAGACAATATGGATAGTGTGTAAGTTGTGATTTCATCATCATCATCAGGATGCTCTCACATGAAGGTTGGCTGCAATGAATCTCCAGCATCCTCTGTCTTTCGCCTTGGTGTTGCACACTGCCAGACTGTAACCTGTCCATTTCTTAAAGTTTCCCTCCCACTTATCTCTCGGTCTTCCTCTTGCTCTTCTCCCCTCAACTTTCCCCTCTAGTAAATGTTTTATCATGGTGTCATGCCTTTTTATGTGCCCAAAATACTTTACTTGTCTGAATTTTATTTCTCTTAATAATTGTTTCTTCATGCCTAGTTTTCCTAAAACTTGTTTATTTGTCTGTTTTGATTTACATGGATAAAAACACGACAAAAACTTATGTATGGCTGAAATGAACCAGATTCCACAAATTGTGCATGGGAACCAAGGGCTATTTGTTGCCACAACGTTTCCGGATATATCTATCAGTTCTTAACCTTTTTACAATTCGTTACTAATTTCTTCTAACCAACTCTTGAATATGCACCAGCATGCATGCACTGTGATTCATCATTTCATGCTCTCATAAATCAGCTTAAATACGTGTGATATGCTTATCCATCTTGTACAAATTATTATATCGAAGTAGAGGGCGGCCCCAAGATCTGTTTGTATTTCTCGCATATCGTTATACGGTACATCGGGCCTGCAAACAATTTGTCCATACTGTTCTATCCTGGGCAACTGGTTCAGTATTATTCTATTAAACTGAGTCCGATTTTCCTCAACAAAGTTCTTTTCAAGGCTTCTCCCTGGCGTCCTGTCTCATTTGTCTTCCACTTCAATGCCTGCTTTGTTATTCTTTGATTATTTCTTCTCCAGGTATGCCCAACATATCTCCATCTTCTCCTTCTGATAACAATTGTTACTAGTGGTTGACCAGACATTTCTCCTATTTCTTCACCTCTTCTTAATTTGTCATTATTTTTCCCAAACATCTATTTTTAAATGCATTCAACTTATTTTCTATCTTTCTTTCTTTTGTCCTTCTCTGCTTTTTTGCCATTACGCGTCGCATATATGTCTGTGAATCTCATACAAGTATTATATAGAGTTTATTAGCTTGGTTTGTATTTTATTGCATTACAAGAATATTCAATAGGAAGATTCTGTGTTGACTATGAAAAGCCTTTTGAAATGGATGAACTTTAGAATAAAGGGATGTTGCTTCTCAATATGTTCCTCCACAGCTTATGCTTGGACATAAATATAGAGACAGTGTGTTGGCCATGAGTTGTAATCCCTCTCTATGTCTAAAGGCTTTAAAGACAAAGGATTGACTTCATTGCACCGGGGTTTCCCCATATGGCCCTGTCCCTGTCAGTAGAAATGGCATGCCATCTGCAGAAAGTGTTGTCACAAATGAGGAACTTATGGAGAGAACAAGACAGATTCCAGTGAACGAACAGGTTAAAAAGACGCTGGCGCTGGATAGGACACACT
The DNA here is from genome assembly GCA_020796225.1 of Arion vulgaris. Classification (NCBI taxonomy): domain Eukaryota; kingdom Metazoa; phylum Mollusca; class Gastropoda; order Stylommatophora; family Arionidae; genus Arion; species Arion vulgaris. The sequence goes on from CM036754.1 coordinate 50,897,317, forward strand.
TTGCAAAAACCGGAGGGAAATATAACAAGAAGGGTCCTTGCCTGGAACCCGCAGGGACAGCGAAAGAAGGAGAGGCAGAGAAATACATGGAGACGAGATTTGGAGGCGGATAGCTAGAAACTGCAGGAGATAGCTAGAGATAGGAAGACTTGGCATGAGTTTGTTGAGGGCCTATGCCCCAACCCGGGTAAAAGGCAAAGAGAGAGAGGCATAGCACTACAGGCTTGGAGTAGTTAGTCTTCAGGGTCTGTGAAAAAGCTGTTTAGCCCTTCCTGCTCTTACATAGGAAAAAGAAAGCAAACTCTGAATTCCTTGGGATTTGAAGAAGAATAAAATGCATAATTTAAAAAGTTTCAGTACTTTTGAATATATCTGGTATACTGTATGAAATAGTGAATATATCTGGTATACTGTATGAAATAGAGAATATATCTGGTATACTGTATGAAATAGAGAATATATCTGGTATACTGTATGAAATAGTGAATATATCTGGTATACTGTATGAAATAGAGAATATATCTGGTATACTGTATGAAATAGAGAATATATCTGGTATACTGTATGAAATAGAGAATGTCTGGTTGTTTCCACTTATTCAGTTGACATCTCCCAACATGGAAATTGACTTTTTAATATATCTGGTATACTGTATGAAATAGAGAATGTCTGGTTGTTTCCACTTATTCAGTTGACATCTCCCAACATGGAAATTGATATATCTCCATGTGCAATGATTTCTGAATATTTCAACACAATATTTCTGCTAATTCAATTACATCATACCCTTTTTCAAGTGATATCATTCAAAACTAATAGGAATACATATGTATTTTAATAATCTAGATCAACAATTTTTATTGCAAACATATAATTTTACCAGAAATATTGTCTAATTGTCACTTTTAATAGTATAAAAAAAAATCATTTATCTAGCAAACAAATCTGCAAAGTTAAATATTTTACAAATATATCAACTGTAATGTGAAACAAGAAGTAAAATATTCGGTATTTGTTTAAAAGAAACATTTTAGCACAACAATCAATTAATTCAAATGAATTTTTGGAATGGATTCTGTTAACACTGCATTTTATCACAATATTATCAGGTCCGTTAGGATTTTATTGTTGCATTCTATATGTAGTGTGATGTGAAAGAAGTGAAATTCGTCCCTTCTGTTTTATCCTTTGCTTGATGAAGGCCTTTTGGTTGAAACGTTGCTGTGTATTGTCATTGTATTTTGTAAAACTACAGTACTTTGTTTCTACGTGTTTCGCCATTGCTATATAGTTTTACTGCAGTCTTTCCTTATATAGTTAATATTATTTCTAATAATCAATGATCTACAGTAACTTTCTGACCAATTGAAATGTTTTAGAAAATGTTAACATATTTCTTCAAATAGACATCAAATGTTTGATAGTGACATCAAGTGTTTGATAGTGACATCAAGTGTTTGATAGTGACATCAAGTGTTTGATAGTGACATCAAATGTTTGATAGTGATGTCAAATGTTTGATAGTGACATCAAATGTTTGATAGTGACATCAAATGTATATATTCACATGCATTTTACACATAAACACATTGTCTATATCTGCACACCATCTTTGCACCAACAAATAGCACATCATCTTTGCACCAACAAATAGCACATCATCTTTGCACCAACAAATAGCACATCATCTTTGCACAACAAATAACACCAAATTGCACATTTGAAGTGGAAAAGCTCAAGAATTCACATGAACTTTTAAATGAAAGTTTTAAAAAATTATAACATTTGATATTTCAGACTTTAGAAAGAGAAGTTTATGTATAAAGTGCAACTAAGAAATGTCTACAAGCAGCCATTGTATGTAAATGTACTTATTTCTTCAACCATCTCTTGAATTGTCTATCTGATGCAGTTCTATATATTAAGATATCATCTGCATGTCACCATGAACACTAAAAGAGCATTGTACAACACAATCTTTTTCCCAACATATGCTGTAATGAAAAAACTGGACGCTGACATCAAATGATAGAAGAAAACTAGTCACGACAGAGATGAAGTGTGCAAAATACTGGGAGTATCAAGAAGAGACTGGTTTAGTAACATAGACATCAGAAAAAAAGTGTGTACAACATCAGTATTGAACTTTATCAAGAAACAACAAATTAAATGGTTCGGCCACATAAGCCGATTACCAACAGACTAAAAAAGCAATGCTACTCCGATACAATGAATGCAAAGCAAAGGGCAGTCCGCACAAAAGGCAGACACACTATTTATGAAACGCACACAGAAGCCCGCTCTAGAAATCTCTTATCCTGCAGCTGTGAGGCAAAACAAGATTAGAGAAAAGAGAGAAGATCTGCAAAAGTCATTGTTCGACACAATACGGTTAGCTGTATTTAGACTAAATTTGCTGTGTAGATATTGAATAACACAGTTGACAGAGTGGAATCATGTGGTAATCTCTGGCACATAAGTGTAGGTCTGACCACATAAGAGTAGGTCTGACATTTGATATGATCTATCCCAAGGTAGAAGATGGAACTGGTTGTCCACTCTTGCCATTAAGCATAGGGGTGGGAGCTTTAATTTTCATTCTAGGGCCAGATGAGTCGCCCTTGCTGTGTTATATCGTGTTTATGTAGTGTGGTCTTGATAGTGTCTATCCATCTTTTTCCTGGTCTTCCCTTGGCTCTAGTACCTGATTTCTTTTTATTGTATGCTGTTATTGGTGGTTGGTTGTATTCCATTCTCATTAGAGATACCCCCATTGTGAAAATGAGATGTATACTTGGCCTTCTGTCACTACGCTCTTGTTATGCAATTGCCCAAACCAAGGCATATATGCGGGTTATTGCTAATAAGAGACATCCACTGCACAAGAACACTAATGATGTTTAGAGCACGAGAATCAAGCGTGGCATGTCGTGGATGGCCCAGGCTGAGAGAACAATTGGCCAGGTGACCACTGCTGCGACCCTACCAAAATGGGAAGAATGGATCTCAACAGATGGTAGCATGACCAACTATCACATCATTATCATTACTCTTGAATGAGAATGTAGAGATTGGTGCAACATAAAGGCTGATCTCACAGTTAAGCAGCTGATAGAAGATAATGCAAGAAATGATGATGTTGTTGTATATACCGATGGGTCGGTTCATCGTGGTAAGTCCGGCTGGGGTTTCTTGGCTAATGCGTATGGTAGGGTTGTTGCAGAGCGAAGTGGAACGTACAGGACTACTTCTAGTATGAGGATGGAAGTTGAGAACGCTACTGCTGCCCTCCATTGGCTCTCTAGGACTTCATTTACTGGGGCCGTTGTTTATCTGACTCTCAGTCTATGCGTCACAAGATCCATAAGGGCAGGTTTCGGTATGAGTGGATGGTTTCTATAGAAGTTTCTAACCGCCAGATACTTACATGGATATACTGTCCTGGGCATGAGGGCGTTTACGGTAATGAGAGAGCGCACAGGCTAGCATCAACAGCATCGATTGTTGGGGAGTTGAAGATGGATAAGGGGGATGTTCTTCTCTCTCTTCGCGACTGTCTGGTGGATGAGGACACTAAAATAGATGAATCGATTCAGCAATTTTGGCAGTTTGAGTTACCCGGGATATAAGTAGAACTGGATGTCTGAGGGACAGAGTTAGGAGTGTGTGTCAGCGAGCCACGGGAACCATCAGTATGCATACTCTTCAATATCTGTTGGGGGAGACTGAGCAACTGTGGGTTTGCCCGGAGTGCAATGATGTCAGTTTAGTAACCAATAACCATTCTCATTAAACGTCCAAACCATTGCATTTGTTGTCGTTTGATGTATTCGGTGCATGAAGTTATGCCCACTCTGCTTCTGATGTCCTCATTTCGTAGTCTATCTTTCCTGGTGACCCCACTGCCTTCTTCCAGCATTTCATTTCACTCACATGTGGTGTGCTTTCTGTGTTGTGAGCTTTGTGTGGTGTGAGCTTTCTGTGGTTTGACATCCATATTCCTAAATGTAGGTCCTCTCCATCAAAGAATCACCAGCCAAGGATTGACCCCATATTTTAGCAAAGCGAATATTATGATTGAAAAGTCCACTTTATTATATGCATCCTCCAAGTCATGACCACAGCAACAATCTCTGACTTGGTTTGCAAGTCTCTTATATAACTATATACTTCTTGGCTGTTAAATTGTTAAGTCTTACTTGTACAACATACTCTCTATATCAATCTTGCAATAGTCTATACAGTATTTTAGAAAGGGTTTAATCTGACTGCTTCAATGCTTTCCTTCAATGACTCAATCAATCTGTGACCAGTGATGATGTTAGTGCTAGCCACAATATAGTCTGTGCCACCTGGAATAAAGCAAAATGATTATGTTACCAATGCTACATCTAAATCACTGTCTGTCAACAATTGTTACAGTTTTGTAATCATGACATAAATGAAACCATAATCAATTGTAACAACCTTGAATTGAATACTAGACCATCTTAACACATTCAATACATAATTGAGAGAAAAAACGCTTTACCTAATTAATATTTGCATACACTTTCATTTCATGAATGCATGAACAAATAAAGCTGTAGTTTTCTTAGTTCTCAATGAAGTGTTATCAATTATATATTGTTTTGTAGATAAATAAATGGTCTATTATCAAATATTAAGAGTATAGTATATGCAGATGTTGTACTATTTTATTTTATCAATGAATGTGATTTACAGACAAGATGCTGTAAATATTTGCATTTAAAAATTCAATTTGTGATTTTATTCAATATTTAATGACTTTATCCTAATGATAATAATGTAATATGTCTCTGTGCGTAGAGATTGGGTGCTCGTATCTCGTGCCAAAGGTACCAGGTTTGCTCCTCGTGGAGCCATCTGGATATTTTTCCAGAGATCACTGATCTCAGTGTAGGTGAGATCAAGTTCCTAGTCCTATTGAAGATGGACGATAAAATGTAGGTCCCATGTTTAATTTGAGCATGTAAACGAACCCCTTGGCAATTCAAAATTGAGAAGAACAGGCAGAAAAGCCGCTGCCCGGTCAAAATTCATTAGAAAAGATTTAAAATATCATTCCTACAAAAATATCTTCACCATATTCAAAATTAGATCGCGGACCCTCGTCGGGCTACGGAGTTCGTGCACTGCAGCTGAGATCTTCCTGTGTAAGAAAGAGATCGGAGCATACATGGTTACTCACCAAAGTGCAATGATGATAGTCCTATCAATCAATCAAACAATCAATGTAATAACACTTAGTCTTCACCGGGACAATAATCTGAGTCATTAGATGCCATTTTTATATGCAAATGTGTGGTTTGACAATAGCAAGTGAAAACACTTGAGATTATCCAAAATGGCGGCACGAGCAAAAATGCCGGTGTAATAAAAGCATGCTTTTACCTCTGACGTCGGGAAAGGGTCGCCTGCATTTTCAAACTTGCATTTTCAAACAACCACATCTAGAATGAAGATGAAATCAAGCATCATACTGCAACTATGTGCTGGTGTTCTGGATCCAAACTCAATGGCGAAGTTATTGTGTCAGACTCACAATCCATGTTTTGTAATGTCCACAATGGTTGGCTGTGACATGAATTGGTTGCAACTATAGAAGCATCAAGCCTTTAGTGTCTTGTGTGGATATACTGTCATGGAGACTCAGGGATTTGTAGATATACTGTCATGGAGACTCAGAGATTTGCAATAATGAGCAAATCAACTGATACAGGCACAATCGATATAGATCTCACTGTGCTTCCACTTCAGCGAGAGAGAGAGAGAGAGAGAGAGAGAGAGAGAGAGAGAAGAGAAAAGAGAGAGAGAGATCAGTTGAAGTAATTGTAAAAATATTTGTTCAGCAACATGTTATATTTGTCTGAGAGGCTTCCCAACTGGTTGTTGTCATCAATTTCTATAAATGATATTGACACAAAGATTGCTTCTTGTAGTGTCTTCCTTACAGAGCGTGACTCATCACAGTCTATCTGAATGTCTCACAATCGCTAGTCAATTCTTTCATCTCCACTGACAAGTTCCAGGTTTCTTTAATGTCCTGTTGCCACTGTCGTCTTGGTCATCCTTGTCTCATCTTCCAGGAACCATGCGTTCCAACAATATTTTCCTTAAACCACTGTAATGTTTAATGTGATCAAAATGTTTCAGTTTCCGACACATGATATTGTTTATGAGCCAATGTTTCTCAGTGTTCAGGTGTCTTGTAGGATGTCTACATTCCAACTCTTCTTTGTTCATTTTGTTCTAAGAATTTTTCTAGCAGCACTGTATTTCAAAAGATTCGATTTTCTTCTCTAATACTTGTGTCAAACACTGAAATAATCACAGAGAAAGAACAGGAACCATCGTTAGAGAAAGTTGAATGGTCAATAAAAACAAAGAGCACATCAAAGAAAACTGGCTGATGCTACAACTAAGAAAGCTGAAGTATTAGAACATATAAAAAGACACAAAGGGTTGGAGAATACAATTATGGAAGGAGGCATCCTAGCAAAGAGAAGAGGTAGACCATAAAGAAGATGGATTCTCTTCTTCTTCTTATGCACTCTCACTAGATTGGGATTTCGGATTCTCTAATAAAGGCAGCAGTCTGCCTCAGATTATCAGCCATGCCTTACAGTTTGTCTTGGACACTGGTGTAAGTGGGCCACCTCTTTCTTCTCAAGTCTGCATACTGGGGGCAGTTCTGTAGGATATAATTCCTATGATTTCTGCTTCCCGTTTGTGCCGACCTCTTCCCGCAGTAAGTTTTGGCCACCCTCATAATGGTAGGTCTGACATTCTTACTGTGTGGCTAAATCTCTGAGGCAGATTGGTGACCATAGAATCCGTTATCCCATTCCTCATTTGTGAGGGGTCGTTGAACCATGTTATGCGCCTTACGGCCTGGTGCATCCGTTTTCTGCAAGCATTTGTTTTGGGTTAGCATTCCTTAGCGGACACATGCATCCGATTTCAACCAAACCTCCTTAGTCGCCTCTTACAACATGCGTGGCAAGTAACAGTGGTTCCATTCTCCAAATTTGGGCCCCGGTAACCACTAGGGCGAGATGGATTCAGGATGTAACTGATGATTTGAGCGAGATGGCTGCAGAGGTGGGACATCTTGCCTATGAGAGAGAGACTTTCCAAAGGACTGTTAGGGTGGTAAAGTTCTGCTCAGGTCTAGCTATTTAACGAATGCTTGTGTAATGATCCAAGACCTACATCCGTATGTTGTCACTGGAAAAAAAGCATGTAGTTCTGTTTTCTTGATTGTGCTAGCATTAACATTTTCATTCAAATTACTCTATGAATTGCTATTTTTTGTCTCCTTCTGATTTATTTTGTACAGTCTCCAATGTAGTTAATTATTGAGTCAAGATATAAACAAATTTGCCACTCTTTATGTGTCTATAGTGAAGAATTTAGTCATTCAAACTATATCGCACATAAGGCTAGCTCCTATAAAGAAATGCATGGTGCAGTGTTGCAATTTGGCAATTTTATTAATACTTTTTAAGTTAGCTGTTTTGTTTTCTGTCTCAATCTTGGAGTTTATATTCTTCACTAGTATATTCTTCACTAGTATATTCTTCACTAGTATATTCTTCACTAGTATATTCCATTGCCATAATGAAAAGTATTTTTAAACCAAAGTGCAAACAACTATTTACCAATTAAAAAAAATATTGAAAATATTAAAACAAATGAACACAAACCTAACAAGTTTGAGAAAATAGCTAATGACAACTGATTATCTGCAAAAAAAATAGTGCAATACAACAGCTTTCTTCTTTCTTTTTCTCTAATCCTGTTTTGTCTCACAGCATCAGGATATTAAAAATACAAATGTAAAAACATATAATTACACTTCAGCAATGAAAATACTCTCCTGTTTTGTCTCACAGCATCAGGATATTAAAAATACAAATGTAAAACATATAATTACACTTCAGCAATGAAAATACTTCCTGTTTGTCTCACAGCATCAGGATCATTAAAATACAAATGTAAAAACATATAATTACACTCAAATGAAAATACTTCCTTTTGTCTCACAGCATCAGGATATTAAAAATACAAATGTAAAACATATAATTACACTTCAGCAATGAAAATACTATCCTGTTTTGTCTCACAGCATCAGGATATTAAAAATACAAATGTAAAAACATATAATTACACTTCAGCAATGAAAATACTCTCCTGTTTTGTCTCACAGCATCAGGATATTAAAAATACAAATGTAAAAACATATAATTACACTTCAGCAATGAAAATACTCTCCTGTTTTGTCTCACAGCATCAGGATATTAAAAATACAAATGTAAAAACATATAATTACACTTCAGCAATGAAAATACTCTCCTGTTTTGTCTCACAGCATCAGGATATTAAAAATACAAATGTAAAAACATATAATTACACTTCAGCAATGAAAATACATGTGTCTCTCCCCCTTCCCTAACCATTGTATAATCCTACTATTCACACTTCCAATAGAAATCCAAAGACAAATTCAAAGCAAGGTAGAGGTTTTGGGATTGAACACACAAAATGAAAGGTATATAATGAGGTTGAGTAAGCGGGAACACTCCAGGATTAAATCACCCATTTCAAAATTAGAATCCAATCAATGAACTAGTAGAACGGGGCCCCTGTGGACCCATAACGTTTCGCTTCAATAAGTTCTTGCATGAGAGAGTCTCCTGTGATGATGCACGTGCTTGCAACTATGTACTCATGTGGAACACCTGTGTTTCCTATCAGGAAATATAGGTATTAGTGGAACTTGGACATCTATGTCTCTTAACTATGACAGCCTTTCTTGGACAGATCTATTCATGCTAAGCTCTCTTTAATAATAAGCAAGATAATTAACACTTGAATAACTGTTAACTCTATACACAGTCAACTATAAATAAGTAAGCACATGATATGCTAACAGTTACTTTGTATTCTATGACTGGATACAATTGTCAGCTATTTATTCAGAGGTCTTCTTACTCCTTCTTCTTCAAACGTTCCATATCAACCACTTGTTAAACCACTCTTTGTGATCTGTATGTGATCTGAGCCTAAGAACGATTGTACTTTGTGCTAGTTATATGCCTACAAGTAGGCCAGCACATCTGATTTCTGCAACGCTTTTTATTAACTAGAGTAGCTTCCTTAGGCCCCTACTTCAGTCGCCTCTTACAACATGCCTTGTAGGTCACGGTGTTACTATTCTTTACCCCCTCCCCCTTCCTTGTAGGCCCCGGCAACCCATGGGTGATTCAGGTCTAATATCCTTTGTTGTTGTTGTTGTTGTTGTAACAATGAAAATTGTTTAGCATGCAGATTTTGTTAATGTTGCAAGCATCAATCTGTGACATGATGCAACAATGCAAGTATCAAGGTTTCAGGCAAAGTTATTATTTAGAAATCATTTCTTAATGCAGCAAAAAAAAAGGACTGCATACATGAATTGCTATTCACTATTTCTTTTATAACTTTTCTTTCTTTATTTATTGTCCAGTCTTCACCACGGTTTCACACACTCCTAAAAATGAACACTCTAAAACAACAGCTACTTTATATATCATGATATTTGTTGTAGAAATAATCTGTTCACAAACTCTTACCATCATCTTGTTGGGCTAAGAACCTGAGTGCAGCCACTTCAGCCTGTGTCACTCCACCCAAGAAAAATACCAAAGTCAGTTTCTGTTCTCCCATGCTGGATTGTGATGATGTAACTGATGCTCCTTTAATATACAAAAAAAAGAAAACCTTCTTGACATTTTATCTGGACTATTTCTGCTGATGTGTGAAAATGTGGCACAGACATGTGCAGATGTATCCGATTATTAAAACTGACTTGTTCAATGTTGAAGTTTCGATAAAACTGACTTTTCAATGTTGATTTTAAGAGTGATATTATTACATATATATTATTAAAGGTTGTGAGAGAACATCCATGATTATGGTTGATGTTTAAAACTACAACTGCTGAAAAGCATCCCAGACAAATACAGCATATTACATTTTATATTTACAAAGTATGTTCATGTGCTGAAGTGGTATGGTTGAGAATGAAGTCAGCCTTTAACATGAATCAGGACTTCTGTCCGCGCTACAGAGATGAGTGCACTACCACTGGTACCAGTCCTAAAAAACACAGCATTTAACGGATGTGGATACAATGAAAAATATGGATATTTCTGTCTTCTGATCACATTGGATAAGGAGAAGGTGGAGAAAGAGAAAGATTCCCATTCAAAATTGCAGCTGATAATCCCAGTCACTGACAAGATTGAGAGAGATAGGTGTCATTATTGTTACAGCCTGAAAGAACAACATACCAAATATGCAAAAATATTAATAAATTAATATCGAACTGGCATGTTGGACCACTGGACTCTGCTGGATTTGTTGAGGTGGGGATTGGAGCACCTATAGACATGTCTTGAGTGCTATGATGATAATCCTCATATAACAGAAATTTAATGTAATATGGAAAAACTAGCGAGTTGTGTGAAAGCGATATTGCGCAAGGCGCAGAGTCTTTTGAGAAGAGACTTATGTACGAGCTGAAAGACAAGAGAGAAAACCGAAAACTCAGAAGTTGTCACAGTAAAACACTTACCAATTGACGCAAAGGCCATATATATATATATATATATATATATATATATATATATATATATATATATAATATATAATATATATATAATATAATATATATAATATATATATATTATTAATATATATAATAATATATATATATATATATAAAAACAGAAATTTACCATCTAGTACAACTAGACAAACAACACAGTAGTAATATGGCTTGTTACCAACAAAGAAGACATTACATTGTACTGCCATCATTGTGTTTGCATGTCTGTGTGTAGTGACATTTGAGAAGTGACTGGTCATAAAGACAAGAAGTTGATTTGTTTCTCTCACTTAAAACTCACTTCTCTTTCTCAGTCCAATGGGAATCTGTTGAACCTCTTCTACTTTGGGCCCAGGAATTAAATTGAGAACTTCTGTAATACTTCTCCATCCTGGCCTAGCTAAGTACTGGGCTAATCTAACACTCAAAGGAGCATAGCCACTGTAAACATATGCAATGTCATTTGGACTCTGATGAAAGTAAAAAATCAGCAACAGATTACCTATTTTCAGAGATATACCATTAATATAAATGTTTGTAGAGTTATCATCTGCTTTCCTAAACAAGCAATGAAAAATTGTTCGATGTCATTTATCTGAGATAGTTACTTAACAGAACTGTCAACAATGAACTCCAATAAGATCTATATGTACTCAGTCTTATTAATCTAAACGTATATTATATTATATATTCCTCTTGTAATATTATACGTTACATGGGGCCTGCAAGCAATTTCTCCATACTGCTCTAACCTTGGCAACTCATTCAATCTCTTTGTCTGATATCTCTTTGCCTCTCTCAAATCTAATAGTAGGCATGCTGGTAGTAGCCATAAGCACAATCAATATACATAAATCTCATTCAATCTTGCAGAAATCACTGTTGACCAATGCCACACTTCATGTGAAATTTGTCAAGTCTCAGTGTTGCATTCTCGTAGATGGTCAGTCATAATCACTGGAAAGGTAATTCTGAAGAAACCTTAGTATATCACACTTAACCCTTTGTCTAATTTGATGACGATGTGTTTCAGAATATTGAAGGTACCGGTATCCATTCCTCCTCAGAATCAATATTTGTGAACCAGCATACCAGCTGAACTGCAGCATGACCAACCCACAATTTGTCCCATTTCTGATGCTATGTACCTTGTGCAGTGGATGATTCTTTTCAGTCCTTATTTTGAGATAAGTTTGTGCTTTAGCTATTTTCATTCTATACTCCATGATTGAGAAATCAAGGAGAAACTTCATTGTCACGCAGAGTGTATCCCTAGTGCAACCCAGCATGATATGCATAGCTTCATTCTGTATTCTCTCTAGTCATTCAATTTGCATCTTACTAGAAGTCATGATGGCAAGCAGCCGTTACTCTCATTATATATGTGTGTATATATATATTTATATATATCTCAATAACATTTCTTAGTTGCATCAGAACTCTTGTACAAATATTTATCAGCCACAAACTGCTACTGACATCTGTAGTCTCATCAAGTTTAATAGCAACACTTCTGCCTGCCTGTTTGAAGAAATCACTTCTTTTCCCTCATATTTTCTGCTAAGATGGACTCGTTCAGACAACAGTGCTGCCTGCAACCAGTCACATAGCTTCTTTCTGATCAAACATGACTTCTGGTATTTTACCAGTTGCTAGTTTCATCAATTCTTTACAAAGTGTGTGGACTTCTGATTCTGGCAATCAATTAGGTCACTTTAGCGCTAACTCTTGATGCTGTATGTTGATCAAATATATTTCTGTTACATCAAAATGTTTTGCTATTTGATAACTCTTTTCAAATTCTAAAAACCTGCTATTCACATGCATCAATGTCATGAATTGCAGTTTCTAGCTCTTTGGGGCACAACTTAGACACTTTTGTCTGCAGACATTGAAAGATGCTATCCAATACTTGAAATGCTTGTTTGCTATCAACTAACAGTACTGTCGTTTGCTCATCTTATTTTGTTTTTCATTTTTCATTGTGCTGCTGATACTAAGTTCTAGCATTCCTTCTTGTTGTTTGAACAACATGATTCAACATTCTCCTTCTTCTTCCAATGCTTTATATCAACCACTTGTTAACCACTCTGTGTGATTGTATGTGATCTGAACTAAGAGCAATTATACGTTGTGCTAGTTATTATGCACCACCTTCTTCTGCGATCACCTTCTGCTATGTGACTACTCCGGTATGTGTCATAAACAGGGTGGTGCGCTTGAGGTCTTCACCGGCCCCTATAATTTGTTTTGTAGGGTTATTTCTGTTGGCTAAATTTTCATTCTCACACTGCTCAGGATGGGGCAATCTTGCACAATGTGCTCTGGGGACTGTTTTGGTGCTCCACAGGTGCAGGCAGCCGAGTCCATGAGACCCATTCCATGGAGGTGTGCTCCGAGACTGCATATGATGCACCTACAAGTAGGCCAACACTTCCGATTTCTGTTTTGTTTCTTATTTACTAGGGTAGATTCCCTAGGTCCTACATTTTGTTGCCTCTTACAACATGCCTTGGTCGCAGTGGTACTATTCTTTGCTTCCCTTGCGGGTTGTGGCACCAGACAGTGATTTGTTCAACGTAAGTAGGCAGCACTAGTCAACATAAGCAAGTGGTATCAAACAATCCCAGTGGGGAATTGAACATGAAACAAATAGCAGAGTTGTAAAAGTAGCAGCAAAGCTTACCTGCTCATTCACATCTTCCATAATTAGTCTCAGGGACTTTCTTATCACTTGGTATGTACGAGCTGCATGTGGTTTCAGAAACCCTGATTTTTCTAGGTTGAAGAGGGTCACCATATGCTCAAAGCCGTAAGTCTGAAACAAAGAATAAGTATGTAAAGTTTTTTTCACATATGCAATATAAGTAATTTGAATTAGTGAGAAACCAATGAAGAATCAGACCTAAACGACCTAAGAGAAACATTCCACATATAAGCAGTTAACATTATTTGATTGATTGATAGGACCATATTCATTGCACTTCGGTGAGTAACCTTGTGTGTTCCAATATCTTTCTAACACAGGAAGATCTCAACTGCAGTGCACAACTCTGTAGCACCGGCGAGGTCCCAGTTGTAATTTTGAAGATGGTGAAGATATTTTGTAGCAATTTTATTTTTAATCTTTGTCGAATGAATTTTGCCCAGGTAGTGGCTTTCCAGCCTGCTCTTCTATATTTTGAACTGTCAATGATTCAAAATATAAACCTGCTCAAAATTAACACTGACCTATATTTTATCGTCTGTATGCGATAGGACTTGGAACTCGATCTCACCTACACTGAGATCAGGAATCTCTGGAAAAATATCCTGATGGCTCTACAAGGGAGCGAACCAGTTACCTTTGGCATGGCAGGCCAGCACCTAACCTCTACGCTACAGCAACAGTGTAAACCAGCACATTGTAAAATTCCTGTCATTAAAAAATTCAATAGATCAGGAATGGATGGAGTAAACTGTCACAGCCTGATAAAAGCATAACATATGACACACACAAATTTGACATGAAGAGGTACATGCACAAGTAGAAAACAGAACATCCAAACCACCAGAAGAATGGCGTTTATTAAAAGCTCTAAATTTTAGATTCAAACCCAAGTAGTTTGGTTTCAAATGGCTGTCAATTCCCGAGAGTTGGCAGTGGAGGATAAGCTCTCACTGTCTATGAAATGCTTCCAAGGTGTGCATCTCTTATGGCCTCTGTCCAGCTCCTAGTCTACTTGCACCAGCACTGTTCTCAGAAGGGGTAAATAACAAGTGACTAGTGCCATAAATCTAGTAGCTTCAGGCAGATGGAACTCGTAGTAGCTAGCGCATCTAGTAGAAAACTCTTGATTTCAAACCTCTTGTGGATATACCCAATCATGGTCAAGACTTAGGGAGTCAATCCAGAGGTGGAGTTCCTAAGGCAGTTCAACTGTAGTTCTGGCAATGCCTGTGATGGCTCTGATACCAAGTTGTATTGGTTATTGCCTTTCTCTTGGTAACATCAGAGACGAGAGAGAGGGAACCTACTGCTGATAATAGCATGTTCTCCATATTCCACTGCCCCCCGGAGAGGCAAGTTCATCATTGCCCAACAGCAATTACCGGTTGCAAGTCTTATTGCTTGACTGACGTCAAGCAAGTGGATATGGACTGCTTCGGGCAGCTGGAGAGATCTTCACATCTCACTAGACAGCTACTACCAGCCTAAGCTGGGCAGCCCTCAACTATTACTGTCTCGCCACAGTTCTCCTGTTACAGTGGGTGTCTGGAACTTGAAGTGAATTCCCAACAAGCGTACCATAAGTTACACACCAAGCAATAATAAAACTAGCAAACCCATAATTATAAAGCTAGGAACATGGAACATAGGAACCATGAGTAGCAACTTTTCAGAGACCCACCAAAAATTAACGAAGCAAAAGGCCATCCACGCAAAAGGTGGACCTCAGAGATAACAGAGGCGACAAAAGACACTGTTTATGAAGTGCACACAAAATCCTGTTCTATAAATCTCTTTGTATCCTAATGCTGTGAGGTAAAACAGGTTTAGAGAAAAGTACCTGTATGATCTCCCGTTTGTAGTGTTCTAGAACCTTGGGTTTGAGACCATCATTACAAACTGACTGCAGACATACAAGTCGAAGGACCTTGGTAATAGGTTCCTCCTTGGCAATACAATCTTCTATATAAGGATTGACTTTGTCAGTTTCTATTCCATGTGTCAATTCTGTAAATATAGGAAATGTTTATTTACCAACTTACATCACACACAAACTGAACACTTTTCCTGCAATTCTTCAGTATTAAAATACATACTGCAGTCAAGGATTCTCTCCTGCTTTTCTCTCTGCTTTTAGAAGGACAGAACAAGTGATTCCAGTTAAGTGGCACATTGGTCTTAAACAGAGCAGATGTTTATTTGGGGCATATTTTAACTCCTTCTGGACCAGGAGATACACTAAGTGGTGTTTTTACTCTATAATGGCTTTTGCCCTGGTCTACTAAGAGTTAAAAGAGGGATATCTCTGTGGTTAAGTGGTTATGGCTATGACCTTGGATTTTGAAGGTCATGGGTTAGAATCCAGACTGCACTATTCTGTTCACGAATGCATTTTTTCCAGAGACCCCTAGGATTGTTGCAGGAGTTACAGAAAGCTTGGAATTTGATTACTCTGTTCTTTTGTTTACTTTGTACTTCCATACATGTTTGATGACTGCAGATACAATTAGTTTCAAAATCTATAATTGTACTGCAGATACACCAGAATTATAAAATATGAGGAAATTTGATGCACCGTTGGAAAAAAAGGAAATAGTCACAATATGGAAGAGTTCTAAGTTGTCGCAGTCAAACGGTGGTTCTCCATTATAACTGAATAAAGAGCATTTGTCAGTTGCCAAATGTTTAAAAAAGAAGTTGATAGAAGTTGATAAGACACCGAGGACTTAAAACCAAAAGAGTATTAATAGAGATGCTGGCATCATATTACTTCCTTACTTAATCCCGTCATGCCTAGTGACACATGGGGCTTCAGAAAGGATTTATCTCTCTGTTACACTTCAACCTTATGACGCAGACCAATAGTCAAAATCTATAATTGTCCAGTTCCCTTATAATGAGGAATTTGATCCATGTTGGAAATAGCACAATTGGAGGTTTTTGTCTACTTTCTTTCTCTTTCCTTCTGGTGTTCAAGTGAGGGCTACCCTTGCAGGCATTTCTTGTCTCATTCTCATAACATGTCCGAGCCATTTCCATCTTCTCTTTTTGAGTATGTCATTCATTGCCTCTTGTCTTGTATCTTGGAGTAGTTGGTTATTGGATATTTTTTCTGGCCAAAAGATTCCCAAGATTCTGCGAAGACAAAAGTGGTGGAAAACTGACAGCCTGCTAGTATCTCCTTTGGTCATCCTCCAACATTCCAATCCGTAGAGCAAAACTGGCAAAACAGTGCTTTTATAGAGTTTAAGCTTTGTGGTCCTATTGTAGATTTTGGACTTCCATACTGGTTTCATTCTGGCAAAAGCGGTTCTGGCCTTACTTAGACGTGATTTTATATCTTCCTCTGTGCCACCATTTAGTGTCAGTACGCTACCAAGATATGTAAACTGCTCAACCCTTTCCAGTGTTTCATTTTCTAACATTACTGGTTGTTGGATTTCACTGTTTGTCATAATTTTTGTTTTTCCTGTGTTTGTTTTGAGGCCTACTGTCTTTGTCGTGCTGTGAAGTATTGTACTTTTCTCTTGTATATGTTCATGTTTGTGTGACACCAGGGCTATATCGTCTGCAAAGTCCAGGTCCTCAAGCATCTCGAAAGGGTCCATCTTATTCCTCTTGGTGCTTGTTGATTTATGGCATTTTTAGCACCCAGTCAATTGTAATACTAAACAAAGAGAGGACATTAGCATCTGTCTTACACCAGATTTTACTGGGAATGTTTTGTTGGAATTCTTTAGGTTGCAGGAGAAATCTTTATAGAAGAGGGCTATGATGTTAACAAGCTTCTGCGGTACGCCGTATTGTTTCAGTATCTTCCATAGGCTGCCTCTGTGGACGCTGTCGAATGCCTTTTCAAAATCTATGAAGTTGATGTATATAGTCCTTTGCCACTCGCTACATTGTTCTAAAATGTTACGCAGGGTAAATATATGTTCATTTGTTCCTCTTCCTTTCCTAAATCCTGCTTGCTCCATTCGTAGACACTTATCTATTGCTTCTTGTATTCGCATTATGATAATTTTGCAGAATATCTTACTTGGGATTGAAAGCAACGTGATTCCTCTCCAGTTATTGCAATCTGTTAGATCTCCTTTCTTGGGGATTTTCGCTACAGTACCCCTAGTCCAATACATTCAATAAAATACATGAGCACATAAATAATACTGGTGTTGTAAGTGCAGAAGAAAGGAAGTTCAAGAGAGTACATGAATAACATCAGAAATTTGGCAAAGATGATGCCCACAATGCTGATGAAACATGCCTATTTTATCACTGCACTATGAATGATTCTCTCTGCTAAAATCAAATTAAATGATGTTGTAAAAAAAGCAATGGATCAAATAAATGTACTATGTTGTTGAAATATGTTCAAGAAACTTTAATTAATATCAGACTAATGGACATACCTTGCTGGCAGCGTAAAGAATCTAGAAATTCATCAGAATCCGTTACTTCTTTTATTAACTCAGCTATTGAAGTATCTGAGAAAATGGCAGTATTAAGGTGTTTCAAACATTACTGCAATAAAACTTATATTATTACTCTAGCCATAACTGCTTCTGTTAAAAACAAATAAGGCAACTGACTTGTTCAATGTTGATTTTAAGAGTGATATTATTACATATAGATGATCAACAGCATTTTTATACCTACTTTGTGTTACCAGAGCCAAACATGGACATTGAGCAAAGCGCAGTCACAAAAATAACTACATGTGAAATGCGTTGCCTGCTAAAAGTTACCAATAACACAAGAAAAGACAGAATCACCAACATCAGCATAAGAAAGAAAGTTGGCACAAACCGTGCTTGAATTACATAGATAAACAAAGAATGAAGTGGTTTGGCCACTTAATAAGAATGCATCCACAGTATACAGAGTCTTCTACAACAGAACATGGGAAAGAAGGCAAGAGGAAGACCACGGAAAAGATGGTTAGATGGCGTAGCAGAATCATGTGAAAGAGCAAAGATAACAATCACACAAGCCACCAGAACAGCGCAAGACAAAACAGAAAACCACGACACTGGACAACAACCCGGTAGCAATGTGACGACAAAGAAGAGAAGATTATTACATATATATTATTAAAGGTTGTAAAAAAATAGAGAACATTCATGATTATGGTTAATGTTTAAAACTACAACTGCTGAAAAGCATCCCAGACAAATACAGCATATTACATTTTATATTTACAAAGTATGTTCATGTGCTGAAGTGGTATGGTTGAGAATTAAGTCAGCCTTTAACATGAATCAGGACTTCTGTCCGCGCTACAGAGATGAGTGCACTACCACTGGTACCAGTCCTTCAAAATGTAATGTAAGATCCTCTCGGACAATAGTCAAGTTATATCAAATTAATGTCATTGGCAGGACAGCTTTGTGATGGGAAAATAACTGCGTAAAGAGAATTGAAAGAGTGTGCCTTGATGTTGGAAATGATTGGTAGATAAGTGGCTGATCATCAACAGTGAAAATCTCTTGTGGATGTTAAATGGGATATAAAGAGGATATAGATTGATGTCAATAAATCAATAGTTATTGATAGACATATAACCAACTGTTGAAACAAGTTTCTGGCTTGTTTAGCAATTTAATGAGGTGTAATACGCCCATGTGGTGCTGGGGCCCACAAGGGAAGCAAAGAATACTACCATTGCCACCTACAATACATGTCGTAAGAGACGACTAATGTAGGCACTAGGATGCTACCCTAGTAAATAAAAAGCAGCACAGAAATCAGATGTGCTGGCCTTCTTGGAGGCGCATAAGTGGCACAATGTACAATCACTCTTAGGCTCAGATCACATACTAATCACACATAGCTGTTGTCAGGTGGTGAATATGGAGCGTTCGAAGAAGAAGAATGAGGTGTAAAAATGATATTTGCGACCCTGTCCCTGGTTATCATTGTAAATGATTTGTTATAACTTGGTAGCTAGCTTGAAAAATATATCAAAATTGATCAATTTAACAAATTTTACTCTCAATTGATTCAAGTTGTAGAAAGAAATATTTTTATTTTACAATCAAAACCTCTAATTTGATTAGAATGTGTGAGTGTAAATTTAAAGCTCATTTCACCATGAAACAATTCTTGGCGATGTGTGTGATTTTTTAGAAAATTTGATAGAAAATCCAGTATAGCCTGCAGTGTACAATAAGTTATTAATTAGTAGTAAAATATGAAACAGATTTTCTAGAAACTATTATTATGCAATTGTAATAGACAAATCTGCAAACAAAGGTCTCAGTGGAAAAAATCCAACCAAAGACAGAATTGATATATAAGAAAAAACAGCCCTGACAGCAACATCATAGTAGAGGTAACACTATTAAATCTAGGTGTCCTGATAATAACAGATGTGAGATGTAGAGCATATAAGGAATAGAATAGACAAATGAAAGACAACATTCCAGACAATGAGTAACATACTGTAGAATAAATGTGATTGTCTATTGATATGAGAAAGAGTTCTTTTTTTACATAAATAAGCAAAATGACAAGAACAGTTCTGGAGGTCATGGAGATGTGATTTTACAGAATAATATGAAGAATCCCATGGACTGCTAATAAACAGGTAGATGTGCTGAGAGAGATCAATTTTACAAAATTTACTTTCTGATAAACATCAAAAGGAAGCCGTCATGGTCTTTTTATGAGATGTAAGTGAAGTCAGGGTTTAGGACAAATTGTAAGAAAAGGAAAAATTACGGTGAAGAAAGACTGAGGATGACAGAGAAGTAAGATACTAAACAGACTAACAATCTGGCATAATGTCAACACAGAGTTGATGATCAACACCACCAAGCATGACTTCTGATGACGATGATGGCTATTTTAACAAATCTATCAATATTTCTCTCTTCATTCATAACTTTTCCAGTGCTACTTATTTGTTTGCTTATGTTTATATCAAATATGATTCCAGCTATTTTACCGTTAATCTTATGTCCTTGCTGCTAACTCATTATGCATGCATAAGCATCACACAGTAACAATGAGTACATAAAACACATTTGATGATAGTAATTAAATAACTATTTGTTTAAAATACTTACGAATTCCTAGTGAAGTTCTGGCATATTGTAGATGAGGGAGTTTGGACACAAACTGTTTCATTTCTCCTACTGTCTTTGCTGCATGTCTTTCCTGGGAGGAATCACAACACAAAACAATATATCTATGATGTGGGGTAAATACCTTATTTTGCATCCATTGTAGTAATATCATATAGTTAGGTTTTATCTTCCTTGACATAGCAAATATTTTCTTTTCTACTTAACTGATCTGAAACATTAATAATCTCAGCCATTAACTCAATATTCTCATTCCTGTACATTTCTGACTGCCTCTCAATTCTAGATAGTCCAGATAGTACTCTATTTACATATCTTATTTTGTTAGCCTCTTAGACTAGCATAATTTCTTCAGATGCTATACTGTCCTCTGTAATATGTTCTATATCTGCTATACTTCTCCATCCCATTAGACTTATATATATATATATATATATATATATATATATATATATATATATATATATATATATATATATATATATATATATATATATATATATATATATTATATTCTTTTTGTCATGTTATGTATACACTACACTTCTCTGTCATGTTGTTTAAATGCTATACTTCTCTGTTATCTATATCCTCTTCAAGTCCCATTTGAAAGATATAAGGCTTCTAAAAAATATTTCCATTCTTCTTCCGGTTCATTCTCAGAAGGTTCACAAATTTTCCCAAGAGTATCTTCGGCCTAGCTCAGCAATAATCTTCCTCTTTTGAGTCTACATCCTTTCTTCATAATGAGCTATTCATGGAAGGGATGTTCCTTGCTTGTTTTGATTTGTAGATATAATCGAACCCTCCAAGTTTCTCTTCTGTGAGCAATAGTGGGAATAGCAAGAAGGAATGTCATTGCCACTCCTGGTGTATCTTTGGTGCATCCCAGGATGATGCACATGGCCTCATTCTAAATTCTTTCCAGTCTCCTTTTCTGGATAGGACTAATAGTGAAAATAGCACACACATATTCTATACATGACAGAACAAGGCCTTGGTACAGGAGCACAAGAAGGTTTTTCTCAATGTCGCAGCCGCCATAATTTTCAGTACGGATAGGATGCTGTGAGCCTTGGCAATAACTTGGTCGATATGGTCCCCAGAGCACAGACTGCAATCAAACTTTACACCCAAATAGCTCATAGATGATTTTCGACCGATTGTATGTTCGCCTATTTTGACACTTGGTGTTTCAGATTTTACAATGTGATTATTTATGGAGAATCAAGATAGCACAGCTGTAGTGTGGTTTATCCTAACACCAGAGACGCAGCACCAAGCAATGATGTGGTCCAGCTCTTCCTGTAGCTTATTAGCAATTTCATTTCTGTTTCTTCCATGTCTGTATACCATAATGTCATCTGCAGATGACAGCGTTCTTAATCTTCCAGACAGTTGCTGCTGTGTAATAATTATAGTGAATGAATTGTATAGTATTGGAGATAGTGGGAACCCCTGTGGTAAGTCTGGTAAAATTGTTGCTGGCACAGAGAACCACACTTGAGTGCCACTTTTCCCACCAATTTGCAATCCATCTTATGAGACCCTCGCGAATCCATTTGCATTTACCACTAGCGTGATCTTCAAAAGCAGGATCATTTTTCTTTTGTTCATTATTGTATTTATTGTATAGCGAGAGAGAGAGAGAAAGTAATGTTCAGCATCTGCACAGTAACCAGGTCAATTTTGTATTATTAATAAACTGTTCTATGTTGCTTTATCAATGTCGAACCATGAATACACTTTATGATAGCACTATACTATAACTCAACAAAGAAATGCAGAGTAACAGATGAATGAATATGTGAAAAAAGAAACAGCAGGAGAATGACTTTCCTGTGGCAAAGCAGGCCAGCTCAATACATTCGTGAAATCATTTAACTCCTTTATATTGTGCCATAAAATCTCTAAAATCTTATGTTAGTCGCAAATGAAATGATATAAGTAGAATTGTTTTAAATAATCAGCTACATTTTTGGCTACCCTCATGGACATTTTTGTCTGCAAGACTTCTGAAAAAACTATGTGATAAAAAAAACAGCTAAGTTGGCAACACTAGGAATAACTTGAAGGCATGATTGATAGGACCATCATCATTGCACTTTGGTGAGTAACCATGTGTGCTCCGATTTATTTCTTAAACAGGAAGATCTCAGCGGTAACGCACAAACTCCGTAGCACCGGTGAAGGTCCCTGATGTAATTTCAAAGATGGCGAAAATATTTTGTAGGAATTTTATGTTTTAATCTTTCTAATGAATTTTACCCGGGGCAGCAGCTTTTCGATTTTGAACTGCCAAGGGTTCTTTTACGTGCTCAACTTGAAAACAGGACCTATGTTTTATCATTCATCTCTGATAAGACTAGAAACTCGATATCACCGACACTGTAATCAGGAATTTCTGGAAAAATATCCTAATGGCGCGACCCGAGTATCTTTGGAACAAAAGCGGAGCACCTAACCTCTACGCTACAGAGGTCCCCCTATACTTGGAGTGAGAGAAAGTACACACACAACACTAGAGCCAGTACAAATTGTACACATACATTGTATAGATACATGACACTGAGTGGCAACTGATCAGCTGAGGATAGATCACCAAGTGTATCAGGATTAATCAAAACAATATTTGTTAAAATAGTACCATCACATTTGAGCAAAGTCAGCAGAAAACATGATCCCCCTCATTGGCTCGCAATGTTACTGTGTGGTTTCCTCACCTCACCATATGTCCTTTCAATCTCCATCTTCCCTGCAGATTTCATCCACAGTGTTTGGTTCTATACTATAACTCTTCATTACTAATTACCTTTGACCACTGCATGTGCGTTATATTTCTGAAGAACTATTCATAAATTCTTGACAAATCTATACTTACATCAAATTCAGCTGTTATAGTTTTAGCTTTCCGGCTGACAATACCACCAACAGCGTTAAAATTTTTATCCCTCAGCTCTGCAAACAATTCATCTGATGAATTTAATATGAACTTCTTGGGTTCTGTGAGGGCCTCATCTTTACTGGCTTTTCTTTCCTCTGGTGTGATAAATTTTTCTGGTGGTAGCTTCACATTTGCTGCCAAAAATAAATGCAAACACTGGCACTGATGTTGGAAATAGTTAGCAATGCAAATAAAACTTTTCTCATTTATCAACAATTTCAATGTGATTTTTATTGATGTTTTAGATACTGCTTAGATTAGTATTCAGAGGATAATTGCAGTTCTATGTTCAAGCTGGCAACTCTAAGGATTAGATCAAGTAAAGTCATATGGGAAATGATTAATCAAAGCCATTACAAATCAAGGGATGACTGTACCAGTCAAGTGGAAATTTATGGAAATCATCCTTCTCATGTCATGTGACTCTTGAATTCCAACATTGTTGGATTAAGATGAGCTCATTTTAAAAGCAGTACAACATGCAAAAACAATGTTATATTATGTCACAAATTAAATTTAACACCAAGGAATATCAGTATCATTAACCCTTTCAACGCTAGCCACCTATACCACTATTCCCCTGAGCTCCTGAGCAAAAACATCACATATCAGAGTTATATTAAAAACATGATAAATTTAGCACACTTAAGTGCTCTATAATTTATTATTGACTTACCTCATCATCTCTAGTTTTCCTGCTTATTACCTATTTGTAGAATACCAAACCTTTTTAATTTACTGGATATAATATGTGGGCATGGCCGTGAATACTCCTGTATATGTAGATTGGTCTCCACGTTGAACATATATAGCGTTAATATCAATAGATTAAAACTATTCTTCATTGTCTAAATGATCATCTCACTTTCAATATCCTTATCAGAATAATCACATTCTAAACCTAATTCGTCTTCAGATTCATTCAAAACAAGTTGAACATGTTGCACTGTTGTTATACTTCTAGAGTGACCATTTCTGAAATTTTCACATCTTTTCATCATGAAAATACTTAACTAATTACCTTATCAGTACAAAATAATATCTCACAACATCATCCACCTTCTCGCTAAATCATGTAGAACATGTGGGTTGTGTTTGACATCACATTTGCGCACAATTCTTTTAGAATTCTAAAAAATAATGATAAAATCAACTCAGACCGACATTTTGGGATCTCGGGATATGCAATGTTTACATACAATCCCAAAATATAAGGATCACAGGTTCTAACGGTTAACAATTTTCATCAATAAATAACCATGGACTCGTAGAATTATATAAAATTGTAATAAATCATAATGCCTTAAAAAACATATGTAAAAGTCAGCCCACACCAATGGGTATTTCGATTTCCGACTGAGCTAGTTGACCTTATGCTAGAGGGAGATGTGACTGTACATACTCACTGTTCTTAATGTTAAAAATTTCATCTATAAGCCCCTCATAAGTAAGCTGAGACAGAAGTGGAGTCAGAAGGTCTACATTGCGGTCTAGGATGAGAAGATTGTCTATTTGAGGTGTTATCTGAGGTTCAATTCCACCCATTTCCATTTTCATGCGCCTCATCATGTCCACAACATGCTAGAAATAATGAACAACATTTTTTTCAACTCACAGTACATTAACACAAAATAAACAAGTAAAAACATTTTTGTCAGACCTATTAGACACTAATTTGATCAGTTTTTGACAGATACATTTCAATTATTGAATCCTCAAGTATGTTGAGAACATCACAGTTGTATATACTTCGATAAAGAAGGACAACATTACAGAATGTGATACTTACAATAGAGGTACATGGTGTGACACTCATATAGAGTTACAGAATGTGACACTCATATATAGTTACAGAATGTGACACTCGTATAGAGTTACGGAATGTGACACTCATACAGAGTTACGGAATGTGACACTCATACAGAGTTACATAATGTGACACTCGTATAGAGTTACGGAATGTGACACTCATACAGAGTTACAGAATGTGATACTCATATAGAGTTACAGAATGTGACCCTCAAATAGAGGTACAGAATGTGACACTTATATAGAGACACTAATATAGAGTTACAGAATGTGACTCATAAAGAGTTATACACATCTCATACACATAGAGATATCCAGGAAAAGACCTGCCGCCTTAACCAATATAGTGAGATGGTTGGGCTGAAAATAAATCAGAAGAAAACTGAAGTAATGACTCTGAACATAGCAACCCCAGCACCAGTCAAACTAGAAGGTAAAACCCTCCGAGATACAACCGCTTTCACATACCTTGGAAGTGTTATTAGCAATGAAGGAGGCGCTGGATCTGACATTAAAAACAGACTGAGTAAGGCACGAAGTGCATTCATGACCCTTCAGACCGCCTGGAAATCTGCCCAATACAGCATCAGAACCAAGACTAGTATCTATAACAGCTGTGTGCTGTCAACATTGCTGTTCGGATCGGAATGCTGGAGAATGACAGAACAGGATATGTCAAGACTCTCCGCCTTTCATACAACTTGTCTGCGAAAAATCTTACGCGTGTACTGGCCGACTACTATCTCGAATCAAGAATTGCTTGCACGATGCCAACAAGAGAATATGGGCACTATCATCCGAAGCTGGAGATGGATTGGACATGTGATGCGCATGGAGACTGGCTCCGACACGAAAACTGCACTGAGATGGACTCCAGAGGGTAGGCGAAAGCGTGGAAGACCCAAGACAACCTGGAGGAGAGCGATAGAGCAAGAGCTGAAGGAAATGAATCATAGCTGGAACACAATACAGAGGAAGGCCATGAACAGGGAAGAATGGTGTACGTTTGTTGCTGCCTTAAACGCCAAGGGCGTAACAGGCTAAAGAGGGATATATAGTTACAGAATGTGACACTCGTATAGAGTTACGGAATGTGACACTCATACAGAGTTACGGAATGTGACACTCATACAGAGTTACATAATGTGACACTCGTATAGAGTTACGGAATGTGACACTCATACAGAGTTACAGAATGTGACACTCATATAGAGTTACAGAATGTGATACTCATATAGAGTTACAGAATGTGACCCTCAAATAGAGGTACAGAATGTGACACTTATATAGAGACACTAATATAGAGTTACAGAATGTGACTCATAAAGGATTACAGAATGTGACCCTCAAATAGAGGTACAGAATGTGACACTCATATAGAGTTACAGAATGTAACAATCATATAGATACTCATATAGAGTTACAGAATGTGACACTTATATAGAGACACTAATATAGAGTTACAGAATGTGACAATCATATAGATACTCATATAGAGTTACAGAATGTGACACTTATATAGAGACACTAATATAGAGGTACAGAATGTGACACTCACATAGAGGTACAGAATGTGACACTCATAAAAAGACCATCGAGATGTACTCAGATTCTTCTGTTGCCTAAGTATGCTTTCATTCATCCTCACATCCTACCATTTATTCTACAATTTCTCAGATTCTTCAAAAGTTATTCTGTCCAGATCTTGTCAAATACTTTCTTGAAGTCTATCCATGTTGTATTATGTCTTAACTAGGATAGCATCATAAATCTCTTGGAAAAGCCAAGTTGCTTCATCTTCAGTAGAGTATCTTAGCCTGAAACCTGCCGGCTGTGATACAAGAAGGTTTTCAACTATCAAGATAATAATGTAGACAGAGATTGTTCATATGTTGTATTGTTTTGCAAAGACAACTTGACCCAAGATCTGACATTTATTTTAAATCTGCAGCAGCTTTGTTTTCACTCATTTTTAAATTGAATATTGCCTGCTCCAGTTCTCTTAATATGATTGATGTCTCCATAATTTCAGGTATAGTTTCATGTCATCCTGCATTTTGTTGTTTCTCACAAATCTCTAGTTGTTTCCTAAAGCTAATTTCAATATTGCTATATTTAGCAATGGAGTCTACAAAGTGATCAGCTGCCTGTTTACCTGTGAGAATGTTTCCATCTTTGTTCAATGCAATTATTTGGGTTTTACCCTATCCTGTCATCATTAAGTGGTTTTGTCAGCTTCCACAGTTTTCTGGTATCTCTTTCAAAGTTTAAGGATTCTGTTTTTTCCCTCCAGCTTCTCCGCCTGGCATGCAGCTTGGTCGTTTGAAATGTGTCCTCAGTATGATGTGTTATTAGGGTGTTCTTGGCACAGACTGGTCTCTGCCTGCTTTTGTGATATCTCTACATTATTGTTCAGTTGTTATAATTCACTATTTCAATAATGTCACCATGAACACAAAAAGAGCAATTTTCAACACAATCTTTCTCCCAACATTATGCTATCAGTGCCAAATCTCGACGCTGACATCAAATGGCAGAAGAAAACTAGTCACGATAGAGAAGAAGTGTCTTCGTGGAATGATAGGGGTAACAAGAAGAGACCGGTTGGAAATGAAGAAATCAGGAAAAAAGTGGTTACAACATCATTACTGAATTTCATCAAGAAACAACAAATTAAATGGTTCAGCCACATAAGCAGATTACCAACAGACAGTGCACCTCAAAGAGCAATGTTGCTCTGATACAATTGATACAAAGCAAAAGGCCAGCCACGCAAAAGGTGAACCTCAGAGATAACAGAGGTGATGAAAGACACTATTTATGAAGTGCACACAAGGTCTTGTACTCTTCTTATTCTGATGCTGTGAGACAAAACAGGATTGAAGTAAAGAAAAATTAAGTTTGTAGTGCCTTCTAGTCCCTCCTCTAGGTATTGTTTCATGTGGAGCCTATATTATGTATCTACTGAATTCATTGACTACCTTATTGATGTTCTTGTCAGCAGTTAGATCTCTTGTCATTATACTGGTACAATGATTGTATCTTGTCATGTCTGATTTCTTGTAATTCCACTTAGATAGAGTGCTGTTCTCCTTGATGAATTGATTTTCAACATTATAAATACTGGCAGATGGTCACTGCCTCCAAGCTGCTTTCCAACAAGACATGTGATGTTCCACTTCAGGTCTGATGAGTGGAATGTCAAGTCTGGAGTAGAAGGTTGATTGGTCTATTGGCTGGTTAATAAATATAAGTGTTGTCATCTTACCAGTTCTTGAGCTTTTATTCATAAAATCTTTCTTGCTATGAATTAATTATGTAAATAGGTCTAAGGAAACATCTTCTTCTTCATGCGTCTCACTAGATTGGGATCTTAGATTCTCTAATAAAGGCACACGTCTGCCTCAGATTATCAGCCACGCCATACAGTTTATCTTCTGCGTTCTCACTAGATTGGGATCTTAGATTCTCTAATAAAGGCAACCGTCTGCCTCAGATTATCAGCCACGCCATACAGTTTATCTTCTGCGTTCTCACTAGATTGGGATCTTAGATTCTCTAATAAAGGCAACCGTCTGCCTCAGATTATCAGCCACGCCATACAGTTTATCTTCTGTGTTCTCACTAGATTGGGATCTTAGATTCTCTAATAAAGGCAACCGTCTGCCTCAGATTATCAGCCACGCCATACAGTTTATCTTCTGCGTTCTCACTAGATTGGGATCTTAGATTCTCTAATAAAGGCAACCGTCTGCCTCAGATTATCAGCCACGCCATACAGTTTATCTTCTGTGTTCTCACTAGATTGGGATCTTAGATTCTCTAATAAAGGCAACCGTCTGCCTCAGATTATCAGCCACGCCATACAGTTTATCTTCTGCGTTCTCACTAGATTGGGATCTTAGATTCTCTAATAAAGGCAACCGTCTGCCTCAGATTATCAGCCACGCCATACAGTTTATCTTCTGCTCTCACTAGATTGGGATCTTAGATTTCTAATAAAGGCAACCGTCTGCCTCAGATTATCAGCCACGCCATACAGTTTATCTTCTGCGTTCTCACTAGATTGGGATCTTAGATTCTCTAATAAAGGCAACCGTCTGCCTCAGATTATCAGCCACGCCATACAGTTTATCTTCTGCGTTCTCACTAGATTGGGATCTTAGATTCTCTAATAAAGGCAACCGTCTGCCTCAGATTATCAGCCACGCCATACAGTTTATCTTCTGCATTCTCACTAGATTGGGATCTTAGATTCTCTAATAAAGGCAACCGTCTGCCTCAGATTATCAGCCACGCCATACAGTTTATCTTCTGCGTTCTCACTAGATTGGGATCTTAGATTCTCTAATAAAGGCAACCGTCTGCCTCAGATTATCAACCACGCCATACAGTTTATCTTCTGCATTCTCACTAGATTGGGATCTTAGATTCTCTAATAAAGGCAACCTTCTGCCTCAGATTATCAACCACACCATACAGTTTATCTTCTGCGTTCTCACTAGATTGGGATCTTAGATTCTCTAATAAAGGCAACCGTCTGCCTCAGATTATCAGCCACGCCATACAGTTTATCTTGGATGACTGGGTAAGTGGGCCACATCTTTCTTCTCAAGTCTCCATACTGGGGACAGTTCTGTAGGATATAATTCCAATGATTTCTGCTTCCCGTTTGTGCTGACCTCTTCCCGCAGTAAGTTTTGGCCACCTTCGCGATGGTAGGTCTGACATTCTTACTGTGTGGCTAAATCTTTGAGGCAGATTGGCGACCGTAGAATCCGTTATCCCATTCCTCATTGTGAGGAGTCGTTGCACCATGTTATGCGCCTTACGGCCTGGTGCATCCGTTTTCTGCAAGCATTTGTTTCGGGTTAGCATTCCCTAGTGGACATGTGCATCCGATTTCAGTCAAACCTCCTTAGCCGCCTCTTACGACATGCGTGGCAAGTAACAGTGGTTCTATTCTTTACCCCCCAAATTTGGGCCCTGGTAACATCTCGGGCGGGAAACATACAGAAAGTGACACTGACAGTCTGCCTAAATTATCTCCACGGTACAGCTAGTTACCTTTGCACAATCACCCTTGCCATATACATATGGAATAGTTCCATATAGAACTTGCAAAGTCATCAATGACTGAGCAACAAAGAACATAGATGTGAAGTCATTTTCCAGATAACATTCCTGAAATATATGAAGTTTTCTTTTATAAACAGACAGAATACAATGCACATAGTAAGAGTGTATTAATGTCTGTTAAACTCCCACTTTGTATTTACAAAATGTCAAAATATATCAAAACAGCCAAGACAACAAAATATTTCTAATAGCTACAAAGGATTATTTTTAACTCTTTGAGGATGTACAGGGTTTGGTTGTAATTAATTTTGAGCTTACCTCAATTTTTAGCTGACTTGCAATGTTGTTATTCAATTCTAACAGAACTTGATGCCATGTCTTTCTACTTTTTGATGGGTAGGTTTTTATTTGAAGTTTATAATATATACATAAATATAATGGGAACAGACGGTACAAGAAGGAAAGGAATGTAGCATGTTAATTCCAAGTGACCACACTGTACCATATAGAGATATAAAACAATTTTCAAGGGTAAATAGTCCACAATCATTAGAGGAAAATGATTGGAAGGCTGTGAACTGAATGTCACGAGCTTATTGATGACCAGTACTATTTAAGTGACTAGTGAGGTCCCAGAGTGATGGCATACATTGTGTAAATGTTGAAAGAAACAGGCACCAAGCCTCCTCTTGTAGTTTCATCCGTATAAGTCATACCACAACTCTTGCAAATGATGGCGTAGACAACATTGCAGTACTCACATTTAAAACCATCCTCATTAATAAACATGATTTTAGGAAACAACAGACCACAAAACCCCCGCATGGTTCCAGGGTAGTGAAGAATAGAACCACTGTCTCCTCTCCTATGTCCTAAATGGCGAACTAAAAGGGGTTAGGAGCGGGGCCAGCAAGCATACACTGTTAAAAAAAAAAAGTTAACCGCTACAGAAACAGAGACAGAAAAAGCAAATATTGCACAATTTGAGTGGACATTTTTTTGACTGCTTATGTACTCTTGGAGGCAACGAAGACTGATGATGATGTACCACAAACACATATGTACTACATTGTTAACAGCCACACCGAATGGTGCTAAAGTGACCCATAAAGGTTTTATTCGACTGCGAATCTGTGACAGTAATGGTTGCCACTTAACCATTACGTGACAGATGATATGTACAAGTTTTCTCACTCACGTAAGTAGGAGAAAAGCATGAGTTCCGTGGTAGGAACTGACCAAGAGTTACCTACATCCAGCAAGGAATCAAGATAGTACTCATCAATTACTCTCAACTAAACAATAAACAAAATCAGGTGGTATAAGTAGACAGGACAATTTAAAGAAGAAAATAGAAGAAAAACTAGGAGAGAGTTGGAAAGGAGAGAATAGAAACAACTGAATGGATAACCAGAGAAGTCTAATCTTGTGTTATTTTTGAAAGTTCAAAGTGCTCATCAGTGAGAGTGGTATGCAGTCTTTTCACGAGATGGAATTGTTGTTGATAATTTCAGTGAGAAATAGCAAGAGACTAGCTTCTCAGCATTTAGTGATAACAGTGTTGTGTGTGGTTTCTAAAGTCATCACTGAAAAATATACCAGCTGATGTTAACTACAGCAAAGTGTGTCTGTGCAGTTCAAATTTCCCTATCCAGAAGATAGTTACAAAGAGATTTGTTCTCTATATTTTGATATAAGTTCAGTTTCAGTTTGGAATATCTTCATTGCACTCCGGATATAAATGTTTGACATAAGTGTTTTGGTCAGATCAATAATTACTAGTGCAGAGCAATGTTACATCGGATGTCAATCACTAATTATCGCTGTAGTGCATATGCACTATCTAGTGGTAGGCGAAGACAATTTCAGCAGTAGACACTAGGTTAGTACAAACAGATGTTGTGAAACTACTCAGCTGTTTAAGCATAGAGGAGGACACCCTAACCTGTCAGCTCAAGGAGTATGATGAAGTCTAAGAAAATCTAAAGGAGACTAATGTATTTTGAGATTTCTTTACTCTATTTAATTTGTGATAATTAAAGTTTTATATAACTGAAATGCTTCATTCTACAGAAATTGTTTTGTTTTATAAATTGTAAATTGCATTATTAAGTCTTACTTTTTGTGCATTGGATTATACTTCTTTTTGAGATTGAACAGTGCTGTGTATTTTTGTATAGTCTGTCCATTAATTCGTGAGCACGTTTGAAATTGATTTTCTCGAAAACTACCTGTTGGATCTCAGTGATTTTTGCATGCAGCCTTAGTATATCCATGACGCTAAAATAAAGCTAACCAGTAGTCCATAGATGCTACGGATTTTGCACATCGGCGAATTCCTTTGATCTTTTATGACAATTGCAAATACGGGGCTCAAATTTTAGATTTTACAGTATCCTAGAATTTGTCCATGTCAATTCTATTCATAGGTGTATCTCCATATTAACTTGATAGGTCAAGTAATTAAGTGTGTTGCCCTTTATGTGCAATCGTGAACTTGGATACAATATGCAACAGTTAGTCCTCCCTTCGGTCACCATTAGACCCCAGGGTGTCTTAACTTCACCACAAATTGTATGATGGTAGACGCATTTGGATATGGAAATGTATACGTTGCTATTTCTCAGTCTGTAATAAAATATGATTTGTATCATCCCGAATCTGACGATTCCATGAGGTTGATAATTGTTACTGGCTGGACAAATTGTAATCCATCTCGGTGCCAGTACTCGTCTTCCTCTCGGAGCACATGTTCAACACACTTCTTCCAGAACTGCATGTCTATCATTGAGAAGGACTCACGTGTCAGAACTTCAACATCACACATTTTAAACGTCCTGTTCTGTTCGGCAACTTGCCCTTTACTTTAGCCCAGACAAGCTCTATCGGATTGAGGTGAGCATGATATGGAGGTAGTCGCAAAGACGTGTGGCCGTATTCGCAATGATTTTGTCAATATGAAACACCTTTGTCTTATTTGTCATCCTCACCAGGTGCAACAACTCGGGTTTCAAATATGTATCATCGAAGCTGACATTTTCCTTAGCAAGCCAAGTCCTAATTTGATCTTTTGTATTTGATGCAGTTGGTACTTTGTCTTCCGCTGATACTGCGTTGTGATAGGATGCATTATCCATTACCAAGCATGATGGTCTGTTTAGAATTGGAAGTAGATCTTTCTCCATCCAGTGCCTGAAAATATGTCCATTCATTTCTGTGTGGTAGTCCCTACCGTCGGTACTTTTGATTGGAAAATAAGTCCAGCGTCATGGACAAGACCTTCTTCACTACTTCCTGCATGTGTTAGTATAATACGCTGGCCTTTGCTGCTTGGTATTTTTCTTTTCTGTTCACCGTCTACTGATTGCCATTCTTTAGCATTGGTGTGGTGAGCATTGACCCAGGATTCGTCCAAATATACAATATCATAGCCTTGCCTCCGCCGCTCACGGATCTGCTTCAGGTATTTACTCGGGCAGCAATTAAATGTGGCTTTTCACAAATAATATTCCTGCCGCCTATAGTTTTCTGAAGGTGAAGCCGGCGGCTCTTACAATTTTCCATAGAATACTTTTAGAAATGTCTATGTTGCAATCTGATTGCAGTTTTAATTTCAGTTTCCTGAGAGTAACAAGTTGATTTGTCGCAAACATTTTCAAGAGCTCCGTCTTATGACATCTATGTCAAAGTCGTCAATTGTTCTTTTCCTTCCTTGCTTGACATTAGTGCACTTTGTGTCCTGTTTAATCCATCGGGAAAAGGATTCTCTATTCAGACCAAGCGCCAGTTGCGTTCGTTTCTCAGGGTTATGAATATCGCAATATAGATGACCTCTCTTAGATTTCCTACGGAAGTGTTGGTATAGTAAAACTGTAACCTTCTGCATTGTTATAAATGTGCGCTTCAGACTCATTATGAATGTGATATCAATGTCAGTTTTGATAAGCCAACAAATATGATACAATAGCTTCATACAAATAGCGAGATACGCCTATAACTATAAACGGTATCCCAATTATAACGTCATATGCTTTCCGCTTTCAAAGTCGACTGGGTTAGGTGCAGGGAATTGTGAAACTCACGATATTTCAATGTTACCATAATGTATTTTAGAACAACGCGTCTGTGTACCGTAAATCTGTTACTATTGTGTACAATCCGGTGAGGTTGATTTTAATATAACCTGAAGAAGAAATATTTCAAACTACATCAAATTTTCTTGGAAAAAATATTTCTCTAGCGTCATGGATATTCTAAGGCTGCTTGCAAAAAAACACTGAGATCCAACAGGTAGTTTTCGAGAAAATCAATTTCAAACGTGCTCGCGAATTAATGGACAGACTATAGTAAAGTTGGTGCTAGAGTGAGCAGTGGTGTGCTGTGCTAAAGATAGATAGAGAGGTGGGGGAGGGCACTCTGTTACAAATCAACATGTCCTTGAGGTTCTTGTCCCATCTGGACATTTCAAAAAAAATCTTTGAAGACTGAACATGTCACAGGATCCGAGTGTAGAAATGAAAGATGACTGAACAAGATTTTTTTTTTACCATTTAACCAAGTGGATGGAAAATCAAGACAAAGTTCAAGGTTTCTGAGAAGAGAGCTCTTTGTTTCTAGGTAATGGCATCAGTGCAAGACATTTTTGTATCCCAAAGCATAGCACAGGTAAGAAGACTATCAAAGTATAGAAGGCTTTGGAACAAACCGAGAATCCCTATGACCCTATCAAGAAAGCCATCTTCCTCGTTACACAGTATACATGGGTGCAAAAGCTAGGAGAGTGACAGAATGTTCTGACATATCTGGAGATGTGAACATGTGTAGAGCTGACAACTATAAGCATTAGTAAGCTTATAAAATACTGATGTTCTGAGGCAGGTCTGGTAAATGGTGAAAGTGATGTCCAGAAAGTAGACACAAGTGAAGATGCAAGACAT
Organism: Arion vulgaris; assembly: GCA_020796225.1. Lineage (NCBI taxonomy): Eukaryota > Metazoa > Mollusca > Gastropoda > Stylommatophora > Arionidae > Arion > Arion vulgaris. The sequence continues at coordinate 50,932,556 of CM036754.1, forward strand.
AAAATGAATAGTATAACTGAAATCACTCCCTAATTCTAGTTCTAGCTTTGAAATACCAAAATAAGTTAATGCAAATATATTTCACAAAGAAACTAAATATAATTATAGCTTTAGTCTCTTGCACTGTTATACTGACTATATATCAAATATGAATTATTTTATCCACATGTCCAACATGAGTTAAATCATGAAACAAAGTACACAAACTACAAAACAAATGAAAAAATGGGAACAGCATGAACAAACCCTGTACAACTCATCCATTTCCATAGACAGAATATCTGAGTCAAATGGAATGAGGCCCAAATTAAATTCCTCTACACTTGCAAATGATCCATACACACCCAGCTCCTGAAAACATATAATCAAGATTTATTTGTATATCATGTTATGTCAATAATATATTTACTGTATGCTGTAGAAACAATGAGAGCACGCCTGCCCAGCGTGCTCGTAGCGCGTTGGATGACGGGTGACAAGCCCCTGTGAGTGTGGTTCAATTCTGCGGGCTGGCAGAAAAGGCACAGGTTCCCCAGATTTACGGTGTTCGTGGCACCGAAGCAAAGGGTTACAATGTCCATGGCACCAAGTCGAAAGTTGAAGTGCTTCTGAATAAAAAAAATTAAAATTAAAAAAAAGAAACAATAAGAAAGAACAAGAGGAAACACATATAAACACTTGGTAAGTGGATCTAATTTTAAAAATAGCTAATATTTTTTAGGAAACAATAGCAAACAATAGCAAGTCCTAAAGAAGTGAGGGATGAAAAGAGAGAAATACTGACACATTTACTCAAGGTAACAAACCTATACATTGTATTAAAAAAAGAGACATGAAAAGTTGCTTAAAATCATAGGTATGGACAAGTGGGTAAGTGAAAGACAATGCTAATATTGGTTAGATAACAGTCAGGTAGATAAATAAGAGTCTGTTAAAATATACTACCAAGACAAAGAGACACACAAGAGTTCAAGACCCATCAGGATGTAATACTGAGACTAGTAGAAATTGTATTCAAGAAATATGAGGATAACAGAAAGTTTGCACAGCAGCAATCAATAATATTTTGGTATAACATCCTGTTGTTAAGCACTGTTTTCTTTATAATATTCAAGTATTTCTTCTCTTCCTCCAATGTATCTCAGAGAAGTGTTGGGAGGGAGGAGAAAAATGTAAGGGTTTTCTGAGTTCCTTGTCTAATGCACTTTGCAAGCTGGTATTCATTTCTTTAAAGTTGTTCTTGATACTGTTACTTCATCCTTTGCTTGGTCTTCCTCTATGTTCACTATATTTTGTTTCCCTGTGGCTCTCTGTGGTATAAACGATACCAAGGCATTCTTGCCAGGTGACAAAACTATTGCTATTCTTTTATAAGTTGTATATCTAGTCTCCTTTGTAGTCTTCTAATTTTGTTAAATTCTAATTTTATCTCTCACTGTTACTCCTGCAGCTCTTCTAATAGATCGCATCTCTGTTATGATTTTCTGATCATTAGCTGCTTTAAGCAAAATAGATGAGACTGCAGTAAAACTATTTGATTGGCAAAACACGTAATGACAAAGTACTGTAGTTTTACAAATTACAAAAACAATGACAAAATACAGCAACGTTTGACCAACAAAGCCTTTATCAAGCAAACGAACAACAGGAGTGACAAATTTAAAAAACAAATGGACGACCAAATACAAACGTTTTTAATGAAAATCTGGGAATAAAAACGAATAATGAAATAAATGTAACACAAAAACACATAAAAACTAGAAATAGAACGAAAAAGAAACAATGAAAAATCTAGAGCTCCTAAATGGCCAGTTTCATTGAAATGGGTGGCTACAGGGTCACAGAGCATTGGCGTATGTCGCACAAGTGTTGGGCGAATCGGTCACTGAGCCTCTTGCCTGTCTCACCGATATAAGCCGTGTTACACTTCTTACAGATAATGGCATAGATAAGATTACGGACTCGCATATGAAACCATCGTCAATAAGAAACGAGGCTAAAGGAAAAGATACAGTACGCGTCTGTATCACATAAGCACACGCGCTGCAACGCCCGACGGCCACACTGGACAGTGCCAAAATGAGTCTGGATATTGGACTTAAGGCGACTGTGTACCAACATATCCTTAAGACTTCTGTCCCATCTGTAAGCCACCAAATGATAGTTGGGGAAGACAGAACGGGTCTCAGGATCTGACTTAAGGATGGACAGATGACGGAATAAAACATTTTTCACCAGTGAACTATGGGGTGGAAAGTTAAGATAAGTTTTACTCGTCAGAGTTAGTAGTCCTATGTTGGCTGGTGAGGGCCTGCTGGCGAGTCATTGTCTGAACTCAATGCATAGCCGAGACAAGCACCCTCTCCAGGTATAGGCGCCTGCGAAAGAAATCAAGCATCTCGCGAGCTCTCTCAAGAAAATCATCGTCCTCGCTACAAAGGCGACGAAGGCGCAAAAGCTGCGAGAATGGCAAAGAGACATGACAAGCCCAGGGATGGGAAGAAGTATAAAGGTGAAAACTATGTGCATCAGTAGGCTTGTAATATACTGATGTAGTGATAGTGGATAGGCGTATGGTGATAATAATGTCCAAAAAGTTATATATTTACTAGATTGTTCATTGTTTCTTTTCCGTTCTATTTCTAGTTTTTATGTGTTTTTGTGTTACATTTATTTCGTTATTCGTTTTATTCCCAGATTTTCATTAGAAACGTTTGTATTTGGTCGCCCATTTGTTTTTTTTAAATTTGTCACTCCTGTTGTTCGTTTGCTCGATAAAGGCCTTGTTGGTCAAAACATTGCTGTATTTTGTCATTGTTTTTGTAATTTGTAAAACTACGGTACTTTGTGATTACGTGTTCTGCTTTAAGCAACCATGTTTGACAATGACAGCATAATGGTGACCAAAAAAAAGTCCATATGAGATTTGCTTTAGTGTTCACAGGTATCTATGCATCAGGAGTGTTGTTAAGTCACTGCATCAATTCTGAGTTTCATCACAGAATGAACAGAAGGACTACCAGCGAGTCTTTTCCTAGTTTACATGACTCGTCAGGAGTCCTACTGACAATAGATGCATAAAAGGGACAGGGGTTCCATCAAGGTTTTATGGATCAGATAGAAAAAGGTGATAAGGATAACCGTCAGGATGTTGTGAATGCATTTCATGATATTACTAACACTGGAGAACCTTACACTGATTTCAAAACACAAGAGGATGTAGTTAATGCACTCAAAGCGAACCACAGCACTGCCCCAGGGCCTGATTGTTCAGTATCCCCACATCAAACAGCTCGATGAGTAGGGTATTAATGCAGTTGTGATGGATTTTAACAACAGTATACCTGAGGATTGGCTCCATTGCTATTTACGACCGTTCTATAAACATGGGAAAGATCCTAAACTGCTCAGCAGCTACCGCATACTCATCTTGCAAAATGTATATGGCAAATTACTAGAGAAGAAAGTGGCCAGAAAGGTAATATGTCCCTTAGAGACAGAACACATCATCCCTGACAAGTTGGATAGCTACCGGCCAATGAAAGAGACTTGTGACAATGCTAGTACATTTGCTTATGATGTTTATGAGGGCTTTCAATCCAAGGAAGAGACTGTTGCTCTGGTCATTGACTTGGAGGATGCGTATAACAAAGTGGTCTTTTCAATCATGATACTCTCTTTGCTAAAATGTGGGCTCAATCCTTGGCTGTTGAACTTTTCAAAATGTAAACAATCTTTCGGCTTCTATAATTTTTTACAACTGCTGCCACAGACTACCAAATTTTCACTTAAGATTGTATATTATTAGATATAACTGGTATTAGATTTGAAATAGACAATCTCTCCTTCTTCTCTTCCACCATTTACTTCTTTATGGAAGTGTTGGGGAGGGAGGGGGGGGGCATAATGATCATGTGTGTGCTTGTTTTAAGGCACTTTGTAAGCTGATATTCATTTTCGTAAAGCTGTTCTTGATGCCGTCGCTCCATCTTTTGCGTGGTCTTCCTCTTGCTTTGTACTCATTATACTTTTTCTGTGTGGCTCTGTGGTAGGCTATACCAGGGCATTCTTGTCAGGTGTCCAAACCATTTAATCTGTTGTTCTTTTATGAATTGCATGACTGGTTTCACATCCAGTCTTTTCTGATTTCTTCATTTCTAATTTTGTCTCTTATTGTCACACCTGCAGCTCTTCTAAGACATCTCATCTCTGTCATTATGATTTTCCGCTCATTAGCTGCTGTTATTGGCCATGTTTGACACTGGTAACATAGTGTTGGCCAGAAAATCGTTCTTATAAGATTTGCTTTAGTTGTTAGCGGTATCTCTTTATGTGACAACAGTGGTGTTAATTGTCCTAGTACCTGGTTAGCTTTTGTGCAACGATAGCTGATTTCGCTATGGATACTTCCACCTGCTGTGAAAATTGTTCCTAAGTGTTTGGCCTCAATTGTTTCTTTTATGTCTATGTTCTGGAGTTTTATTGTAAGATTTTCTGGTTGTCTACTTATTGCCATTGTCTCTGTCTTGATTATATTTATTTTCATGTTGTACTCCTTGTCCTTGATGTTAACTAGGCTCAAATGGAAATAGACAATATTTTCAAAATTATGAATATATCAACTTACTTTCAGTTTTTTTTCACAGAGCAGACTTTTTCTTGGAACAAATAACAAATAGAACTCTTTCCTTACATAGCCACCTTTCATTTCCTCACTGCAGAAAGAGTAACATAATTTTAAAAACCTCTAGAAAATAAGAGATAAGTTTAGTTGACAGATCATCATTACCGCACATTGAACCAAATAGTCTATAAGGGCTCTGACTTCTTCCTCAAGATGTCTCTGTGTGTGTGTGGCAACTAACTAGTTCTGTGTTGGTTTATTATTCTTCTTTGGCTTCCAGCATAAAAGAGCTTCTGTTCATCTCTGACCCCACCCTGTTTGATATGATATTCTTGCAGTCTGGTTTAGGGATGTAGATTCATCCTCATTCCTTGAATTGTTTTCCTGTCCTATCTCCTCCAGGGCATTCAGAATATCAGCCTGATACATTGGTTGTCCACTTTTTACAGCAGTCATGACCGCAAGCCTATTGGCCTGTTTATTTTCCTTTATGCTTACATGCCTTTATACACAAAAACTGATTTTTTTGGCAGTCTAGAGCAAACCAGAGACACCAACTACTGCCTTCATGCACAGTCTGTCTTGATTTTCTTGCACGTACTTCTGAGTAGTTGAGAAAGCGTGCATGGGTAAAATTTTGTAAAACCACCACTGTCTTCCTGCACAATAGCTCCTCTGACCTGAGCAATGAAAGCCTACGAGCTTCACATGTGCCAAAACACAAACCCATTTGATAAAATGATCACATTTCCCTCAAATACGTTATCATAAATCCACTCCTGAATATTTGCTTCTATGACAACCGGTTTTCTTGTCTGCATTCTGTAGCCAGTCCGATACATGTTGAAAAAGACCTACTGCTCCCTGCTGGCACTCGTATCCATTCTTCACCAGGTTCGAGTCCTAAAGTGAACACATGTGTTGAATAAAGTTCTTGGCCTGACATCCAAGATTTTCTTCTTTTAGCCTGATGTCATTGTCTCTAATGATTTCCCTGTGCAGTGGATGCTGTGTGTCAGCAATGACTCTGAGGTAGATCCATGTTTGGAAAATCCTTGTTCCGTCCTCCATGGCTGGAAAGTAAAGAAGGTAAAATATTATCCTGAATGGTGCATTATTAGTGTTTCCAAATATGATGTGTATAACCTCATTCTGTATTCTTTCCAGTCTTTCTATCTGCGTATAGATGAGTCAGGATCGCCAGAGAATATTCAATCGCATACAGGACCTGAGACTCTTATGTTACATTATGTGATCAACGTCATGGCACATTGAGCATCCCCATGCGTGCCCCATCCTCCGCTGCAGCAGCCATCCCAAAGTACACCTGCTCACCATATGAATCAGAAGTTGATTTATTATACCTTCTCTTTCTACCCTGAAGAAGACACTGTCTAGTATGTCAACACTTAACTTCTAATTCTCGCAAATGTTTCAGTGTCTGAGGCTCGCCCATAACACAACTTATGGGGAAACAATTGAGGAAAAGGGTTAAGAACAGAGATGAATGGACATGGTGATATCTGCAGTAACGAGCCTCAAGAGCTCAGAAAATTGAAGAATAATATCCATCTATGTCATGTTATATTTTTTTACCACTTGTGCTTTATTTCTTTTGACCTTCTGAGATTAACTGTATTACACTGCATGAAGTTTGTTTCTATCAAAACATTTATGCTAAATATTATTTATTCCCAGCTATAATATAAATGTTTCCAGATATCAATTTTAAATAATTGAATTTTTAATCAAGAAAATACAAACCTGAGTAAACACTGGGAAATAATCTCCATTAGACTAAGTCGTGGTCGGACAATGAAAATGATGTTCTGTACATTGCTGGTTGGTAGTCCAGAAGACTGCAACCGAAACATCCTTTCTACATCATGTTGTTCCTAGTAAGAACAAAGTAGATAAGTAGATCACTATTAAATTTGCATATATCTCTTGCATATAGATTAGTAGTTCACTATTAACTTTTACCTTTTAAGCCTTTGCTCTAGTACTTTTTAAGTGACTACAGAAACTGGCAGAGCATGTTCTCGCAGAGTCACAATGAGGATTCAGAGCTCAATAGTCAACAAATGGTATGATATTCACTCTTTGACAACTCGAAGAAAATAAAGAAAGCAGGAATGGCCATTATTCATTGGTTTCGCAGATCTGTCCAAGGCATTTGACACGGTTAGTAGTACAGAAATTTATAAAATACTTAAACATACTGGCTGTCCCCCAAAATTGTCCTAACCGATCATCTCCTTACATAAGGGCATGAAAGCCAGCATACAGTTTGATGGCAGTACATCTGTTAATTTCAAGATTAAGAGTGGAGTCAAACAGGGCTGTGTCCTGGCTTCAACTCTCTTTGGCATCTTCTTCGTAGTCTTTTTATATCATGCCTTTGGGGGTGCCAATGTTTTAATCCACACTAGATCTGATGATCTACAAGTCCAGATCTACAAGTCTAGATCTACAAGTCCATCGATTCAAGTATCTGGGAACATTCCTAACATCAGATGGAAGATGTACAACAGAGATTAGGAGTAGAATAAGCAGCTTTTATGAAAATGAAGAACACACTACGCGTGAACACTACCAATGACATTGCGCAAACGAGTACTCCAGTGCTATATTGAACCAATACTTATGTATGGCAGCGAATCATGGACAATGAACAAACAATCAATACGATCATCGGAAGCCACAGAGATGTGGTTTTACAGAAGAATGTTGAAAATTCTATGGACAGCAAAGAAAACAAACGTGGAGGTTTTAAATCAGGTCTGCACACAAAGAAACCTTATCAAAAGAATAAGAATCCGACAATCAAGGTTCTTCGGGCATATAATGCGAAGAGAAGGTTTAGAACATTTGATGACTACAGGTAAAATTCAGGGAAGGAGAGATCGTGGAAGACAGAGGAGAAGATGTTGGATGGCCTGACATCATGGTTCGACAAAATATTGACGTCAGAACTGATTACATGCACCAAGCAAAGTGAGTTGTGGAGAGACATGATCGCCTACGCACGGCACTTGATTGATTGAGATCTGATGATTCACACTTCAACTTGGCACAGTTAAGAGCCAAGGCAAAAATGACGGAAATCCTTCTCAAGGAACTCCATTTCGCTGTAGATGCTTCCTTAGTCGCACACAGTGAGTCTACCCTGCAATTGCTAATCAATAATTTGACCAGGGCATGCGACCTATTTTCTCTGACTATAAGTGTCACTAAGACAGTGGTATAATGTCAGGGAAGTAACACATCAACAAATATCACTTTAAATGGTAATCATCTAACACTAATTCAAAAACTTTGCTATCTTTGATCCAAAGTCGCTGTCAGCTTTTCTCTTGATAAAGAAATCAACGCTCTTATAAGTAGTGTGGCTACTACATTCAGCAAACTATCAAAGAGAGCGTTAGAGTGACAATTTTCTAAGTTTTCAGCGCATATTTTCATCATGAACACAATTAAAACATAACCTTTGTTTACATGCATATGTTTGCCATCTTGTTAAATCAAATAGTAACACATGGGTTGTGTTTGACTTCACATTTGTATACAATTTATCTTCGATCACCGACAAATAATGACAGAGTCTTGTCAGAGCTATAAACTGGGACATAGGTGAGGGAGATGGTTTATTTATATCTCAGCTCTAAGTTAAACTTAGATTTTCTCCAATAAAATTAGAATATTCATATAACTAGAAATTAAAAACTGAATCAACATTTGTAAACAATCAGTATCATTATAAGTAATACAACCTTCAATGAGAAGCTTCAGTAAAACCAAAGGGTCCGTTAAGCATCATCCCATGCAAAGCCTGCAGGATAAAATATTAGACAATACAGTTAAAAACTTTCAAATATGCAGTTCTAAAATTATTTGAAATCTGACAAGACTTTATTATTTTATATTTATACACATATATTTACAATGAAGTTGCTTAAATAAAGTTTACTTTTAATTTTCATTATTCTTTTGTATTAACCTACTGAATCAGAAATAAAATATAATAAATAGGTCAGTTGAAGCAGGAAAGTTGATGTTGAAGCAACTAAAACATGCAATGCAAACTACAATATGAGCATATGACAATGATTGAGAATTTAAACCATTATAATGTAAAATCATATAAATATTATACAAATACTACTACTTAAACAAAGTATCAGTTTCAGTTAAATATCTTCATTGCACTGAACATGTCCATAGGTGCGATCTCGAATATCTCAGCAGTGTCAGCAACGACTATACCAGTCAATTTGATTAATGAGCCTACTCATAACCGTTGTGCTGTTCTTCTGCAAATTCAACTTCAATCACAGCTTCTGCAACTAGTAGTGACGTGGATTGGTTTAAATGAAAATCTTCTTACGCACATCTATGAGGCAGTCAAAACTATGTCAGCTCTATCCATTGGTGGCACCTACTGATATGGTGGCAGAGCCAGCCAACCTGTATGTCATTGAAACACATGTCAACAAGAAAATGTAACTGAAATTACGCTGTAGTATTATCCTTTGCCTGCACACAAAGCTCCACCTTTCAGATCATAATGAATCACTCAGAATCAACATGAGTGTAGTTGTGAACCACCATAAGTTAGTCACCACCAGACTCATTGTCAACTGCGATGTCAACAATCACTGGCTTTGACATTCTACATGAGCTTCAAGAAGACATGCAGACTTTTCATGTGAACTACAACCATCTGTAACACATGAGTATAATCCATAAAATATACATTATCACTTTTGTTATCTATTATTCATTACACATGGTAATTAGACATAATATATACTTATAAAAATAAAAATTAATTAAATAATTACTCACATAAAGATATAGCAAATATTATCCCTGGTTTATTTTCTATAAATATTGTATTAACACATTATTGATATAGGAAGACTGCAGTAAAACTATGTAGCAATGGTGAAACACATAAAGATATAAGAGAAGACTGCAGTAAAACTATGTAGCAATGTGAAACACATAAGATATAAGAGAAGACTGCAGTAAAACTATGTAGCAATGATGAAACACATAAAGATATAAGAGAAGACTGCAGTAAAACTATGTAGCAATGGTGAAACACATAAAGATATAAGAGAAGACTGCAGTAAAACTATGTAGCAATGGTGAAACACATAAAGATATAAGAGAAGACTGCAGTAAAACTATGTAGCAATGGTGAAACACATAAAGATATAAGGGAAGACTGCAGTAAAACTATGAAGCAATGGTGAAACACATAAAGATATAAGAGAAGACTGCAGTAAAACTATGTAGCAATGGTAAAACACATAAAGATATAAGGAAGACTGCAGAAAAACTATGTAGCAATGATGAAACACATAAAGATATAAGGGAAGACTGCAGTAAAACTATGTAGCAATGGTTAAACACATAAAGATATAAGGAAGACTGCAGTAAAACTATGTAGCAATGGTGAAACACATAAAGATATAAGGAAGACTGCAGTAAAATATGTAGCAATGTGAAACACATAAAGATATAAGGAAGACTGCAGTAAAACTATGTAGCAATGGTGAAACACATAAAGATATAAGAGAAGACTGCAGTAAAACTATGTAGCAATGGTGAAACACATAAAGATATAAGGGAAGACTGCAGTAAAACTATGTAGCAATTGTGAAACACATAAAGATATAAGGGAAGACTGCAGTAAAACTATGTAGCAATGGTTAAACACATAAAGATATAAGAGAAGACTGCAGTAAAACTATGTAGCAATGTGAAACACATAAAGATATAAGGAAGACTGCAGTAAAACTATGTAGCAATGGTGAAACACATAAAGATATAAGAGAAGACTGCAGTAAAACTATGTAGCAATGATGAAACACATAAAGATATAAGGAAGACTGCAGTAAAACTATGTAGCAATGGTGAAACACATAAAGATATAAGGTAAGACTGCAGTAAAACTATGTAGCAATGATGAAACACATAAAGATATAAGGTAAGACTGCAGTAAAACTATGTAGCAATGGTGAAACACATAAAGATATAAAGGAAGACTGCAGTAAAACTATGTAGCAATGATGAAACACATAAAGATATAAGAGAAGACTGCAGTAAAACTATGTAGCAATGATGAAACACATAAAGATATAAGGAAGACTGCATTAAAACTATGTAGCAATGGTGAAACACATAAAGATATAAGGTAAGACTGCAGTAAAACTATGTAGCAATGGTGAAACACATAAAGATATAAGCGAAGACTGCAGTAAAACTATGTAGCAATGGTGAAACACATAAAGATATAAGGGAAGACTGCAGTAAAACTATGTAGCAATGTGAAACACATAAAGATATAAAGGAAGACTGCAGTAAAACTATGTAGCAATGATGAAACACATAAAGATATAAGAGAAGACTGCAGTAAAACTATGTAGCAATGGTGAAACACATAAAGATATAAGGTAAGACTGCAGTAAAACTATGTAGCAATGGTGAAACACATAAAGATATAAGGGAAGACTGCAGTAAAACTATGTAGGAATGGTGAAACACATAAAGATATAAGAGAAGACTGCAGTAAAACTATGTAGCAATGATGAAACACATAAAGATATAAGTGAAGACTGCAGTAAAACTATGTAGCAAGGGTGAAACACATAAAGATATAAAGGAAGACTGCAGTAAAACTATGTAGCAATGATGAAACACATAAAGATATAAAGGAAGACTGCAGTAAAACTATGTAGCAATGATGAAACACATAAAGATATAAGAGAAGACTGCAGTAAAACTATGTAGCAATGGTGAAACACATAAAGATATAAGGGAAGACTGCAGTAAAACTATGTAGCAATGGTGAAACACATAAAGATATAAGAGAAGACTGCAGTAAAACTATGTAGCAATGGTGAAACACATAAAGATATAAGAGAAGACTGCAGTAAAACTATGTAGCAATTGTGAAACACATAAAGATATAAGAGAAGACTGCAGTAAAACTATGTAGCAATGGTGAAACACATAAAGATATAAGGAAGACTGCAGTAAAACTATGTAGCAATGGTGAAACACATAAAGATATAAGGGAAGACTGCAGTAAAACTATGTAGCAATGGTTAAACACATAAAGATATAAGAGAAGACTGCAGTAAAACTATGTAGCAATGGTGAAACACATAAAGATATAAGAGAAGACTGCAGTAAAACTATGTAGCAATGATGAAACACATAAAGATATAAGGGAAGACTGCAGTAAAACTATGTAGCAATGTGAAACACATAAAGATATAAAGGAAGACTGCAGTAAAACTATGTAGCAATGATGAAACACATAAAGATATAAGAGAAGACTGCAGTAAAACTATGTAGCAATGATGAAACACATAAAGATATAAGAGAAGACTGCAGTAAAACTATGTAGCAATGATGAAACACATAAAGATATAAGGAAGACTGCAGTAAAACTATGTAGCAATGGTGAAACACATAAATATATAAGAAGACTGCAGTAAAACTATGTAGCAATGATGAAACACATAAAGATATAAGGAAGACTGCAGTAAAACTATGTAGCAATGGTGAAACACATAAAGATATAAGAGAAGACTGCAGTAAAACTATGTAGCAAATGGTGAAACACATAAAGATATAAGAGAAGACTGCAGTAAAACTATGTAGCAATGATGAAACACATAAAGATATAAGAGAAGACTGCAGTAAAACTATGTAGCAATGATGAAACACATAAAGATATAAGGGAAGACTGCACTAAAACTATGTAGCAATGGTGAAACACATAAAGATATAAGGTAAGACTGCAGTAAAACTATGTAACAATGGTGAAACACATAAAGATATAAGGTAAGACTGCAGTAAAACTATGTAGCAATGGTGAAACACATAAAGATATAAGATAAGACTGCAGTAAAACTATGTAGCAATGGTGAAACACATAAAGATATAAGGAAGACTGCAGTAAAACTATGTAGCAATGGATGAAACACATAAAGATATAAGAGAAGACTGCACTAAAACTATGTAGCAATGGTGAAACACATAAAGATATAAGGGAAGACTGCAGTAAAACTATGTAGCAATGGTGAAACACATAAAGATATAAGAGAAGACTGCAGTAAAACTATGTAGCAATTGTGAAACACATAAAGATATAAGGGAAGACTGCAGTAAAACTATGTAGCAATGATGAACCACATAAAGATATAAGGGAAGACTGCACTAAAACTATGTAGCAATGGTGAAACACATAAAGATATAAGAGAAGACTGCAGTAAAACTATGTAGCAATGGTTAAACACATAAAGATATAAGATAAGACTGCAGTAAAACTATGTAGCAATGGTGAAACACATAAAGATATAAGGAAGACTGCAGTAAAACTATGTAGCAATGGTGAAACACATAAAGATATAAGGAAGACTGCATTAAAACTATGTAGCAATGGTGAAACACATAAAGATATAAGAGTAAGACTGCAGTAAAACTATGTAGCAATGGTAAACAATAAAGATATAAGAGAAGACTGCAGTAAAACTATGTAGCAATGATGAAACACATAAAGATATAAGAGAAGACTGCAGTAAAACTATGTAGCAATGGTGAAACACATAAAGATATAAAGGAAGACTGCAGTAAAACTATGTAGCAATGATGAAACACATAAAGATATAAGAGAAGACTGCAGTAAAACTATGTAGCAATGATGAAACACATAAAGATATAAGAGAAGACTGCAGTAAAACTATGTAGCAATGGTGAAACACATAAAGATATAAGAGAAGACTGCAGTAAAACTATGTAGCAATGGTGAAACACATAAAGATATAAGGTAAGACTGCAGTAAAACTATGTAGCAATGGTGAAACACATAAAGATATAAGGGAAGACTGCAGTAAAACTATGTAGCAATGATGAAACACATAAAGATATAAGAGAAGACTGCAGTAAAACTATGTAGCAATGGTGAAACACATAAAGATATAAGAGAAGACTGCAGTAAAACTATGTAGCAATGGTGAAACACATAAAGATATAAGAGAAGACTGCAGTAAAACTATGTAGCAATTGTGAAACACATAAAGATATAAGAGAAGACTGCAGTAAAACTATGTAGCAATGGTGAAACACATAAAGATATAAGAGAAGACTGCAGTAAAACTATGTAGCAATTGTGAAACACATAAAGATATAAGGGAAGACTGCAGTAAAACTATGTAGCAATGATGAAACATATAAAGATATAAGAGAAGACTGCAGTAAAACTATGTAGCAATGATGAAACACATAAAGATATAAGGTAAGACTGCAGTAAAACTATGTAGCAATGATGAAACACATAAAGATATAAGAGAAGACTGCAGTAAAACTATGTAGCAATGATGAAACACATAAAGATATAAGGAAGACTGCAGTAAAACTATGTAGCAATGGTGAAACACATAAAGATATAAGGAAGACTGCAGTAAAACTATGTAGCAATGGTGAAACACATAAAGATATAAGGGAAGACTGCAGTAAAACTATGTAGCAATGGTTAAACACATAAAGATATAAAGGAAGACTGCAGTAAAACTATGTAGCAATGATGAAACACATAAAGATATAAGAGAAGACTGCAGTAAAACTATGTAGCAATGGTGAAACACATAAAGATATAAGGGAAGACTGCAGTAAAACTATGTAGCAATGGTGAAACACATAAAGATATAAGGAAGACTGCAGTAAAACTATGTAGCAATGGTGAAACACATAAAGATATAAGAGAAGACTGCAGTAAAACTATGTAGCAATGGTGAAACACATAAAGATATAAGAGAAGACTGCAGTAAAACTATGTAGCAATGGTGAAACACATAAAGATATAAAGGAAGACTGCAGTAAAACTATGTAGCAATGATGAAACACATAAAGATATAAGGTAAGACTGCAGTAAAACTATGTAGCAATGATGAAACACATAAAGATATAACGTAAGACTGCAGTAAAACTATGTAGCAATGGTGAAACACATAAAGATATAAGGTAAGACTGCAGTAAAACTATGTAGCAATGATGAAACACATAAAGATATAAGGTAAGACTGCAGTAAAACTATGTAGCAATGATGAAACACATAAAGATATAAGGAAGACTGCAGTAAAACTATGTAGCAATGGTGAAACACATAAAGATATAAGAGAAGACTGCAGTAAAACTATGTAGCAATGGTGAAACACATAAAGATATAAGAGAAGACTGCAGTAAAACTATGTAGCAATGGTTAAACACATAAAGATATAAAGGAAGACTGCAGTAAAACTATGTAGCAATGATGAAACACATAAAGATATAAGCGAAGACTGCAGTAAAACTATGTAGCAATGATGAAACACATAAAGATATAAGGTAAGACTGCAGTAAAACTATGTAGCAATGATGAAACACATAAAGATATAAGGTAAGACTGCAGTAAAACTATGTAGCAATGATGAAACACATAAAGATATAAGGGAAGACTGCAGTAAAACTATGTAGCAATGGTGAAACACATAAAGATATAAGGTAAGACTGCAGTAAAACTATGTAGCAATGATGAAACACATAAAGATATAAGAGAAGACTGCAGTAAAACTATGTAGCAATGGTGAAACACATAAAGATATAAGGGAAGACTGCAGTAAAACTATGTAGCAATGATGAAACACATAAAGATATAAAGGAAGACTGCAGTAAAACTATGTAGCAATGATGAAACACATAAAGATATAAGGGAAGACTGCAGTAAAACTATGTAGCAATGTGAAACACATAAAGATATAAGGAAGACTGCAGTAAAACTATGTAGCAATGGTGAAACACATAAAGATATAAGGTAAGACTGCAGTAAAACTATGTAGCAATGGTGAAACACATAAAGATATAAAGGAAGACTGCAGTAAAACTATGTAGCAATGATGAAACACATAAAGATATAAGAAAGACTGCAGTAAAACTATGTAGCAATGGTGAAACACATAAAGATATAAAGGAAGACTGCAGTAAAACTATGTAGCAATGATGAAACACATAAAGATATAAGAAGACTGCAGTAAAACTATGTAGCAATGGCAAAACACACAAATACAAAGTACTGTAGTTTTACAAAACACAAAAACAATAATAATACACAGCAACGTTTCAACCAAAAGGCATTTATCAAGGTCACAGTCATCCAATCATGTTCCTCTGATGATCGGTCGATTTGCTCTAGAGAATCGTTTTATATCTTTATACGGTACCTTGCGACCTCATGGACTCAACACACTACATTCCTATGCTTCTTAATACTGTCTGTTCTCTAGCTTCATATTCTATATGTGTGTATGTTAAATGTATATAAGTTATCTATATTAATATTTGATTTTTATATTTGATTCTCTCTATTACTTTTCCAAATTGTAAAGATATCAACCAACTTTAGTCTACGACACTTTTCAATGTATTTAAAACCTTCACCAGATCAGAACTCAACAACTAAGCTAGTGTCATTCACAGATTGTAAGCTCCAGTCTATACAAAAACACTAAAAATGAACACAGACAATACAAAATAAAAATGGAGCTCAGCAGTATTCAAAGATCTTCAAGTGTTGTACTTCTCTGGCTGCTCTCTCATTGTGGAATCATTGGAAATGAAACAGCTAACACACTCACTAGAGCTAGAGGTAAAATGCAGCACTTTAAATGCCATTTGCCCCGACTAGCAAAGTCAGGTCTGGCCAAAGTCAAAACCAATATGAAAGCTATAGGGCTGGGATGGGACTGGACCTTGAAAAGATGGTAGACTTAGTCCTGCTGACAAACCTGAAGATCTAGCATGACCTTCTTTGTCGTCACACTGCTACCGGGTTGTTGCCCAGTGTCGTGGTTTTCTGTTTTGTCTTGCGCTGTTCTGGTGGCTTGTGTGATTGTTATCTTTGCTCTTTCACAGGATTCTGCTACGCCATCTAACCATCTTTTCCGTGGTCTTCCTCTTGCCTTCTTTCCCGATGCTCTGTTGTAGAAGACTCCTGTATACTTTGGAGTTTGGATGCATTCTTATTAAGTGGCCAAACCACTTCATTCTTTGCTTATCTATATAATTCAAGCACGGTTTTGTGCCAACTTTCTTTTCTTATGCTGATGTTGGTGACCAATTTACCTAAATGCTGAAGTTATACAAATTGACATTTTCATATTAGTTAGTTAGTATTATTATACAATACATTTTATGTTTCACAGTTCAATTACACATAAATTTTGTGTCATTTATTTTCATCCTAACTAAAAGCAAAATCTATTTTAAAAATACGAAAACTATAACTAAATAATAAATAGCTTTAATACTTTTTTTTTAAATAATAAAGCTAGTTATTTAGTTATATTTGCATATTGATTCAATGTTCACTATAATTCATTCATGAATAAATAATTATTATAATGTGACGGCTTCTAAATTTAATATGCATGAATTATTTTATGACAATTTTTAAATGTAATTAGTATTACTAAATTATTTATTACATTAATTTATTACTAATTAGTAATTTAATTACTTATTAAACTGAGTTACTAGACTATAACTAGACACAGTTTGTATTTTAATTTATCAGCAAATTTCTTTCAATTTTGCGAGTATTTCAGTATTTTATTATTACTTTACATATTGAGTACAGCTACTTTCTTACTTTTATTATTAGAAATAATAAATATTTTATTTGTTGTTTACGTTCAAAAAAGATCCGATTTAAATGTTATTTATTATTCACCGGCGGTTGTGGGCGTTTTCTTTGCACTTTGCTATCTTTGAGGTAAGGTGGACGGGTAAACAATAATATAAAACTATATAATAGTACACATATTAACCTTGGATCCTATGCATTTATCTATGCTTTCTAAAAATTCACGTCTGTAAAAGTCTCGAAGTATTCCTAAATTCAGCTTTGATGAATTCAGGTGAGTTGCACCGGAAGCGGCCATGTTGTTATGATCTCTGAGATTGGAGTCAACAACGAGTAAAGCTAAATTAAATTTATTTTTGCCCTTAACATTTAATTCCCTTGAATTATTTTGTTTTCCAAAAAATATTTATTGGCCTGTAACAAAATAGTTAACAAAAATGTATTTCTTAATCAGGAAAAGAAAAACATCCGAAGTTCAGTTACTTTTAAGTATCAATCATCATCATCAAATAGATTATTCTGAGCAGAACTTTGCCACCTCAACAGTCCTCCGGAATTTCTCTCATAAGCAAGATGTCCCGCCTGTGCAACCGTCATGTTACATCATGAATCCATCTTCTCTGTGGTCTTCCTCTTCTCTATGCCTTATGCCTCCTTCTATGATGGTCTTCTCCAGCCCTTCGTGTCTTTTTATTTGTGTCTTCTCTGTCCATGGTACATATATGTTTTTTCCCTATTTTAATAAATGTCCATGATTCATACCCATGCGTTGCCACTAGGAATATGCATGCTCTTAGTATTCTGATCTTTATTTTCCTATCCGTTCCATATTGTTTTTAGTTCTTTAATTTTTTGTAAAGCTATGTTTATTCTTCTTCTTCTTCTTTGCGTTCGTTCTTTACGACCAATTTTAATCACTCTTTGTGATATGTTTGATCTTTGCCAAGAACGTGTATACGTTGCACATTGGTTTGGTAGGCCCCTAAATGCATAGATTTCTACAAGTTTAGGACATGTACATTCGATTTCAGCCAAACCTCCTTAGTCGCCTCTTACGACATGCATGGCAGGTAACAGTGGTTCTATTCTTTACACCCCAAATTTGGGCCCCGGTAACCACTCTATTCTTCTTTTAATTTCCTTCATCCCATTTCCATCTGTTGTTAGTAGTGAACCAAGATATTCAAAACTGTTCACATTTTCTACTTTCTCTCCATTGATAAAAATATTTTTGTCATGTTCGTTTTATCTGTTGTCATTATTTTTGTTTTTGCTACATTGAGATATAGATTTTGTTTTTCGCTTTTATCTTTCCCTTCCCCTAATAATTTCTCAATCCCTTTTGTGATGTTGACAGTAACACTGTATCGTCAGCGTATCGTAGTTCATGTATTTCTCTTCCTCCGATTATAAAAGGATCGTATTTTTCTTTTCCGCTATCTTCTGTAACATTCCTCATGATGTTTTCTGCATGTATGTTAAACAGACAAGGTGACAAAATGCAGCCTTGTCTGACTCCCTGCCTTATGTCAAACCAATCTGATGTATCATCACATGTTCTTACAGCCGCCATTTGATCACTATAAAGTTCTCTTATGATCTGTATTAAATGTAATGGAAATTCCATTTCTCCCATTATTTTCCACAATTCCTGATGTTCTACACAATTAAATGCGTTTGAGTAGTCAATAAAGCATGAGTATAGATCTACATTATACTTTCTAGATTTTTCTATGATCGTTCTCATGTTAAATATATGGTCACGTGTACCTCTGTTCCGTCTAAACCCCGCTTGTGATATGTTGATATTTTCTTCCATTTTTCTATACAGTCGTCCCATAAAAATTTTTAATAAGATTTTACTTGCGTGGCTAATCAATGCCACTGTTCTATAGGTGGTACATAATTTAGTGTCTCATATTTTAGGTATTGGGATAAATATTGATCTTTTCCATTTCTTGATCATATTCCTGTTTCCCATACCTTTTTGCATCTATATAATTATATATTTGTATGCTCTGTTCTCCTCCTGCTTTGATAAACTCTGATGTAAATATTATGACATCCTTGGGATTTTCCCATCTTCAAGCTTTTTAATCAATACTTTTTCATTATAGTAGCAATAAATACTCGGTACTTAATTAGTTGATATATTGGGCATACTCTGAGAAACATTTTAAGTAAAAATTACATGAGAACAAGAGCTGGAACATCAAAAACATTCATAGTAAATTCAGGAGTACGACAGAGATGTATGATCTCCTACTGCTTTTATAATATACATGGACAACATAAGTAGAGAAGCAGGAAAAGAGGAAGAAAATAATATTTCAGAACTTTTACTCGCAGACGACCAAGTACTGATTGCAGAAAACGAGGAATCTTTCCAGAACCATTTGAGCTTAGTTAATATCAAGGGGGAGAAGTACAACATTAGAATAAATATAATAAAGACAGAGGCAATGGCTATAAGTGCCACAGAGAAGTGGTTTTTTTTAGCAGAATGATGAGAATCACATGGACTGCTAAAATGACTTATGTGGAGGTATTGAATGAGGTCGTGGTCAAAGGCGCAAGGAAGCGGCGGGCCAGGATTAGGGCGTTGGCTCTAATCCCCTGCTCTCACCTCCACGTGGTGACCCTGATAACAGACGGTAGTTCCGGTCTGGCTAAGAGGGTAGGTGCCGTGGGAGAGCTACTCTGGGGCAAGTAGATATGCAAAAGTAGTCACGCTAGATGAGATCCGCCCGTAACACAGACGAACGAACTCCCAGAGTGTCTATTAATGCTCGCCTCTCCAGGCCGTTAGGAAAAGCTTGAAGGATAAAAGTGGAACCGCGTGTGGCGAAACTCGGATGCCCTCATGAGCCCTCTCTCTTGAGTCGATGAGCATGCTGGGAGTCGAGTTGAACTGCACGAGGGACAACATAGGTCGAGGCTCGGGCCCCTGTCTCACGGATGGGGGCAAGATTATAAGTCATCAAAGAGACGTTGACCCACGCGGGGGGAAATTCGGATCACGTGCATGCTCTCTCTTGAGCCCTCTCTTGAGCCGATGAGTATGCTGGGAGTCGGGTTGAACTCCACGTGGGTCCACATAGGCCGATCGAAAAGACGTTGACCCGTGAGGGTGAAATTCGAGTCCGAGCATGCTCTCTCTGGGCCTCTCTCTTGAGCCGATGAGTATGCTGGGAATCGAGATGGAAAGATGAACGTGGAACCGCGAGTGGCGAAACTAGGAGCCCACGCATCTGCCGCGCATGGGTGTCGAGTTGAGCCGCACGTGGGTCCATGATTCATGCCCAGGAAAATGTGAGCACGGTGGGAATTGACGGATATGGTGATGTAGGCACCAGGGCAGAACGAGCACGCATATGGACGTTGCAAGGGTTGGCCCACATGGGGCGAAACCCGTGACCCCATCTCATGGGTGGGGGACCGGATTGAGTCACAGGCGGGAACAGACCAGGCAAATGGGAGCACGATACGGAAGGCGAGGAAAATGTGAGCACGGCAAAAACTGATGGTGAACAGGGCAGAGCTAGCAAGCATGCTGGCGAAGCCACAGTGGCCCCACCGAGGGCAGGCGAGCATGACATGCACGTCATGCACGGCAGGCATGGAGAGCGAGGCAAGCATGGCAGGCAAGAGGGTGTTCGTCCCACCCAAATGTGCAGAACAATTGGAAAGCCCAGCAGAGGTTAAGCCAGTGCAAGCGCGGCAAACACGGCAAGCGCGGCAGCAGCAAGCATGTCAGGCAAGAGGGTGTGTGTCCCACCCAAATGTGCAGAACAACTGGAAAGCCCAGCAGAGGTAAAGCCAGTGCGTGTTTCCGCTCGCAGGGAATTACTGCTGCCTTGTAGTTGATTGGGGACAATCAAAGGCTAGCGGAGCAAACCGTACACAAAGTTGGACGGGCGGCAAACCAAGGTGTTCATTAAAACGACCGGTTTTGCTGGGCAGATGACGCTCATAAGCCCGGGATGGCAGGCCGTCTAAGGGTCGCTGCCCTAAAAGAAAATGGTAACCTGCTGCCTTTGGGTCTTGCCTGGGGACAGCAAAAGGCTAGCGGAGAGCGAACCGCACACAAACGCTGGTTGAAATCGGAACACACCACCCAATGATAAGCACTTGAGCTCCAATTGGTACTGAAGGCTGTGCACGTACATCACGTGCTGATGTTTGGCTGCTTATATATCACAATAGAATGATAAAACAGCTTAAGAACGATCGCGCGAGAGAGAGAGAGAGAGAATGAGGTCAAGACAAAGAGAAAGCTTATCATCAATATAAGAAAGAGGCAGTCATCATTTTTCAGGCATGTGATGAGAAATGGAAGCTTAGAACACATTGTAACAACTGATAAAATCGAGGGGAAACGAGACAGAGGAAGACAGAGAGATAATTTTGGATAGCCTGATTTCATAACACAAAAGAGCGTCAACATCTGAGATGTTAGCAAACACCAGAGACAGAGAATTGTTGTGACCCTTGATAGCCTACGTCAGCCGGCACGGCACCTGATGATGATGAATGGATATACGCAGAAAACCTTACAATAAAACTCCAGAGCATAGCAATTAAACAAACGAATGTCCCAATACTTAGTGGCAATTTTCACTGCAGACGGAAGTATCGATAAGGAAATCAGCAATCAATGCACAAAAGATAACAATGTACTGGTGCAGTTAACACAACTGTTGTCACATAAAGAGATACCGCTAAAAACTAAAGCACATCTTATAAGTACGATTTTCTGGCCAACACTATGTTACCAGTGTCAAACATGGCCAATAACAGCAGCTAATGAGCGAAAAATCATAAGGACGGAGCTGAGGTGCCTTAGAAGAGATGCATGTGTGACAATAAGAGATAATTAGAAATGAAGAAATCAGAAAAAGACTGGATGTGAAACCAGTCATGTAATTTATAAAAGAACAACAGATGAAATGGTTTGAACACCTGACAAGAATGCCCTGGTATCGTCTATCACAGAGCCATACTGAAAAAAAGTATACGAGTACAGAGCAAGAAGAAGACCACGCAAAATATGAAGCCACATCAAGAAGGAAAATTATTATAACAGCTTACAAAGTGCATTAGAACAACCACACACAAGATCACTACATCCCCCTTCCCCAATACTTATATAAAGAAGTAAATGGTGAAGAAAAGGAAAAGACTGAGAAACAATGAAAAATCAGCATTCTCTTGCTTCTGTATTAAAAAGTACAAAACCCGCAAATGAAAACATACATTTTTGGCGCCCAATACATATATATATTGTAGGCCCTCTACATACATAATGTAGAATTTTTTTTCTTCCAAATAATTAAAACAAGACAATTCTAATTGTTCTCTTGTCACCGTTGTGTTCTCTTGCTGATGTACTTAACATGAACACGGCGAAACACGTAATAACATAGTACTGTAGTTTTACAAAATAATAGCCGTTCATCGCAAGCGACGATGTACAACAGTCTCAGACGTGTGCTGCTGCACCTCTCTGATGTTTGCGGAGATGACTGTAGAGTTCAATCCTAGAACACAATCCCCTACCACATGTGGGGCATATATAATCAAGATTAGACATGTGGTTGTTGTGTATTCTGTCTTTTCGCGCAGCTCGTTTTGTTTGTGCCTCAATGGTCCGATGATTCTCAGCTGTGCGGGTTTCTCTTGTGTTGTTACAACGTGGTGTCTATATCGAAGCATTTCAGACACTTTAAGAATGTCTTTGAAGCGTTGTTTCTGTCCACCAGCCTTCAAGTTCTCCATACATCAACTGTTTGGGAATGCGTTTATTCGAGTAACGTGACCGGCCCGTCTAACTTGGACCTTCTGCAACAGGGTGTTGACGCTTGGGATCTTTGCTCTTGTAAGGACTTCGGTATCTGGAATGTTGTCCTGCCATCTTATTTTTAGTATTCTGTGTAGACAGCTTGTGTGGAAGTGGTTTGGTTTTCTTGCGTGTCTGCTATACACCGTACATATCTCGCTTGCGTACAACAGCGTGGTTAGCACTACACAAAATACAAAAACAATGACAATACACAGCAACGTTTCGACCAAAAGGCCTTTATTAAGCAAAAGATACAACAGGAGTAACGAATTTCACAGCACAGTGCATTATAAACTACAAAAGAGACTACAACGGTATTATGTAGTGTGCTGTGAAATTCGTCACCCCTGTTATATCGTTTGCTTGATAAAGGCATTTTCGTCGAAACGTTGCTGTGTATTGTCATTGTTTTTGTAAAACTACAGAACCTTGTTATTACGTGTTTTGCCATTTTGCATAGTTTTACTGCAGTTTCACCATTTATCGATATTAAAATTAACACCCCCCAAAAAAAATTAATAATTTGCCGCGTTTATTGTACATTTTTTGCTTTTTAAATAACACAAAACTTCAAAATAATGAAAACAGGATAATTTTAATTGTTCTCTTGTCGCTTCCACGTTCTCTGCGAAAAAAATAGCAGAACTTTACAACTTAAGTAGGTTTCTGAGTCACTCAGTCTCGGACGGTCTCTGACAGGCAGTCTTTTTGCCATCCTTAGATGTTTGAAAAATGCTGTTGTAAGGGAGTGGAATATTATTAATTTCACAAAGACTAAATCAGTCATCGCTAGTTCTTTGTTTCTGTACGAACTTCTCTCAAGCGCAACAATTTGTCTTCTTGAATCTATGACAATTTCCAATTATAAGTCCGTCTGAGTTTGAAAAATGGGTAGTGTACTTCTTCTCTTCCACCATTTACTTCTTTATAGAACTGTTGGGGGTGGGGGAGGAGACACGTAGTGATCTTGTGTGTGCTTGTTTTAAGGCACTTTGTAAGCTTATATTCATTTTCGTAAGGCTGTTCTTGATGCCGTCGCTCTATCTTTGCGTGGTCTTCCTCTTGCTTTGTACTCATACTTTTTCTGTGTGGCTCTCTGTGGTAGGCGATAGCAGGATATTCTTGTCAGGTATCGCCTATTGTGAGCGTCTGTAGCTCAAGCGGTAGTGAGCTGGATCACGAACCCAAGTGTACCTGGCTCAAACCCCACGGTGGGCAAGTTTGGAAGCAAATTCGTTTCCGTGAGATTTTTACAAAAGGTAAAAATAGAACACACCGTTCAGAAAGCAATGGCAAACTACTGAACGTATAAGTGGTGCCTAGAAAATCAACGACTAGTTTACTGTGGTTGATGGCTACGTCCTTTAGGATATGCCACGATTTTCATTCATTCATCGCCTACCCATTTAATCTGTTGTTCTTTCATGAATTGCATGACTGGTTTCACATTCAGTCTTCTGATTTCTTCATTTCTAATTTTGTCTCTTCTAAGACACCTCATCCCTGTCGTTATGATTTTCTGCTCATTAGCTGCTGTTATTGGTCACGTTTGACACTGGTAACATAGTGTTGGCCAGAAAATCGTTCATACGAGATTTGCTTTAGTTCTTAGATCTACAATTGTATTGAACATACCAAGGGTATTGGTTACTGGAAATGATTTAGAAATTCATTGTTGTATTCTCAACGTCATATTTGATCAAACGACGTTTTTATTCGTTATTTCGACAACACAATCAAAGAAATCGTCCCCAGACTCGCCCGAGTGGTTATCGGGGACCAAATTTGGGGTGTAAAGAATAGAACCTATGTTACCTGCCACGCATGTCGTAAGAGGCGACTAAGGAGGTCTGGCTGAAATCGGATGCATGTGTCCTAAGCGTGTAGAAGTCTATGCGTTTAGGTGCCTACCAAACCAATGTGCAACGTATACACGTTCTTGGCAAAGATCAAACGTATCACAAAGAGTGATTAAAATTGGTCATAAAGAACGAACGCAAAGAAGAAGAAGTCCCCAGACTTTACAATAAGTTGTTGCTCCTATACATTTTGTTGGATCATAATTTATGATTCGCTAGACAGGAAAACACTATTAAAATCTGAAATCATCTCATGTAAAAGTTATTATTGTAAGTTATGTTAAGCTGTTATCCCGCGACATCGCTTTTGTTTGTTTACACTTAGTTCAGTGGTTCCAAAACTATTATCCACTGCCCATAAGTAACAGTGAATATTAAGTTGAGGGTTTCCGATTTAATTACCTACTGTCCCTAAGTGACAGTCAATACTGTTACAATAACTACTAGGAATTCAAACCTTATGGTTCAAAAGTTATTATTTACTGTGTATGATACAAATCATGATCTTCATACAGTTGATGGTACTATAGTTGATACACTATTACCAGTATACAGAGTAACATGCTTTAGTAACAATAGTGTCTTAGGTTCAAGCTAGTGCAGTCAAATCTAACAACAAATCTCCAAACTCAAGGTTTATCTCACGTGTTGATGAACTACAAGGATGTGACAAGCACAGTAGTTAACTTGAGTAGTCTGTTGAGCGAGTATGGTAGCACTAAGCTGATGTACTTCAGGACATAACATTGGCCACTTCCCCAGTAAAAGGACTCTGCTGAAGGACTGTAGAGTTTACATTTGTCACTTCCCCAGAACAAGGACTCTGCTGAAGTGACTGCAGAGTTTACATTTTGTCACTTCCCCAGAACAAGGACTCTGTTGAAGTGACTGCAGAGTTTACATTTGTCACTTCCCCAGTACAAGGACTCTACTGAAGTGACTGCAGAGTTTACATTTGTCACTTCCCCAGTACAAGGACTCTACTGAACTAACTGTAGAGTTTGCATTTGTACATAAAATCCACTCCGACAGTAACAAATTTACAAAACACTTCAGTCTGACAATATCAACAAACTTACAAAACACTTCAGTCTGACAATATCAACAAATTTACAAAACACTTCAGTCTGACAATATCAACAAATTTACAAAACACTTCAGTCTGACAATATCAACAAATTTACAAAACACTTCAGTCTGACAATATCAACAAATTTACAAAACACTGGAATGGTATTTCTTTTTTTAATAGAACAAAGAAAAAATAGTAATTCAAAATGTAGCACTAAAAATGATATTACGCTCATACAATGGCCATTAACTAGATATTTTTAACTGTGTGGATTGAAACCTTTGACTCAGTTCTAGTAGTCCAATGAAAGTTGGGACCCTGTTGTACTGTTCGCTATGATGACAATCCAAGTACAGTGTTTGCACCAGTAAGTCCAGGAATCCAACATGCAGAGCATGATGTTAAACATTCATACCTGCGATCTGATAGTTCTTCTCTGGATATATTTCTATTATTTCTATTATTATTATTATTGACAACTTCCCTAATGATGATAACATGTCTCAATTATGTCTACACACATTTAACTAATATGTAGCCATGATGAGATAATTACCAATAACACTCCAGCTTTTATTTATATATCAACTTTCTTGAATGTTGTATTCTTGATGAGATAATTACCAGTAACACTCCAGCTTTTATTTATATATCAACTTTCTTGAATGTTGTATTCTTGATGAGATAATTACCAGTAACACTCCAGCTTTTATTTATATATCAACTTTCTTGAATGTTGTATTCTTGATGAGATAATTACCAGTAATACTCCAGCTTTTATTTATAGATCAATTTTCTTGAATGTTGTATTCTTGATGAGATAATTACCAGTAATACTTCAGCTTTTATTTATATATCAACTTTCTTGAATGTTGTATTCTTGATGAGATAATTACCAGTAACACTCCAGCTTTTATTTATATATCAACTTTCTTGAATGTTGTATTCTTGATGAGATAATTACTAGTAATACTCCAGCTTTTATTTATAGATCCATTTTCTTGAATGTTGTATTTGTATTCTTGATGAGATAATTACCAGTAATACTCCAGTTTTTATTTATAGATCCATTTTCTTGAATGTTGTATTTGTATTCTTGATGAGATAATTACCAGTAATACTCCAGTTTTTATTTATAGATCCATTTTCTTGAATGTTGTATTTGTATTCTTGATGAGATAATTACCAGTAACACTCCAGCTTTTATTTATAGATCAACTTTCTTGAATGTTGTATTCTTGATGAGATAATTACCAGTAATACTCCAGCTTTTATTTATAGATACATTTTCTTGAATGTTGTATTCTTGATGAGATAATTACCAGTAATACTCCAGCTTTTATTTATAGATCCATTTTCTTGAATGTTGTATTCTTGATGAGATAATTACCAGTAACACTCCAGCTTTTATTTATATATCAACTTTCTTGAATGTTGTATTCTTGATGAGATAATTACCAGTAATACTCCAGCTTTTATTTATAGATCAATTTTCTTGAATGTTGTATTCTTGATGAGATAATTACCAGTAATACTCCAGCTTTTATTTATAGATCAATTTTCTTGAATGTTGTATTTGTATTCTTGATGAGATAATTACCAGTAACACTCCAGCTTTTATTTATAGATCAATTTTCTTGAATGTTGTATTTGTATTCTTGATGAGATAATTACCAGTAACACTCCAGCTTTTATTTATAGATCAATTTTCTTGAATGTTGTATTCTTGATGAGATAATTACCAGTAATACTCCAGCTTTTATTTATATATCAATTTTCTTGAATGTTGTATTTGTATTTTTTGTGTAGGTCATGTTTCTTAAATAAATATTCGTTGAAAAATCAAAATGTTAATGCCTTAAAAATAAGAAACAACAAATTATGTAAATGAACATTGAAAATGGATGACTTGCTAAACAATAATCTAGAAAATGTTCATGTAGATACTATTCAGTTGTGATGATGAATATCTGCCCAGTCATCCAGACATCACAAAGTGACAGTTCACTACACTATTGATGAATCATCTGGACTTCCAGACCTGCAATGGAAATAATTCACAATAAATCATATACTTTCTAAAACTGTATTGCTAAGAATACACAACTAGGAAAGCAGGATATGTTAGATGCACATTGTGGCAGTGCACTGATTCAATCTTCAAGATAAATGATTTCGTTCTCACTATAGTCAATTACCTAATCCATTCAGTTTCAGAAAGGTAATATTCAATCTGTCCAAGTTGAGGGGAAACAATATAGAATGGTTGTCTGATATAGTATACAAGTGCTCTGATGCTGGCACTTTCAACAAGCTCAAAGGGACTGAGCAGATATGGGGACACCCTGAATGTAGAAATGTTGATTATAAACAATGATATACTTTGACTAGGATGTTAATGAACGAAATGACTACGGAAAAAAGAACATTTCTACCCAAGATCTTCCATCTCTTCCTCCAATTGTACCTCAGTGGATATTGGGGAGATATAGATCTTTTCATCTCTTCCTCCAATTGTACCTCAGTGGGATATTGAGGGAGATGTAAGATCTTTTCATCTCTTCCTCCAATTGTACTTAAGGGGGATTCGGTCTTGAAAATCAAGAATCTATTTTCGTTGTTTTCATATTAATATAAAATTTGTATAAGCATTTTGAAAGAGTATGACTTAGAATAGTAGAAACAAATTAGTTTAAAAAAATGTCAAAGTGTTGCCATGGAAACAATACAAAATGGCCGCCAAAAACAAAATTTCAAATCCCTAAGGCTCTGAATCTAATGAATGTAAATGAATTCTGTTTTCACTCTAAGGTGGCAATTGTAATATCTAAAATATTACACATGATTTTTAGGATATATTAAATATTTAATTTTTATAAATTTTTGGTAAAAATTCCTCAAAATGTGGTCAAAAAGCTGTTTTTGGAGGGTGTGTTTACACAAAAATTCATAAAAATGTAATATTTAATATATCCTAAAAAGGATCAGTAATTTTGTAGATATTACAATTGCGCACCTTAGAGTGAAAACAGAATTCATTTATATTCATTAACTTCAGAGCCTTAGGGATTTGAAATTTTGTGCTTGGAGGCCATTTTGTATTGTTTCCATGGCAACGCGTTGACTTTTTTTTTTTTCTAATTTTTTCTACTATTCTAAGTCATAATCTTTCAAAATTGTTATACAAATTCTACATTAATACCAAAGCAAAGAAAATAGTTTCCAGACCAGAGTCCCCCCTTAAGTGGGATATTGAGGGGAGATTTAAGGAATTTTTGTATCTCTTCCTCCAATTCTCCCTAAGTGGGATATTGGGGGGAGATGTAAGGATCTTTTTCATCTCTTCCTCCAATTGTACCTCAGTGGGATATTGAGGGGAGATGTAAGGATCTTTTTCATCTCTTCCTCCAATTGTACTTAAGTGGGATATTGAGGGGAGATTTAAGGAATTTTTGTATCTCTTCCTCCAATTCTCCCTAAGTGGGATATTGGGGGGAGATATAAGGATCTTTTTCATCTCTTCCTCCAATTGTACCTCAGTGGGATATTGAGGGGAGATGTAAGGATCTTTTTCATCTCTTCCTCCAATTGTACTTAAGTGGGATATTGAGGGAGATTTAAGAATTTTTGTATCTCTTCCTCCAATTCTCCCTAAGTGGGATATTGGGGGAGATGTAAGGATCTTTTCATCTCTTCCTCCAATTGTACTTAAGTGGATATTGAGGGAGATGTAAGAAATTTTTGTATCTCTTCCTCCAATTCTCCCTAAGTGGGATATTGGGGAGATGTAAGGATCTTTTCATCTCTTCCTCCAATTGTACTTAAGTGGATATTGAGGGAGATGTAAGAAATTTTTGTATCTCTTCCTCCAATTCTCCCTAAGTGGGATATTGGGGAGATGTAAGATCTTCTTCATCTCTACCTCCAATTGTACCTCAGTGGAATGATGGGGGAGATGTAAAGATCCTATGCGTGCCTTGTCTAATGCACTTTATAAGTTGGTATTAATTTCTATAAAGTTATTCTTGATGCAGATTACTCCATATTCCTCTTGATTTTTATTCATTATAATTTGTCATTGTGGCTCTTCGAGGTAGATAATATCAGGGCATTCTTTGTCAGGTCTTAGTAGCCTCACTAACTGTATTTTACTCTAGAGCATGCGGAGATGACCCAAGTGCAATGGTGATGTATTACAGTCCCATCAGTATACATATGATGATGTCCTTGGCATCAGTGTTCTCACGAATTAGTGAACATTCCCAAAAATGGAATGTGAGCATGACTCTTGTTGGCCTTAATCAGTAATAAGAAGCTATGAAGCCATTCTTCCTTTATGGTACCATTTTGTATGCTTGCATTGAACTCATTGGGCCCCAACTCCTCCAGATCAATGTCTGTCAAACTGTTGATATCACTGTAACATACCATCAGGTCCAGGTGCAGTGTTAAATCATCTTTTAAAGATTGCATGAATATCTTCACTCGTCACCTTTAATTCTACAATACAGTCCATATTCTTATATTGATCTGACGCCCGCCTGCCCAGCGTGTTCATACCGCTTGGACTACGGGTGACAAGTCCTCTGTGAGTGCGGGTTCAGCTCCGCGGACTGGCAGAAAAGCCACAGGTTCCCCAGATTTACGGTGTTCGTGGCACCGAACGAAGGGTTACGATGTCCATGACACCGAGCAGAAGAGCTTTCAGCTCAAGTGCTTCTGGATTGGAAAGAAAAAAAAATATTGATCTGACAGCATGTGATGGATCTGTACTCATGTCTTCTTTTTGTTCTGGCTCATTTGCTAAAGGTGGCTTGCAAGAAATGTCCACCCTTTATCTTTGTTAGTTAGATAAGTTAGGAGCCATCTGCTTGAAAGGTTATTCTCCTTGCAGAATTCTACAAGACCATCTTTTCTTTATTTCAATTTCATTTTTTTAAATGTCATTTTTCATAAAGTGTCAACAATACAACAACCCACCTGGCCTACCAATTTTCCAAAAAGTCATCTCAAAAACCAAACCATTAAGTAAAAACAAAATTGTTTCTGAGATTTATTTGATGCTATTTGTGTATCTCTTGGAAGAATACAGCAGGTCAATCTATAAGATAGAGCTTTGAACTCTGCACATGCTGATATATGCAATTATGCTCTAGTTGTTGGTATACAAAACTTATGTTTTATTATAGCATCCTCCATTGTTTTATTTTCCTAAAAATAACAGCGCATCAAATAAGTGGTTTTAGTTTGTGTTTATAAGAGTTAAATGCATCTTGTATCCTTTGCTAAATAAAGGTCTTTTGCTCAATACATCCAATTATTCTGATTTACTTTGTCAAATATCTCACTAAATGTTTCAATATTTCTTCTTTGATATTTAATTGTACTGCAGTTTTCTTACAGGGAGTGCCTGGTCAAATGGATTAGAGTGCGGAGACCCGAATTCAATCCCAGAAAGGCCAAGGTGTTTTTTCTGTCGTGGGCATAAAGAAAAATCATAACCTGACAGTTTCGCCGCAACTGCTCTAGCCATGTGGCCATTAAATTGCGCAGGCACATGTCCCCCATGTCCTACACTGACCTATAAAGCAACAATACAGGCAGTAACGACAGAAGGAGAAAAGTCTTGCTTACTAAATATATCAGAACAAAGTGACTTACCACTTCTGTTTAGTTTAGCATTTAAAAATATATCTAAAATGTGAACATACAGGTAAATATTGTTCACAATTACTGAAAAAATGAAATGACAAAATATACGAATTTACAATTAACAATTTACCTGTCTTTGCTGGATACTTGACTGGTGAACTCAACAATACCACTGCTGGTACTGCTGCTGCTACTACTACTACCACCACTGCAAGTGCTACTTATAGTGGTGTTACATACAATGGGCACAGTGCTGATCTCCTGGATGGGTCCTCCTACTGATGAGCTAGCAACAACATCTGCGATGACACCAGAACCACCATGAGTTCCACCAGTTAATGATGCGGTTGGGATGTTATTGTTGGTCACATTGCTACTGTTATTGTTGCTGTTATGACTGCCACAGATACCTTTGGATGCTGGTGGTTTGGCAGCTGATGGTATTTTGTCCTTGTCCTTTTTATCCTCCTTGTTATGTTTAAGAAAGTTGAAAGTCCAAGTCTGAAGGTCTAGAAGAACAAAAAAAATCAATTGTCAATGTTTAACTCATTCCATACTAACTGCTACAGTGTGCACCAAGAATGTCTATTAAAATTACCAAACTGCTGCACCATCAAGCATTTTTTCATGTAAAATTAGTGCTAAATTTATATCAAAGCATTCTGATACAATTTCCAGTTTTTTTGTATCTACAACAAAGCTATCAATTTCAACATGATGGTCTGATAGGAAGTTTGATCAAATGTGTTCATTGGATGCAATGTATCTATTTGTTAAGGTGGCAAATATGATCAACAAAATTTATTTGCTCACATTTTTCAATTGGATAGTGAATGTGTTAGGGACACAAACAATATTATAATGTACTAGGTGAAAGTCAGTCAATAATGATGACAGTAAATCTCAAACTTTATTTTGCTTTTACATTCAAATTTGTACTGTTTTTCATGACTATTTTTTAAGATATTAGTTGCAATTTTTCAATCAGATTGAACATATGATACTTGACTGCACCATCTGTGACAATCGGTGCACTGCACCATGCACCATCTGTGACAACCGGTGCACTGCACTGAGTAACATCTGTGACAATGAGTGCACTGCGTAACATCTGTGACAATGAGTGCACTGCACTGATTGTAACATATGTGACAATGAGTGCACTGCACTGATTGTAACATCTGTGACAATGAGTGCACTGCACTGAGTAACATCTGTGACAATGAGTGCACTGCACTGAGTAACATCTGTGACAATGAGTGCACTACTTGAAACAACTTGTGTATCATGCTATAAGCTTATTGTGCTTGTATATATTTGAGACATATGTATGATATTGTCTCGTCTCAAATATATACAAGCACAATAAGCTTATAGCATGTGCTTCTGCAGACACTGTTCGAACGAACCCTACCTGATTGTTTCTGTGTCTAGTCATAACGAGCGTTTGAGAAAGACACTCCCCGTGAGTCATTTTTTAGAATGGCTCATTGGTTGTGTACGTAAGGACGCTCGTATGGCTAGGCTAGGCGATTGGTGTCGTAAGGACTAGGTAAGTGGTTCGAGTCCCGTGTTTGTCTATTTGTTTTTTCGAAGCTCTTAATACCTGTACCTGTTTATTTGTTGATCATAAACAGTATATAGTGGTTTCATTTCTTTTGTGATTTATAAATTTGTGCCAACAACATTTCAAAAAGACCTGGAGACTATTTATTACCAGTAACTATTAGAATTGTTACTGTTTTCAAATACATATACTCCTGTGTGGTGCTGGGGCTCACAAGGAAAGCAAAGAATAGTACCACTGCGACCTACAAGGCATGTCGTAAGAAGCGACTGATGTAGGACCTAGGTATGCTACTCTAGTAAAGGAAAAGCATCGCAGACATCGGATGTGCTGGTCTACTTGTAGGCATATAACTGGCACAACATACAATCAACTTATGCTCAGATCACAGAGTGGTTAACAAGTGGTCGATATAGAGCGTTCGAAGAAGAAGAAATACATATATCTTCACAAGAAATTATCTATTGAAGTTGCAAAATTTGTGTGAGACTTAAGACTTTCACTCTGTTTTTTTTATTTGACCTCCAGATGAACTTATATTGCAATGTTCACATATTTAATAGTTAATTAATAGTTCACATATTTAGGTAGCAATTTTGATTGCACAGGAAATGGTAAAAAATAAATTATGATACGCATTGGCAAAGCAACATCAGCTTTCAAAAGTCTAAATAAAATATGGAACTGCAAGTTATATAGTATTAAAATGAAAATACAAATTATGAATTCACATGTATCAATCCTAACGGCGGCTCGTCATTTATTTAAAAAAAAAAATTTAAATCCAGAAGCACTTGAGCTTTTCAGCTCTTCTGCTCGGTGCCATGGACATCGTAATCTTTCGGTTCGGTGCCACGAACACCGTAAATCTGGGGAATCTGTGCCTTTTCTGCCATCCCGGAATTGAACCCGCACACACAGAGGGATAGTCACCCGTAGTCCAACGCGCTACGAACACGCTGGGCAGACGGGTGCGGCTCGTCATTAAGGGCCAGTGGGCCTGACCCACCAAACATTTTGAATAACATGTACTTATTAATTTTAAAAATTATTTGTTCATAATTATTACTTTCAACGAGATACTGATGAACTTTGAAAGTTGATATATAACGCTAAAGCATCACACAGTCTGAAATTCAGCATCTTTCCTCCCTAATTAGTATATGCCTCTGGTCATTAAGGACCAGTTAGGTTTTGTCCCCCCAAACAAAAAATGAATAGCGTGTACTGATTATTTTATGAATTATTTCTTCATAAATATTACTTTTAACTTGACACAGATTATCATAATAATCCTAATCAAAATCATAATATGTAAAATATAAAAAAAAAAAATTATATAATAAGTCTGAATAGTCACACATATTGCAGGCACTATTTTTCGGAAGTTCATTTTAAAATGTTCCTATCTACGATGTAACATTGCGACCTTTGATATCTACCTGCAGTGATAATTATCAAAACAATTGCGTCATTTTCATTCATTCGGTAGCTAATGTATTCTTACCCTTAACTCATTTCTTGATTAAATAGTCCTTTTAAATATTGATTGAAAAACGTATTATATATAAAAAGTTTAAAATTAATATAAAAATAGTAAAAAATAATAGAAATAAGTTACTAATCATCATCATAGAATAATTTAAGTTTATCGCCCATTCCATCAATATACATTTGCCTACAACAACACACTTTCACGTCGACCGGTCAGAGTTCACGAGATGTGAGCGTACAGGAGAAACTGGTTCAAGGTTTTCGTGGTAATTGTGCATTATGTTTTGTTTAAAAAAAAAAAAAGTGTTTTGTTTTGAATTGGGAGTCCTTAAAAGGACTATGAGGGACTGTGAGTGGTTTACTATGGGGAGAAGGAGAGAGAAGGTGATGGTATCAGCAATAATTGCTAGGAAGGAGTCCAAATTTCGGGATTTAGTCCGACGGCGCCACATGAACTCACTCATGTATGAGTCCAAGAGATGGCGATGTGTCCCATTTTGCCTCTTGTTCCTTTCCTTAGCTGTTTTCCACAAGTGCTTGATGGTCTGGGTATGTGCGCCTATGTTTGGGTCAACAAAGTTAACTGAGTGGTTGACTGTTAGTGGTTCAAGCTCGGAATACTGGCAACTGTTCTGTATGCTTGCCACTGGTCGAACATGACCGTTGTACGGACATTGTGTGCCATAATGATAAGTAGAAGTGTTTCAGCTTTCCTACCAGGAATACTGGCAACTGTTCTGTATGCTTGCCACTGGTCGAACATGACCGTTGTACCGGTACATTGTGTGCCATAATGATAAGTAGAAGTGTTTCAGCTTTCCTACCAGGAATACTGGCAACTGTTCTGTATGCTTGCCACTGGTCGAACATGACCGTTGTACCGGTACATTGTGTGCCATAATGATAAGTAGAAGTGTTTCAGCTTTCCTACCAGGAATACTGGCAACTGTTCTGTATGCTTGCCACTGGTCGAACATGACCGTTGTACCGGTACATTGTGTGCCATAATGATAAGTAGAAGTGTTTCAGCTTTCCTACCAGGAATACTGGCAACTGTTCTGTATGCTTGCCACTGGTCGAACATGACCGTTGTACGACATTGTGTGCCATAATGATAAGTAGAAGTGTTTCAGCTTTCCTACCAGGAATACTGGCAACTGTTCTGTATGCTTGCCACTGGTCGAACATGACCGTTGTACCGGTACATTGTGTGCCATAATGATAAGTAGAAGTGTTTCAGCTTTCCTACCAGGAATACTGGCAACTGTTCTGTATGCTTGCCACTGGTCGAACATGACCGTTGTACCGGTACATTGTGTGCCATAATGATAAGTAGAAGTGTTTCAGCTTTCCTACCAGGAATACTGGCAACTGTTCTGTATGCTTGCCACTGGTCGAACATGACCGTTGTACCGGTACATTGTGTGCCATAATGATAAGTAGAAGTGTTTCAGCTTTCCTACCAGGAATACTGGCAACTGTTCTGTATGCTTGCCACTGGTCGAACATGACCGTTGTACCGGTACATTGTGTGCCATAATGATAAGTAGAAGTGTTTCAGCTTTCCTACCAGGAATACTGGCAACTGTTCTGTATGCTTGCCACTGGTCGAACATGACTGTTGTACCGGTACATTGTGTGCCATAATGATAAGTAGAAGTGTTTCAGCTTTCCTACCAGGAATACTGGCAACTGTTCTGTATGCTTGCCACTGGTCGAACATGACTGTTGTACCGGTACATTGTGTGCCATAATGATAAGTAGAAGTGTTTCAGCTTTCCTACCAGGAATACTGGCAACTGTTCTGTATGCTTGCCACTGGTCGAACATGACCGTTGTACCGGTACATTGTGTGCCATAATGATAAGTAGAAGTGTTTCAGCTTTCCTACCAGGAATACACGCCATGAAACATTCACCTGTGTAGCAAATACCACCTGAACACCACTGTTTTGCAAACTCGACCGACATGATGTTTCTTGATGAACAGGCTCTCATCAATTTCGACAATCTGGTCAGGGCCTCCAATGCTGACAGGTGTCTGCATTAGTGTGTTTGCACACACACACCTCTCTTAGAATGTTCTTCCACTTAACTGTTTTGCTGCTTATATCTAAATGTTCTTCACAGAAATCTATTGTTGTCCACTCCTGAGACCAGGCGTACAGGAATAAAATGACATCCCTGTAAGTGATTTGATCCTTGCAACCATGTCCGACTGTGATGTCCTGTTTACAGGTAATGCAATAACATCTCCACCGGTCTTGACTTGCAGTCAACGACAATGTCATATGGTTGTTGGAACATTTTCTTGAAGAATGTAAAAAAAACAACACTACTCTTCTTGTCATTAACAGCTGCTGAAAGACACACAAAAATCCATCGCCATTTCAAGTAAGCAGGGATGACCGAATTTAATGATGGGATTTTCCGTCAATACAATAATAATGGGGACCTCTGCACTATATTTAGAACAACGCTCGAAAACAGTCTCCATTTAGAAGGACCCAATTTTATGGTGAGTCACAGCCAACTCTAAATAACTTGTTGAATAATATAACTTTAATTTAGCATTTTGTGTTGATTTTAAATTGAATTCTTCTATATATACCAATACTGGAATGCG
Organism: Arion vulgaris; assembly: GCA_020796225.1. Taxonomy (NCBI): domain Eukaryota; kingdom Metazoa; phylum Mollusca; class Gastropoda; order Stylommatophora; family Arionidae; genus Arion; species Arion vulgaris. The sequence goes on from CM036754.1 coordinate 50,969,988, forward strand.
AGGTCACATGACGTAGTTGTGGTCTGATTTCCCATAATTCTTACCTGAGTCCAAAGCAAAATAAATTTATAGTTGGCTCTGGTTGAGTTGAGCGAAACATGTAAAAACATTTTTAACAATAACAAAGTACTAGAGATTTACAAAATCAATGACAATACACAGAAACATCTAGACCAAATTGCCTTTATCAAGCAAAGAATACAACAGAAGTGAAGAATTTCACTTCTTCCACAATACACTACATATAGAATGAAAATCGTGGCAAATCCTTTACAGGAAGTAGCCATCAACCACAACAAACGAGTCATTTTCACGTTTCAGAGATTACATATTACAAAATATGTAGCCGCTCCTGTCATGTAATGTGTCCGAAATATTTAATTGTCCTGATTTTATATTATTTAATAGCCAACTCTCTTTAGTATCAAGCTGTTGCAGAACAGAAGCATTTGTTCTTTTCCTGAAAGGGTAATAACTTCCGGAATAGACAAATAATAGTAAATACTCCAAAAACCACAATTTTCCCAACATTTTGGCGGGCCTCACCAAGAAAAATGACTACGAGCCGCCACTGAATCCATGCCAGCAAGAGTTGGGAAAAGACTAAAGATATAGAAAGCAAGTTGAATGTATTTGAAAATAGATGTCTGTGAAAAATAATGAATATAAAATGGAACATTCAGGAGAAGTGATGAAATCAGAGAAATGTCTGGTCAACCACTAGTGACATCGCCGAGTGGTTACCGGGCCCAAATTTGGGGTGTAAAGAATGGAACCACTGTTACCTGCCATGTATGTCGTAGGAGGCGACTAAGGAGGTTTGGCTGAAATCGGATGCACATGTCCTAAACGTGTAGAGGTCTATGTGTTTAGGGCCTACCAAACCAATGTGCAACGTATACACGTTCTTGGCCAAGACCAAATATATCACAAAGAGTGATTAAAATTGATCGTGAAGAACGAACGCGAAGAAGAAGACTAGTGACATCTGTTATAAGAAATGATTATCGAATATCAAAGAAGGCATTGAAGTGGAAAGGGTTCAAGAAAGAGAGGACGACCTAAGGAGATCCGGAAATGAATTTTGCAGAGAGAGACAAGAAATATAGGTCTCAGTTCCATGGAGGAGATTGAGCGAGTTGCCCAGGATAGAGCGGTATGGAGAAATTGCTCGAGGCCCTATGTAGCATATAACGGAGAGTGGAATTGTTATTATTATACTGAATTAACCAGTATACTGACTTTGCATCATGTTAAAAAAAAAACACAGCAAGAGAATATATTGGCTCAGAATAGGGAATAGATTAAAATATTACGGTAAGGACCCAAAATAATTAATGTTTATTTTTAGAACAATGTCATTATTATCTATGTATTGATATTTAGTTTACAATTAATGGTTGCATTTTATACAAATAAGCCATTTATACAATTCTGCATACTTCAAGATGTAGAATACAAGATTTTTTTAATAGCAAAAGAAATTGTATGTTATATAATACTGAGTAGTGAGCTTGATCACAACCCAAGAGAAGCTGGTTCAAACTCCACGGCGGGCCATTTGGAAGCAAATTTGTTCAACAGGATTTTTATGAACGGTAAAAATAGACCTCATTATTCAGAAAGCAAAGGCAAACTACTGAATGTATAAGAGGTGCCTAGAAAATCAACGGCTCGTTTACTGTGGTTGATTGCGACAGCCTGTAAAGGATATGCAGTGATTTTCATTTTACATGATATTTGAAAAGCTAGCCAAGCCTCCAAATTTACTCTCCTTGTAAAACCATGATCAATAACAAAGATCAATAAATGTTGGTAGAGCTGAGAACAAATCCATATTTTCCTCAACATATTTCAGACTAGAATGATATTGTATTTAGAACTTACTGTTATGGGTTGTATCTTTCTTTGATGACGACGATGATAATGATGTACCTCTTTTGGGTGACTTTTCTTTATCTTTACTCTCTCGTCTGCGTGGCTTACGTTCAGAATCTGTCTCAGCTTTCCTATTTAAAATACACAAAATAATAAAGATACCGTATTATGATCATATGCCATCTCCACATTGAAGATTGACGAATAGAATTCAAACATTGTTTTCCTCCTGCCATGGTGATAGATTTGCACAAACTATTGTATATCCACCTTTAGATGATTGTTTCACTTAAGCTCAACCTTTTCTTCTTTTACTGTTTTATTAGAAAATAGCAACATGCAAAATGAGATGTCTCCACAAAGTCACCAACAACACAAGAATCGACAGAGTTACGAATACCAGCATCAGAGAAAAGGTTGGAACAAGAATGTGCTTGTATTATATAGCGAAACAGAGAATGAAGTGGTTTGGCCTCTTAGTAAGAATGCGAACAGACCAAACTGCATATTTGAAGCTTTCCACAACATAATATCAGGAAGGAAGGCGAGAGGATGACTAAAGAAAAGGTGGATAGATAACGTAGTTGAACTCTGCCAGGGGACTAAGAAAACCATCACACAAGTCACCAGAGAAGCGCAAGACAAATACATAAAACCACGAGACTGGGTTAACAACCCGATAACAGTGTACTGACAAAAGAAGACTTTTATTTGTAACTACTATTTCGTAGGTTTATATTTGACCTCAATGAAAGAAATAACTTTCTATTATGTCTGATGTTTGTTGTCATTCATACTTTATTGGTTTCTGTGTTCTCTCTCTCTCTCTTATTCTTCTCCGATCCCAAAAAACATAGGGCTGCAACTGAACACCAACAAACAAACATTTACATCAGTTTTTCAATTTAGCATTACTAGTGCAACATAGTGCTAGCATTACTAGTGGGAACATAGGGGCTCAGCTTTAGAAGTGGAAATCGGTTAAAGTTGTGGGCTGACCATGCTGCAGACATTGTTCAGCTTATAAATATGAGGAATGCCTTTAATATTTGGGAACACCTTTTCAGCTATTATTAACTGCTCTGGCTGGAGTGATAAAGCTACACTCATTCATGCCTTTAGAGTGATTCCTTGAGTATGATCTGCAAGATGGGCTGGTTCGGTGCGCAGGCAATGGACTGAATCACTACAAGTGTCAACAATTAGCAGAATTACATCCATCTTCATTCCAGCGCACAAGAGTGTTGATGACAACAAGAAAGCAGACAGGCTCTGTCACTATATCGAAGGGTCGACCAATGGATAGAGCTGACATTCTGCACACCCTCATAGAATGTGGCAGCAAAAAGAACTTTCTTCTAAACCAATCCATGTCAACTGCTAGATTGTAAGAGCTTGAATTGAAGATTAAAGTGACCAGAAAAGAACAGCACAACAGGCTTATGAGCAAACTCATCAATCAGCATCGAACTGGTATGGTTAGTTGCGATCAAAACAACTATGGACGTGTCTGGAGTGCAATGAAGATATTCTGAACTGAATGGTGGCGTTACTAATGGAACATAATGCTGACATTGTTCCTATTGCATTTGTCAACACCAAGTATCATGCAGATGGAAAACTTTTCAGCCCAAGGAGACTTCATGCAAAAACAAAAGTAAAATCTGATATCAGAGATCTCTTATTTGCTGATTACTGTGCCTTCACTGCCAACACTAAGGCAGATCTCCAGATTGGCATGGACAGATTCTCACAAACCTGCTCCAACTTACTGTATACCATCAATAGAGTGAAATCAGTCATGTACCAGCCAGCTCCTGAAAAATTATATGCTGAACCAAATATTACAACAAACAGTAAGAAACTGAGATGGGCATGTTTTATGTATCTTGTAACACTCGTCCTGAAAATATGTTCAATAAAGACTAACACAAAGAGAGATGCAATGAGAACTGAGGCAAGCTTACATGACTCTAGGGGGCAATGCTGGCAAGTCCAAGCTGGAGTAGTTGATGTCATACTCTTCCAGTGTCATCAGTTCATCAAGACTTGCATCAAGTTCTGTTAATAGTTACAAATTAACAATGGAAATCACTATATGGGAAACAAATTGTACAATTAACAAAAAACTTGCACTCGTTCAACACAAAATATGGTATCTTGAACAAGAAAATACTTGTTTCTGATCACACACTTCCATTCAGCTCACATCTCTGTATCAATGACCACACACTTCCATTCAGCTCACATCTCTGTATCAATGACCACACACTTCCATTCAGCTCACATCTCTGTATCAATGACCACACACTTCCATTCAGCTCACATCTCTGTATCAATGACCACACACTTCCATTCAGCTCACATCTCTGTATCAATGACCACACACTTCCATTCAGCTCACATCTCTGTATCAATGACCACACACTTCCATTCAGCTCACATCTCTGTATCAATGACCACACACTTCCATTCAGCTCACATCTCTGTATCAATGACCACACACTTCCATTCAGCTCACATCTCTGTATCAATGACTACACACTTCCATTCAGTTCACATCTCTGTATCAATGACCACACACTTCCATTCAGCTTACATCTCTGTATCAATGACCACACACTTCCATTCAGCTCACATCTCTGTATCAATGACTACACACTTCCATTCAGTTCACATCTCTGTATCAATGACTACACACTTCCATTCAGCTTACATCTCTGTATCAATGACTACACACTTCCATTCAGCTCACATCTCTGTATCAATGACCACACACTTCCATTCAGCTCACATCTCTGTATCAATGACCACACACTTCCATTCAGCTCACATCTCTGTATCAATGACCACACACTTCCATTCAGCTCACATCTCTGTATCAATGACTACACACTTCCATTCAGCTCACATCTCTGTATCAATGACTACACACTTCCATTCAGTTCCATTCCTATGTCCATACACTTCCATTCATTCCCATGTCCATACACTTCCATTCAGTTCACATTCCTATGTCCATACACTTCCATTCAGTTCCCATGTCCATACACTTCCATTCAGTTCCCATTCCTATGTCCATACACTTCCATTCAGTTCCCATGTCCATACACTTCCATTCAGTTCCCATTCCTATGTCCATACACTTCCATTCAGTTCCCATGTCCATACACTTCCATTCAGTTCCCATTCCTATGTCCATACACTTCCATTCAGTTCCCATTCCTATGTCCATACACTTCCATTCAGTTCCCATTCCTATGTCCATACACTTCCATTCAGTTCCCATGTCCATACACTTCCATTCAGTTCACATTCCTATGTCCATACACTTCCATTCAGTTCCATGTCCTATACACTTCCATTTAGTTCACATTCCCATGTCCATACACTTCCATTCAGTTCCCATTCCTATGTCCATACACTTCCATTCAGTTCCCATTCCTATGTCCACACACTTCCATTTAGTTCACATTCCTATGTCCACACACTTCCATTTAGTTCCCATTCCTATGTCCATACACTTCCATTAAAGTTCCCATGTCCACACACTTCCATTTAGTTCACATTCCTATGTCCACACACTTCCATTTAGTTCACATTCCTATGTCCACACACTTCCATTTAGTTCACATTCCTATGTCCACACACTTCCATTTAGTTCACATTCCTATGTCCACACACTTCCATTTAGTTCACATTCCTATGTCCACACACTTCCATTTAGTTCACATTCCTATGTCCACACACTTCCATTTAGTTCACATTCCTATGTCCACACACTTCCATTTAGTTCACATTCCTATGTCCACACACTTCCATTTAGTTCACATTCCTATGTCCACACACTTCCATTTAGTTCACATTCCTATGTCCACACACTTCCATTTAGTTCACATTCCTATGTCCACACACTTCCATTTAGTTCACATTCTATGTCCACACACTTCCATTTAGTTACATTCCTATGTCCACACACTTCCATTTCAGTTCACATTCCTATGTCCACACACTTCCATTTAGTTCACATTCCTATGTCCAGACACTTCCATTTAGTTCACATTCCTATGTCCATACACTTCCATTTAGTTCACATTCCTATGTCCACACACTTCCATTTAGTTCACATTCCTATGTCCACACACTTCCATTTAGTTCACATTCCTATGTCCACACACTTCCATTTAGTTCACATTCCTATGTCCACACACTTCCATTTAGTTCACATTCCTATGTCCACACACTTCCATTTAGTTCACATTCCTATGTCCACACACTTCCATTTAGTTCACATTCCTATGTCCACACACTTCCATTTAGTTCACATTCCTATGTCCATACACTTCCATTTAGTTCACATTCCTATGTCCACACACTTCCATTTAGTTCACATTCCTATGTCCATACACTTCCATTCAGTTCCCATGTCCATACACTTCCATTCAGTTCCCATGTCCATACACTTCCATTCAGTTCCCATGTCCATACACTTCCATTCAGTTCCCATGTCCATACACTTCCATTCAGTTCCCATGTCCATACACTTCCATTCAGTTCCCATGTCCATACACTTCCATTCAGTTCCCATGTCCATACACTTCCATTCAGTTCCCATGTCCATACACTTCCATTCAGTTCACATTCCTATGTCCACACACTTCCATCCATTGTTACATCTCTGTACACACTTCTATTAAATTCACATCTCTATATAAACAAGTACACAATGATATGATGATATTTGCTGCGAAATAGCTTTCTGTCTGATGGACCATAAACAAAGATCAGAGTATAGTCATGGTTTGCAGTGCTGAGAAATATCTCTGATTTCCCCCTCAACATATTTCAGACTAGAATGATATTGTATTTAGAACTTACTGTTGTGGGTTGTATCTTTCTTTGATGATGACGACGATGATAATGATGTACCTCTTTTGGGTGACTTTTCTTTATCTTTACTCTCTCGTCTGCGTGGCTTACGTTCAGAATCTGTCTCAGCTTTCCTATTTAGTTAACAAATAATCATAATGACATTAATATCTTATCAAATGCCATATTTACATATTAGGTTGGTTGTTATAGATCAACTAGTCTGTCTCTTGATCTAGTAGTACATACAACATTGTCTCTTGATCTAGTAGTACATACAACATAGTCTGTCTCTTGATCTAGCAGTACATACAACATTGTCTCTTGATCTAGTAGTACATACAACATAGTCTGTCTCTTGATCTAGCAGTACATACAACATAGTCTGTCTATCTAGTAGTACATACAATAGAGTCTTGTCTCTTCATCTAATAGTACATACAACATAGTCTGTCTCTTCATCTAGTGGTACATACAATAGAGTCTGTCTCTTCATCTAGTAGTACATACAACATAGTCTGTCTCTTCATCTAGTAGTACATACAACATTGTCTCTTCATCTAGTAGTACATACAACATAGTCTGTCTCTTCATCTAGTAGTACATACAATAGAGTCTTGTCTCTTCATCTAGTAGCACATACAACATAGTCTGTCTATCTAGTAGTACATACAATAGAGTCTTGTCTCTACATCTAGTGGTACATACAATATAGTCTGTCTCCATCAAAGACTTTGGGAGCAAACCCCGTGACCAAATCTAGAGCAGGAGTCCAAAAGGGAGCATGTAACTGTTATCAGTTACATGAGGACTATCATCATAGCACTCCGCACATGTCCATAGGTGCTCCGATCTCCGCCTCAGCAAATCCAGCAGCGTTCAGCGACCCAACACGCCAATTCGATGTTGATTAATCAATCTCTTTGCATATTTAGTATGTCGTTCTTTTCGGCTGCACCAATATTGACACCCATCTCTTTCAATCTGGTCAGCGAGTGGGATTCACAGCCCTGAAACTCCTCTGTTCGGAAAGACTCTCTCAATGCGTGAAGAATGTCACTCGATCCATTGCAGCTCCCTCTGATACTGTAGCTAAGCCAGCCAATCTATCAGCTCGTTCATTACCCCCAACTCCTGCGTGCCCAGGGACAAAAATAAAGGTGATTTCTCTGATCATTGTCTGTACCAGTACATCCACCCAGTTGCGTCTCACCATACCTGATTCGACTTTACGAATCATGCTCATGGAGTCACTGAGTATGAAAACACGAGAGTAATTGTGAGATGCCAACCAGTTCACCGCCTCCGTAACCAGCCAAACCTCCATTGTCAAGCTACTTGTGGTTGTTGCGTAGGCCCCACTGGCCTCTTATTATTTTTCCTCCTGAGCGTGCTGAAAAGCCCACGCACAGCGTTGTTGGCGAATGACTGAACCATCGGTGTAAATAACCACATCTGTATTCATTGATGATGTCATTCAAGAGAGCCTCCACCTCTAAGTTTAGAAGTGATAGATTATTTTGTTCGCAGTTTTTCTTAATAGATGTAATAACGGTGAAACTGTATTCATTGGTATTCTGGCAACTCATGCGATGTTGCTTGGCACATAGCTGGATTTGCCTTGCCGTTCTCTCAGATTTGTTAGCTGAGTGGGGAGGGTGTTTCTGAATGGGTGGTGCCATCGTCCTTTGTAAAATCCATGCGCACCAATTTGCACCCAAACTGTCCGCAGCGTGATTTGAACTCAGAACGTCAGAGTTAATAGTGTGAGTCACTATCCCCTAAGCTACAGATGCAACTAAGGTGTTGATATAACATGGTAAAAAAACCAGTTCCATTCGCTACATCCATTGTTTCTCTCTCTCTCTCTCTCTCTCTCTCTCGAGACTGACAGGATGCAATCAGTTTTAAAAGTCTTCCTTGTTATTGACATCATTAATACAATAAATAAAATAAATGTAGGATATTACAAATGATGAATTCAACTGAACCAATAAGATAATATTGAGTAGCCGAGTATTATTATCTATACACATGTAATTAAAGTCATATGTATCTTGTAACACTTGTCTTGAAAATATGTTCAATAAAGACTAACACAAGGAGAGATGCAATAAGAACTGAGGCAAGCTTACATGACTCTAGGGGGCAATGCTGGCAAATCCAAGCTGGAGCAGTTGATGTCATACTCTTCCAGTGTCATCAGTTCATCAAGACTTGAATCAAGTTCTGTTAATAGTTACAAATTAACAATAGTATTATCTATATAAGGAAGACTGCAGTAAAACTATGTAGCAATGGTGAAACACATAAACACAAAGTACTGTAGTTTTACAAAATACAAAAACAATAACGATACACAGCAACGTTTTGACCAAAAGGCCTTTAACAAAGGATACAACAGAATTGAATTTCTTCACATCTTACACGGCACAGAAGATATAGAATCGGACAATACAATTAACAATGTAAATTACTGTTTGAGAAAATAAATACTAGGCAATCTTCTTCTTCTTTGCGTTCGTTCTTTACGACCAATTTTAATCACTCTTTGTGATATGTTTGATCTTTGCCAACAACGTGTATCGTTGCACATTGTTTGGTAGGCCCTAAACACATAGACTTCTACACGTTTAGGACACATGCATCCGATTTCAGCCAAACCTCCTTAGTTGCCTCTTACGACATGCGTGGCAGATAACAGTGGCTCTATTCTTTACACCCCAAATTTGGGCCCGGTAACCACTCGGGCGTATGATATGGAAGGAAGAAAAAGGTCATAGCAAGCTGAAAGTGTCAGCGTACTTACATAAATAAATGTAACAATCAGGGAGTACAATGTAACGTCTCTGTAGTGCTTATATGAAATAGTGCTCTCGTGCTTACCATAAAAAACTTGTCACCGATTTTGTTAAAGCACCCTCCTATTAAAAACATTATTCGAAAACAATACATGGACATGTGATCTTAAGCTGTCTGGTCAACATACAGTAATCAAGAAATTGGACCCAATTCTATCATTTCCATTCTGAAACAGAATACTAAGAATCCAGAATTGCACACTAAGTTAAATGGAAGAATCTGAATTTTGAGTTTAATCCTGACTACCTTCTAATAGGAGGTGCAGAGAAGAATCCTAAAATGGATTTAGGATATATAGGAGTAGTGGAGCAGCAGCAGCTCTGTGTAGGAGGTGCTGATCTCTTGGAAGATCTTAACATCAAAAGGTATATTTCTAAACCTACAAATGTGGAGAATCCTTGTTGCCTTCAATTTGCTGCTATTTCCCTTCCCCATCTGACTGAATGACATGTAAAGGTTCTCTGGGTACATTTATTCACACTGACCTGTAACATTGGCAGATACAGCTGAATGATTGTGTCTGTTGTGGTTAAATGGATCCCCAGACACTTGTGAGTTGGGTGAATCCAAAAGGCAATGGTCTGGTCTAGGAGTTGATTCCAGAGAGTTTCTCAATGGTTGCACAATAGCCTGAAGTGTGTATTTGGGTCTCTTGCCTGGAAAAAAAACAATAAAAAGAATAGTTATTAAGTTACCATTGCATGTTTCTCTTACAGATATTCAACCCGATGTACAGTCCTTTGTGCAGCATAGACCTTCAATATTCCACCTGACGTACAGTCCTCTGTACAGCATAGACTTTTAATATTCACCCTGACCTACAGTCCTTTATACAGCATAGACTCAATATTCAACCTGACCTATGTCAATGTATGATGCATACGAACGACCTCACCAAAGGCAAAATCCGATAGAGAAGTGTCAGGTCCCGAATTAACTCTGCGTAAAGTACAGATGGTACAAGGACTCAAGGCAAGAGTATATGGACAACAGGTTTCCTGTAACTATGTAATTGTAGGATCTACCTGCAAGTACCTCTGAAGTCAGCGAGCTGTCCACATGGTTGAGGGACTCGTAAAGGGTAATTAGGCCTCACACAAAACTCAGAAGCGCAATACCAGGCGTCATGACTTCCGCCTGAATTGACAGGGCGATCACAGAAGATCTTCATATCAATTCTTCTTGCTTCGTTCTTTACGACCAATTTTAATCACTCTTTGTGATATGTTTGATTTTGCCAAGAACGTGTATACGTTGCACATTGGTTTGTTAGGCCCCTAAACACAGACTTCTACACGTTTAGGACATGTACATTCGATTTCAGCCAAACCTCTTTAGTCCCCTCTTACGACATGCGTGGTAGGTAACATTGGTTCTAATCTTTACACCCCTAATTTGGGTCCCGGTAACCACTCGGGCGATACCAATTCATATCAGCTTTTGGTACCTCTCACAGACTCATGGCTTTGAGTTGGGATTTGCAAGGAATGAAGGTGGGTAAAGTCACTTGTGAAAAAATGTATTTTTGCCTAATGATTTTTTTTTCTGTAACCAGCCACTATTGGTAAGCTTTACTGTGGTTGATGATCAATTAATTTAGATAGAGTTTAACATATTTGAACAGACATGTTAAAAAATATGGAGCACATCTAAATGACAATGCTAGAATTAGAACTGCCAGGTTTGCTTTCAACTCTTATTGTCCAGTATGCAACTGGAGAGTCCTTCCTTCCTTCCGTTCGCTTGAAATATGTCTATATATTCAATGTTGTCTCTTGTATGAACTTCACTGTCTTTTGTAGCTCACACAGAGGTCTGTGTAGTTGCTGGAGAGTGACAGATGCAGTCTATACTTCATTGAACAAGATGGTTAGAGATAAGAGTATAAAACAGATCACAAGCAAATACAGTGCTACTTATGACTTTTGTCCTATACTTATGGCACAATTGATACTAAACTTCTAGCAGTATCAACATTTCATCATCTAACATGTTGTTATAGAGTGATCTAAGTATACCCTCTCCTCTTATATTTCTATTCCTAGTAATTGTGTCAACTAATGGCACTTCCAAATATAGTCTGTTTACTGTTACAGGGATTTGTATGCATAGGATAAATGTCAAATACTAAAGATAATTGAGATAATTATAGAAATTGTCCACACTTATGCTGACTCCTACGCATGTGAAGTCATCTATTTTCAATCTTTTAGTTGGATGAACTGAGTGAGACAATCGAGTTTAGTAACAACATCTCATAAACCTGTTTCAACGTCAGTGAGAAATAATGTATTATTTACACAACAGATGTCTTGTTCAGAAACATTGACAGGTAGGATGACAATTTAAAACTTTTACTACACTACAATAATGAGACCAGAGCTGCGATAACATAGTGCTCTTGCTTTGTAGGAGCATGGTTTCAGGGTCAAACTCCCACATTAGAAGTGGAATTTTTTCTAACCACAAGACTCTGAGGTCGACCATCTCATTTGGGTGTCAGAGAAAGCGGGAAGTAAAGGAAGCCGGCGTGATGTTGATAATATCATCCATCAGGCGCTGTTAGTCAAAGAAAAATATAGGCCTAACACAACATTCTTCAATATACCTCATGGTACAAAAACATGTTCTTTGTTTTTACTTATACAACTGAGCACATATGGGTCTGCAGTGAGTACTATAACGTTGGTTTAGTAATCAATAACCAACTTTTTTATCAACTTTTATTACAACAATGTGACATGGCACTTATCATGAACAACATTTGTTGGCGGTCAATGACTACATTATAGCAAGGTTTCAATACAGAACTAAATGACTATTTTCTGTACAGACTAAATATGAGTTGTTTACTAACCAATCCTGTACTTGCGAGCCTCAGATTCATTAGTTACAGCAGCATTTGCAGCTGCAAAGGTTGAGGCTGCCAGCTCTGTGAATCTGTGGTATAATGACAATATAAATAATTCTAGTTTATACAAGTTAACTACATTGCTCAATTTCAAAAATATAAATACCACATTCATACAGTAATTGTTGGTATCCAGAGTAGGAGAGAGAGAGGAAAAAGAGAGAGAGAGAGAATAGATGAAGTGCTGGTGGCGGAGAAGAGAATTTTATTAATTGTCGTTTTCTCCTGGTGTAATTTCTATTAGTGAACTGCTTGTTTGGCTTCACCAGTTCTCAGACCATCTTGCTTCCAACTGGACATGTCCCTGTAAAGATTTTTTCAAGCTAAGTGTATTTATCTCCACCATTAGAATTCTCGTTTGCAGATGTTCTTGTTGCAAAGGGCACAGCTCTTTTACCAGTAGTAAGCTCTCCGTACAAGGTATAGGCAGGGATTTGGCTGCCCTGCGTCTCGCATAGGTGACTCAGTCATCTTAGATGGCATTGGTTGAAGAGAGTAGCCATGCTGGAAATAATAGCTTATTTAAAGAACTCACTGTGTGTCCCTGCAGGAGATCCAGAGTATACACAACAGGAAGTGCATGTTAAATACATTTGGGTCAACAATTCGTTGGAATAGCTGATAGTCAGCATGCTTTTTCTCCACGCTCTCTGTAATAGGCTGACTAAGATTGATAAGTTGGTATCAACTTTATTGTGCAGTTTTACATCCAGTGAAAGGTTAACAGTGATAGAAAAACCAATACAACAAAACAAGATGAAACAATATGACAGGCCTTTGTCTGTGGTAGGTCTGGTGAAATTGTTGTCGACACAGTGTCAATTACCACACCTGAGTGCCACTGTTCTCTCAAACAGGGCCCTTGCAATCCATCTTACGAGCAATGTATCGATATTGAATAGCATGAGCATATGTATAAGGTACATGATTGGAACTTTGTTATAGGCATCCTCGAGATCAAGTACAACAGCACATGTCTCCAAACCAGTCTGGAAACCTTCAAAGACATCATATACAAAGATTGAAGCTTTGCACCAAGTTTCTCTAGTCTGCCTGTACCGCTGAGGGTGGAAGAAAACAGGCTGTGTCCCTCCAAATCCCGCTCCAGTCCGCATGCCACTAACTTTTCCAGCAGCTTGCCCACTGTGTTCTGCATTGCAATTATTCTAAAACTGCTTATATGTTTGTCATTTTTGTTAGGTTTTGCCAGTGGTATTAAGTAGCTATGAAACAATTACTCCTGATCTCATTACTTTTTAAGCTGGTGTTGAATTCTTTACTAAGCTCATTCATGTCAGTGTTCAATGTCCTGCTTTTGTCACTGTATTGGATACCATTGGGACCAGGTGAGGTATTGTGTGATCTCTTAGGCATTACATGGATTTTCTTGCATGTATATTCCAACTCATTGTTCAAACTCAGTGGCATCACATTGATCAGATAACAATGAAATATCTGTGTTAATGTGCTCCAACAGGACATAATATTTAAAATTCTGTAATTAACTCAGATAGTTACTGCTCAAAACTGGATAAAATAAGTAATATTACCTTTGGTGGAAATGCTCCAAGACATCTTCTGTTGACTTTCTGTTGCTAGTTGTTCTGTCACAACCAGTGTGTTCACATCTATCACTCAGTGGTGATCCAGCTCCACCATCTCCTGTTCCCCTTATGTCATCTCCACTTACAGCACTGCTGACAACTGGTCCTCCAACACCTGTCAATAAAATAAACATCTTGAAAACCTTGTAAACATAAAACATCCTACTTTACTGGAGAGCAAGAAATATCTGACTCCAATTCAATAGCAGTGATTACATGAGTTGTCCGGGTTAGATAGGTATGGAGAAATTGCTTGCAGGACCTATGTAACATTTAAAGGTATAAATAATAATTCCTCTCGTACCCTATACGTTACATAGGGCCTGCAAGTAATTTCTCCATACCGCTTTATCCTGGGCAACTCGCTCAATCTCCTCCATGGAACTGAGACCGATATTTCCTGCCTCTCTCAGCAAAGTTCGTTTCAGGATCTCCTTAGGTCGACCTCTCTTTCTTGAACCCTTTGCATCCCACTTCAATGCCCCTTTTGGTATTCTTTGATCCTTTTGGTATTCTTTGATCATTTCTTCTCAAGGTATGTCCAACATATCTCCATCTTCTCCCTCTTATAACAGTTGTCACTAGTGGTTGATAGACATTTCTCTGATTTCATCACTTCTGAATTAGTTCCATTTATGTTAATTATTTGTGCAGACATCTATTTTCAAATGCATTCAACTTGCTTTCTAGATCTTTAGTCATCTTCATTGAGAGGGATTGCTTATTGGTTACTGAACTGATGTCACAGCACTCCGGGCAGACCCTTATGTGCTCAGTCTCTCACAAAAGATGTCAAAGTGTATGCATACTGAAGATTCCTGCAGCTTGCTTGTTAAACACACTCCTCTCTCTGCCCCTTGGGTTCATCCAGTTATAATTGTGCAATGTGAAACTTCAAATTCTTTAAATCACTGGATTGATTCAACATAAATTCTAGTGTTTTCCTCCCACAGTAGGTCACCAAGAGACTCAAGTACATCCCTCTTATCCATCTTAAACTCTATGACAATTGATGCAAGCCTGTGCGCTCTCATTCCCATCTTGGAAGAGAAGGTTGAAGGCGGGAGAGTAAAGGAAAGTCAAGAGATACAATTACGAGAAGATCATCAGGACAAGAGATAGAAGTTGTTGGATTTTTATTACAGCTAACCTTAAATAGGTAAGGTAAGGCTATAGCAAGTACCTTTTTCCCACACAAAGACATCCATAAAACAACTTGGAATTCTCCTGACCAACATACAAAAAACTAGATTGATCACTTCTGTATAAACTTGAAATTCTGTACATCCGTTTTAGATGTAAGAACATACAGAGGGGCAGATATTCGCAGCGACCACAACTTATGCATTGCCAAAATAAGAACTAAATTGAAAGTACTATACAAACCGCAAAAAAACCAAGAAAATAGATTCTAAATGCCTACTGTTACCAAACATTCAAAGTTCCTACAATATCGATATTCATAATAGATTCACCAACTTACATAACGTCACTACACCAGGATATACCGAGAAAAACAGAAAATCATTGGAACTTTTTTAAGAACACTTAAATCTGCAGCAGCAGAAACAGCGGAATATATAAAAAAGGAAAGAAAGAATTGGTTAAGTGAAGAAACATGGCAAGAAATCCAAGTAAGAAAAGAAGTTAAACTAAGAATGCTATTGACTCAAAACGAATCAACAGTTCTTGAATGCTCGCAAAGATAAACGTGATTACATCCAGAAGTTATCTTTAGAGGCAGAAACAGCATCCAAAACTGGGAACAACAAAACACTCTTTCATGAAACAGTTAACGAATCATCCGCCGACGGCAAGCTGTCCTGTGAAAGGGAAAAACAACGAATCCATACCATCACAATCGAAAAGATGGGCTGAACATTTTAAAGAGGTATTAAATAGACCCAACCCAGTGATAACACCAGTTTTTGAAACAGAAATACAAATGCCATCATTAAATGCACCCATTGACGACTTCTCAATGGAAGAAATTAAACAAGCTCAATAACAAGAAACTGAAAAACAACAAAGCCAGCGGTTGCGATGATATTTCAGGAGAGATGCTAAAAGCAACTGACGAGGAATCAATGGGATTCCTATGTACCTTAATGAACGATGTTTGGCAGAATGAGACCCTCCAAAAGATTGGAAAGACGGAGTGATATTCAAGCTCCCAAAAATGGGCGATTTGTCAAATTGCAACAACTGGCGCAGAATAACTCTGCTATCAACACCTGGCAAGCTATTCTGCAGCATTTTGATGGAGAGGCTGAAAAAGCCGTCGACGCAAGGCTAAGAGAAGAACATGCTGGCTTTCATCCACATCGTTTGTGTACCAATCATATCTTCACGCTGAGATCCATTATAGAAGAATCAATTGAATTCCAGTCACCACTAGTGATAAATTTTATATACTTTCAGAAAGAGTTTGATAGTCTTCATCGTTCTACTCTCTGGGAGATTCTTAAGACCTATGGCTTCCAGGAAAAATACATCAACATTATAAAAGTCTTCTATTCTGAAGCATCCTGCTGTGTAAAAACAGATGCAGGAAACTCAGACTGGTTCACAGTTAATTCGGTGTGAAGCAGGGCTGCGTTATGTCACCTATGCTTTTTGGGATAGCTATAGACTGAATCATGCTCAAATGCACCCAAGATGATCAACTAGGCATCAAATGGCTTAATAACAGCAGACTATTTGATCTTGACTTTGCCGATGACGTGGCCATATTGAACTCAACCACACAAGCAACCCACAAACTAACGAGCAATCTTTGCACACTTGCAGAACAGGTTGGTCTCCAGATTAATTCTGCCAAGACCAAAATTATGGACCTCACAAACTCGACAGACAACATCGTAATAAATGGCCAAACACTGGAGAAAGTTGAACATTTTACATATTTGGGTAGAAAAGTGTCAAACAACGGAGACACGATGAAAGAAATAAACTCTCATATTGCTATAGCAGCTAGTGCTTTCACTAAATTAACGAATATCTGGCAATCTCAAAACCTTAGTATATGCACAAAAGTTAAATTATTTAGGTCATGTGTGATTCCTGTACTGACCTACGGTTGTGAAAGTTGAAATCAACAAAGAAAATTGATAAGAAACTGGACAGCTTTGAGAATAAATGTCTCCGAAAATTATTAAAAGTAAAATGGAGTGATTTCGTTTCTAACAACACAGTGAGAGATAGGAACACACCAACAATCCATATCAAATTTTATAAGGAAACAAAGGCGGAAATATTTAGGTCATGTTCTTAGATCAGATGAAAAGAGACTAAATCGACAAGTCCTTATGTGGTCACCAGTTGGTAAAAGAAAACGTGGAAGACCACTTTTCAAGAACCATCCAACAAGAAAGTAAACTATTGGGATGTAAAACCATACAAGATCTCCAACTGCTAGCAACGAACCGCATCACATGGGGATCTAAAACATCTGCCCTATGTGCCGCCTTTGGCACGAAAGGAACAAACTAACTAACCTTAAATGAAAAGACAGACCATGGTTGACTGACTGATGTCTAAAATGAATAAATCATACCCGAGTTCCTATCCATCATTGAGAGAAGCGAAACAGCACCACGCAATCCTCTACCACTTGTGCCTGTACCGGCTCCTATTCCATCTGTGTTGGTACTGCTGCAGCTACTAGGATGGACTACTGACTTGTCACTGTTGCTGAAGGGTTTGTCCAGTTCTAAGCCCTCCAACCAATTGTTGGTCCAACGAGCACTATCTCCACTAGCATCTGAGAAATCCAGGGTATTTAATATAATAAAATTAGCATTCACTTGTTAGTTCAGCACATGAGTGACAATAATGTAATTATATTATATATAAATATATATCAAATATGTAATAGTAAAAGTTAATTGTATATCCTTTACAAGACTTTGCGAATCAACCCGTTTTTTAACGTTGTTTGTGATTTTTCTAGGCATTATTATGTTCAGTAGTTTGCCATTGCTTTCTGAACGGGTGGTGCCATCTCCTTTTGTAAAAATCCATGTGGAAACAATTTGCAACCAAACTGTCCGCAGTGTGATTTGAACTAAGAGCGTTGGGGTTAATAGACCGAGTCACTTTCCCCTAAGCCACAGACGCCACCAACATATGTATACTATTCATTAATTCATTCGTAAATTATGTTTATTTCATCAAATATATGTATTGTTACACAGCACCCACACATATTCACAACTGTTTACTGATCCTAATGACTAAATTTATTCTTCACATATTTATGGTGCTGAATGTATAGGGGTCCATTATGTTGGAAACTAACTTTGGATTCTGAATTCTTTCTGCATGTCACAAATGTTTATAATATTCAAATATAATTTACTGCTGAATTTTACGAATGTTGTCTTAACAAAGCGGTCATGCTTTGCGTTCTTATTTTTGTATCACTTGACAGCATTATATGATCACAAACAGACATACTTGCCAGCATTATTACGATGTAAAATTAAAGCTTCATGCAGATCTGACCAAGTATTAGTCCTCTCTGAGGAGTGCAGCTCCAGAAACTGAAGCAATGATGCCTCGTCATCCTTCTTCTGGCTGTACATGAGGAATAAATAGTTTTTGACAAAATGTGTTTTAAAACCAAAATTATACTATATTTGAGATTGTAGATATAGTCTAAGTTATACTTTGTGACAAGCACTATAGAGACAATACATCACATTGATCATCACTTTTCAACCCTTATTACCCCTTCATTATCAAAACGCTGTGAAATCACTCCATTCTCTGTCACGATTCATGCTGTGCCTTCTGCATTCCAGTGCATGGTTAACCCTTTAAACCCTGCCAACCTGTACCTTAAAAACCCATTTCCCTGAGCTCAAACAGCACATACCAGTGTTATTTAAAAACAAGATAATTTGGCACAACTAAGTGCTCTATAATCAGTTATTGACTTACCTAATCATCTCCACTATTCCTGCTTGATATATATTTGCAGGAAACAAAACCATATTAACTTTGTTTGATGCTTTACATAACACACAAACACTATCTGAACCTAGCAAGTTAGATATGCTCTTACCTTGCAGACAAAGCAAGACATCTACAACTAAACGAGTTCTGGCAATGATAAATAAACATAAATATTTGGACCTGCAGTAATTCAGAGAATGACCGCACAGCTACAAGTCTTTTCTTAAACTTACTTACAATATTGTAATGAATCTTGTTTAGATGTGCAAGTTATTTTCATGCATTTACAAGTCCTTTCCATGACATTACTTTGACCTACCTTGAAGGAGGCTGAGACAGGTTGTTTGATCCTTTCGACATTCTGTTCTCAGTGTTGATGTTTATAGCATCTTCACCAACAGTCAATGATGAAGCACCAGCAACGGCTCCATTTACACCTCCAGTGATAATTAGATCATTGTCTGACCACAGAATGGCATGTTCCACATCGTTGTCAGCAGACCTGAAATAAGTAATTTTTCTCTCAACTAAACTAGAAGTGCTCGCAAAAATTGGATGTCATTGTGCCACACAAAACTTTTCATTGTCAAGATAACATGTCATATTTTATACACTAAAAGTTGATATCAACAGTTATGTGAAAAACAGCTGTGTATCAGCTAATGTAATAGATGTCACATCCAGTTAACAATAGTACAAACATTCAGTGTGACAGTTAAACATTCAGTCAGGGTGACAAGATGACAAACATGTGACAAATATCTAGTATGACAACATGACACATCTAGTGTGACAACTAATGTAACAAATATTAACCTAAAACACAAACGACAGACAATGTCTTCCTTGCAATACACTTATAATTGTATTCGATACTCTGTCACTATTTCCTTCAGTCTGATAGATGTTTTTTTGTTACTTATTTTGCCATGGTTACACTAAATTGTGGGTCAGCACGGTAATGCAGAGGGCTAGAGGAGTAAACCTTGACCAAAAATACGGAGGGAGGGACCCTAAGGCAGTTGATGGTTAAGTGTGTATTCCTTGCCATTTTCTGGCATCTCTTGCAAACCCTTCTTGATTCCAAACGTATAGACTTTTGTCTTTCCTTTGGATGAGAGGGTTTGTGCAAAATGGGCAAGGCACATTCTCCATATCAGCTGCCCAGGCTAGGCATAAAAGGAGACAACACTTCATCTTTGCTTTCGGCTCAGGCACAACACGGAAAGCAACAGTTACCTAGAAACAAGACAAATAAACCTCTTAGATTTGGCACATGGACGTAAGGACCATGTGTCTCAGACTTGTCAATCTAGACTCGACGAAAACAAGACACATAAGAAAATCAGCTGTCATAGACAGAGAACAGAAGAGACTGCAAGTGGATATAGCTGCACTACAAGAAACCAGGCTCCCAGATTGTGGTTCGGTGAAAGAAAAGAACTACACATTCTTCTAGCATGGCCTAGGCACAGATCAACCTAGACTATATGGGGTCGGTTTTGCTGTGCACAATAAACTTGTTAAATCTATTCATACACCAGTAGCTGTATCAGAGCGAATAATATCCCTTCGTCTCTGTGTAAAAGGTGGACTCCTAAACATTGTTTGTGTCTACGCACCAACACTAGCAGTGTCTGCAGAAGATAAAGACAAGTTTTATGACTCAATACTGAATGTCGTTAACTCATTTCCAGTGGATGAGCAACTGTATATATTGGGTGACTTAAATGCACGCATAGGATCTGATCACCAGTCATGGCCAGTATGCCTGGGTCATCATGGCATTGGAAATATCAATGATAATGGTCAAAGACTGCTTGAATTCTGCTCCCATAACAACATGTGTGTAACCAATACATTTTTTGCTGTCAAACACAGGCACAGAGTGTCGTGGTGGCACCCAAGATCAGGTCACTGACAGCTTGATTTTGTACGCACATGCAGACACCTCAACGCAGTGAAAATCACACATACTTTCCACAGCGCGGACTGTGATACAGATCATGCACTAGTTATCAGCTAAGTCAAAACACTTCTAAGGAAAACCCATTCAACAAGAAGACCACCCAAACCCAAAGGGGATGACAGAGAATAGGGAAACTTTCAGAAACTGCTCTGTGTGAGAATGAAATAGGAGAATGTAGCGTAAACGAAAAGTGGAACATTCTAAAATCTAACATGTATGACTGTGCCATTGATTCCTTTGGCACCAAAAAATTCACCAACAAAGACTGGGTTGAACAAAATGAAACAACACTCAGCCCCCTACTTGAGGAAAAGAAAAGGGCCCTAATAAATTACAAAAAGAAACCCTTGCAAAGTTCAAAGGACCGTCTTTAGCAAACAAAATCAGTATTGCAATGAGAGTCAAGGAGGTGTGCAAATGAATACTTGTCAAATCTATGTTCTGCGATACAAAATGCTGCAGATATGGGCAACACCAAGGCAATGTATGAAAATATCAGAGTAGCTCTGCGACCAAACATAACAAAAATTGCACCACTAAGATCGGAAACAGGTGAGCCAATAACAGATATGACCGAACAGCTTGAAAGATGGGTGTAACACTATTCAAATCTTTACTCTGTGGAGAAACCAGCACACCCAGTACTCGATCAGATCATACCGAAACATCATGAACTAACCGAGCTGGATACCAAATCCACAGAGTTGGAATTTTCCGAAGCAATAAATAAACTTTCAAATGGCAAGGCATCAGGACAAGACAACATTCCTGCAGAAATCCTCAAATATAATAGGGATGTCCTCCTGCCCCACCTCTACAATCTCCTTATTCAGTGCTGGAGAGAGGGAGAATTTCCTCAGGACATGAGGGATGCAAAGTTAGTGACACTATAAAAACAAAGGGAAAAGGGGATTGTAACAATTAGAGGAATCTCCTTTAGCGCACAAGCAAGGCTTTTGCACTAGTCCTTTCAAAACAACTACAGAAACTCGCGGCAGTGCGTGTTCTCCCAGAGCGTCAATGTGGATTCAGAGCTGGACGGTCAACAACTGACATGATATTTACCCTTCGACAGCTAGAGAAGAAATGCAGAGAGCAGAGTAAGTCTATGTATTGCTTTCGTGGATCTGACTAAGGCATTTGACACAGTCAGCAGGCCATGTCTTTATAAAAATACTGAAGCATATTGGCTGTCCCCCAAAGTTGCTGCAATTGATTGTCTTCTTTCCACGAGGACATGAAAGCCAGCATACAATTCGATGGCAGCACATCTGATAGTTTCAAGGTTAAGAGTGGAGTCAAGCAGGGCTGTGTCCTTGCCCCCACTATTTGGCATCTTCTTCGCAGTCCTTTTGAACCACACCTTAGGGACGCTGATGTTTTCATCCGCACTAGATCTGATGGTTCACTTTAACTTGGCTCGCTTAAGAGCCAAGACAAAACGGCGAAATTCTTTTCAAGGACCTCCTTTTCGTTGACGATGCTGCCTTAGTTGCCCATAGTGAGGCTACACTGCAATGCCTAATCAATAATTTGTCAAAGGCATGCGACCTATTTTCTCTGACTAAGTGTTTCCAAAACAGTTGTTTTATGTCAGGGAGGTAACACAACAAATATTTTAAATGGCAACCATCTAACACCAGTTCAAATATTCTGCTATCTTGGTCCATGGTCACTGCCAGCCTTTCTCTTGATGAAGAAATCAACGCTCGTATAGGAGTGCGGCTACTACATTCGGCACACTATCAAAGCGAGCGTGGGACAACACAAAACTGACATTGCAGACGAAGAATCAAATATATCGAGCCTGTGTAATTAGTTCTTTACTATATGGCTCAGAAACATGGACAGCCTACTCAAGACACGAGAGGAGACTTATCTTTCACATTCAATGTCTCCGCAAGATTATGAACATCAGATGGTACAACAAGATAACCAACTCTGAAGTACTGCAACGTGCAAACCTGCCTTCCATCATGGGCATGCTCAGCAGTAGACGACTAAGATGGTTGGGGCATGTGAGAAAAATGGAAACTTGTCGCATACCAAAACAAATGTTCTGTGAACTTTCGGAGAGGAAGAGACACCAGGGCAGACCACTGCTCAGATATAAAGATGTCTGTAAAGCCTCAATGAAAAACTTTTCTATAGGTCCCAGCACATGGAAAAAACTAGAGTTGTGCGGAAAGCCATATTGCGCAAGGACGCATAGTCTTTTGAGAAGAGACTTACGTATGAGCTGAAGGACAAAAGAGAAAAGCGAAAACTCAGAAGTTGTCACAGTAAAACACTTGCCAATTGACCGTCTGTAAAGACGAAAAAATCTTGGGTAGAGGTAAACCTCTATCAAAGGAGATGTAAGGCGCTCCTTCCTCCGCTAGTCACGGGACACCTTTGGGCAAGGTGGAGTACCCGTTTAGCCAAACGATGATGGCCAAAAGCCTGACTGTGTTGTCAAGGAAGGCCCTTGCGTTGGACTTAAAAAAATTAAAATAGGAACGTGGAATGTGAGAACGATGAATGAGGGAAAACATCAGATAATTGAGAAAGAAATAGATTAGCCACGCAAGTAAAATCTTATTAAAAATTATTATGAGAAGACTGTATAGGAAAATGGAAGAAAATAACATATCACAAGCGGGGTTGAGACGGAACAGAGGTACGCGTGACCATATATTTAACATGAGAACAATCATAGAAAAATCTAGAGAGTATAATGTAGATCTATACTCATGCTTTATTGACTACTCAAAAGCATTTGATTGTGTAGAACATCAGAAATTGTGGAAGATTATGGGAGAAATGGGATTTCCATTACATTTGACATAGAAAGATCATGTGAAATGGATACATCAGATTGGTTTGACATACGGCAGGGAGTCAGACAACGCTGCATTTTGTCGCCTTGTCTGTTTAACATATATGAAGAAAACATCATGAGGAATGTTAGAGGATAGTGGAAAAGAACAATACGATCCTTTTATAATCAGAGGAAGAGAAATACCTGAACTTCGATACACTGATGATAGTGTTACTGTCAACATCACAAAAGGGATTGAGAAATTATTAGAAGTGAAAGATAAAAGCGAAAAACAAAATCTATATCTCAATGTAGCAAAAACAAAAATAATAACAGATAAAACGAACATGACAAAAGATATTTTTATCAATGGAGAGAAAGTAGAAAATGTGAACAGTTTTGAATATCTTGGTTCACTACAAACAAAAGAGAGAAATGGGATGAAGGAAAATAAAAGAAGAACAAACATGGCTTTACAAAAAATTAAACTAAAAACAGTATGGAACGGAACTGATAAGAAAACAAAGATCAGAATACTAAGAGCATGCAAATTCCCAGTGGCAACGTATGGGTGTGAAGCATGGACATTTAATAAAGCAGTGGAAAAACATTTATGTGCTTTCGAATATAAGTGTTATAGAAGAGTTCTCCGTATATCTTGGACAGAGAAGAGAACAACTAGATCTATCCAGAAAGAACTCAAAATCAAAGAAAACTGGCTGATGCTACAAATAGAAAGAGAAAATTGAGATATTTTGGACATATAAAAAGACAGGAATGCTGGAGTAGACCATCATGGAAGGAGGCATATCGGCAAAGAGAAAGACCATGGAGAAGATTCAGGATGTAACTGATGGGAACATCCCCAGGGAGCATTGAGAGAGAAAGTTCCGGAGAACTGTTGGGGTGGCAAAGTTCTACTCAGGACAAGCTATTTGATGATGATGAAAGATGAAAAGACCATATATACTAAAATAAAAATAAAAAAGTTTGTCATTAAAATTTTGTTTTTACTTGCAAATGCCTCTGGATTATCACTAGGTATTTTACCTATACCTTCCATCAGTAGTTCAAATGTTATCCGTAGAAGTTAACGTGGCCAGAAGAGCAAGGCCGAAAAGATTGTTTCCTCATACAAACCGAAACATTGGGAACGACGATACATTTCTGACACGATTGTCCTACATGCGTGGAATGATGCCCACAGCATGTGAATGCTCCATGGCTTAGATCAAATAAAAGCCACAATAAACAGCTGAAAATTGATCGTTTGAGTCGAAGCAAACCCTCTGTCTGTCCAAACATCTGATTGCTCAGTACTCTCTCTGGCGCTAACCACACAAAGGTCACAACACAAAGGTCACAGAGTGATCAATGAGTGATTGTTCAAGAGCAATCATGGAAGACGCTGTTTAGACTATAATCACATGCAGATTGTCCTATGTGGTCAATGAGCGGTGTTTCTAGATTGTCAACCATGCTAGAAAAGAGTTGGTACTGCATCAGTCACCAATAGACTCTACCTAAGCAGAAGTTTCCTCAACACTGAGCACTACACGCCTAGAGTTGTTGGATTCTTCTGGGTCTGTAAGAAAAACCAGGTACTCTTCCCCATTCAAATATAGGGAAAAGGGTGAAAACCCATAATTCCTGAGGGTTCGAAGAAGAAGACAGCAGTCTAGGCAAACCTGCACTTGACATACTTTCTCAAATCTACAAGATTAACAATCCTGTTAGACCTATTGTCTCTGTCTGCTCTTGTCCTACCAAACATTTCTGACTTCTTAGACATTAGATACTCATTACATTACACACTGACATGTTTGTTATTTGATTGCATTAATTATGTGTTCTTCACTAGTCAACATAAACTACATTCAACATTTACAAGAAAAAAAAAGATCAAACTCAGAGACAATTACTTATCTAACCCAAACAAACAAACAGGAAAATGTCACATACATGGTTTCTTCATCAACATCATTCTCATCTGCATTCAACACATTGTCAAAATCCTGAACAATAAAATCAACAGAGTTTTCATCCATGTCTGGCTGACTCAGAGCACGGAGGAACGCCACGTTTTTCTGTGGTGATAGACACAAATAAATCACTTGAATAAAATGTAGTATTTATTATGAACTTCAGTATGGTTACTTTAAACAGCTTATACATGCAAATACTTTAGTTATTTCATTAGCAGAACCAACATTACTGCAGTCTGGGCAGATCCATATTCACTCAGTCTCTTTCAGCAGAAACTTATAGCTTCCATTTCATGTCGGGTACGGTCAAGTTATATCTGTCCTCGCAGGGTACCTTGCTAACTCATGACACTGTTGATACTATATTCATTTCAAAACCACATCCATGCAGACTGGAAGAATCATCATCACGGAGAAGCTGGTTCTGCAGAGACCTTAGTATGTCACCTGTCTTAATGTCAAATATTATTAGTGAGCGTCTGTAGCTCAAGCAGTAGTGAGCTCAATCACAAAACCCAAGCGTACCTGGTTCAAACCCCACGGTAGGCAAGTTTGGAAGCAAATTCATTTCAGTGGGATTTTTACAAAAGGTAAAAATGGACCTCACCATTCAGAAAGCAATGGCAAACTACTGAACGTATAAGTGGTGCCTAGAAAATCAATGACTTGTTTACTGTGGTTGATGGCTACATCCTGTAAAGGATATGCCACGATTTTCATTTTTTTTCACTATTATAAAGAACAACCATGCTAGGCTATACATATTTCACAGACAGAAACTAAAAAGTGGACAGTTCTAATAAGTTCTAATGTTACATAAGTAACTGCTAACATTGGAAGTTATTCTGACCTCATTGTAATCATCAGCGTCATAATCACTGTCATCTGATGTACTGTTGCTTTGATCATTTCCCTCATCATCATCTTCATCATCATCATCATCATCTGCCTGTTGCTCTCTGAAGGCATTGGGTTTGGATGATGCTGTTACAACTTGTGTCGCTGGAGTTGTTGATTGTGATGAAGATGGGGAAGATGGTGATGGTGCTGCAGCAGCTGCTGTTCCAGATGTATCCAAGGCATGCGAATCAGCAAGTAACATGGCAGACTCTGGGACTAAAATACAGACAAATCAAGTAATAACAAACTAAATATAGACATTTAGTAAAAAAGACTAAAGCAAGTAAGAGATGACAAATAGACTGAGAAGGTCTTCTCATAGACAAAGTCAAGGTTTACTGAGAGAACAATATTAAACAGTCTCTGAAGGACCAAGTAATATATGGGATACAGGCTAGAAGAAACAACAGATGACAAAAGTACAGTGTGTTCTCTGTGATCCACCACTAGCCTCCATATGTAGACAAGGAGTTACAAAGTGCAATATTGTTTATTTTCTAAGTCAAAGTATAACATCTTAGGCAAGTGAACACTTCACTATTATATAAGCATAAACAGTTAATTTATTACTCAGATTTATATCGCATTATTCTATCTTTCTCAATGTACTTGTGCATAGTATCTTGTCAAACTATCGCCCTCAGGATGTGAACCATTATAAGTCTAACCAATCAGCATATGACCCTCCATAATATGAACCAGACCATGTCTAACTAACCTAAGAGCTGATATTAGATAACTGTCCTTACGTAAACAAAGGAAGAACAACTCTTTCCTAATTTAATTCTACCACATGTTTAGCTAAATTATTCAGAATTTAACTTATTAAGGGGGGATTCGATTCTTGAAAATCAAGAATCTATTTTCGTTGTTTTCATATTAATATAAAATTTGTATAAGCATTTTGAAAGAGTATGACTTAGAATAGTAGAAAAAATAAGTAAAAAAATGTTAAAGTGTTGCCATGGAAACAATACAAAATGGCCACCAAAAACAATTTCAAATCCCTAAGGCTCTGAATCTAATGAATGTAAATGAATTCTGTTTTCACTCTAAGGTGCAATTGTAATATCTAAAATATTACACATGATTTTAGGATATATTAAATATTTAATTTTTATAAATTTTGGGTAAAAATTCCCAAATTTGTCAAAAAGCTGTGTGTGTGTGGTGGTGGGTGGTGTGGTTGTTGTTTGTGTTTACAAATTCATCAAATGTAATATTTAATATATTCAAAAGGATGTGTAATTTTGTAGATATTACAATTGCTCACCTTAGAGTGAAAACAGAATTGATTTATATTCATTAACTTCAGAGCCTTAGGGATTTGAAATTTTGTGCTTGGCTGCCATTTTGTATTGTTTCCATGGCAACACATTTACTTTTTTTTTTTTACTAATTTTTTCTACTATTCTAAGTCATAATCTTTCAAAATTGTTATATAAATTCAACATTAATACCAAAGCAACGAAAAAGTTTCAAGACCAGAATCCCCCCTTAAAATGATTACTTACTGTAGAAGAGTAACTACTATTAGATTCTTCCCTTCAGGAGGTAAATGTAACATCACTGTTTACTATTTAAATAATGTGCTTCAATTTAATCCTTACAGTTCCAGGCCAGCCGGTACTGATTCAGTTCTTTCCTGGCTGTTGATAGCGGGTGCGGTTATACCTTTGAAATGATATTTTCTGTAATTTTCCTTGTGAATAGACATGCTAAATTTAGCCCACATGTCCCTACCAGTAATGGCCGCCCTGTGTTTTTTACTCCAAGTATCTATCGTGTTTGGTTTAATTTCTACACATATTTTAGGTGGCCTTTAACTTTCTGCAAATTTTGCTGCAAGATGGAGTTAATTATGATACAGATGATGAGAAATGTATTGAAGACATCGAAGAGGAATCAGATATTGATGAAGAATCCATTCAAGATTTGTGTGATGAAACTGAAGACACTAGTTATGATGGATTATACTTATATATGAATGGGGACGACGACAACTCCAGGTATGGCATCACCACCAGTCATTTGAAACAAATATCACTTTTAATAATTGTTCTTTTTTCCTGCCAGAGCACTGACACAGTAGACATTGGCTAAATTTACAAGTCCAATTGGCAGGGTCACCCTGATAACTGCTAGGGGCATGTTACTTTGATGTTGCCTCATTTTGGTTTCAGAATGCTGTTCTCACACCAAGACCACCTGCTTTATCCATGCAGCTACACCATTTTTCAAAGGTAGCCGTTTTTACGGTCACCACATGAATGTGAAGTAGGATCAGCATTGGATTACATACACTAAATTTGTATCTTATTCAATACGCCTGTGAATGTGTGTGTGTGATTTGAAAAGTTCTGAGCACATTTTTGTTTTTAAGAGTCATACTTGATGACAATTTCTAGCGATTCTGAGATAACATATGTTTACATTTTACCTGGCACATTGGCTTTCTTTCCTGGAGATTTGCTGGTGCTTCTAGACATCTCCAACAGGAGGCGCTGTAACATCAGTATAAAAGTTTGTTTCAATGTTTGGAAGACAATGTGTCATATTTCAGTTTGAGTGTAAGTATGTTCTGACTGCACAGAGAAGACTTTGTATGAGTAAGTATGGTCTGACAACACAGAGAAGAGAAGACTTTGTATGAGTGTAAGTATGGTCTGACTGCACAGAGAAGACTGTATGAGTGTAAGTATGGTCTGGCTGCACAGAGAAGACTTTGTATGAGTAAGTATGGTCTGACTGCACAGAGAAGACTGTATGAGTGTAAGTATGGTCTGGCTGCACAGAGAAGAGAAGACTTTGTATGAGTGTAAGTATGGTCTGGCTGCACAGAGAAGAGAAGACTATGAGTGTAAGTATGGTCTGGTTGCACAGAGAAGAGAAGACTATGAGTGTAAGTATGGTCTGGTTGCACAGAGAAGAGAAGACTTTGTATGAGTGTAAGTATGGTCTGGTTGCACAGAGAAGAGAAGACTTGTATGAGTGTAAGTATGGTCTCACACAGAGACTTTGTATGAGTGTAAGTATGGTCTGGCTGCACAGAGAAGACTTTGTATGAGTGTAAGTATGTTTGACTGCAAAGAGAAGCTTCTGTAGGAAAGCACATTCATAGCATGAGTAAGGGGCTAGAAAATGTGTCCTTAACATTGACTGCTCTACAATTACTTAATCAGTTTACAGCAGCTGGTTACAAAGAAATAATACAAAAACCTCTTTGTGAGCTACACAAGACAGTGAAATCTATACAAGATACAAAACTGAATATATATCTCAAGTGAATAAAAGAAAGAACTACAGCCGATAGGTAATCTACATCCGTGGTCCATATAGGAAAAAGAACAAACAGAAAAAATTATTTTCACTCATTCTCGGAGCATGGAATCAGTGTACTTTCCTAGCAGAAATCAGAAACAGACCTGAGAGGCAAATTGCTCTGATTGGAAAAGAACTGGTCTGATATATCACCAACATAGCAGCACTGAGCAACACCAATTTGTAGACAAGGAAAAAACTGAATTGAGTGCTAGCTAGAGGAAGAGCTGAAGAAAGATGACAGCCAAGGGTTGGTTTTTTTCTATGAAAGTAAACACTTATTAACAAATTCCCAGCTAAATGGAAGGAACACACCAATTTGCATATGTTCCAAATATGACAAATCAGGAAGACATCAAGTTCTATGAAAAAATGTAAGCAGCCATTGCATCAATTTGTAAGGCTGATAAAGACATGATTCTTGATGAGTCAAATGTAATGTTTCAAGTAGTAGCATGTCCCTCGCGGAACATCGCATCCATCACATCCCGCTTGAAAAGCTCTCTGTCTCCTGCAAGTTCTCCCGGCCTCTTCATGCGTCATGTTCAAGGTTTCTTTGATGTCCTGTTGCCACCTTTGTCTTGGTCGTCCCGTCTCATATTCCAGGAACCATGTCTCTCATTACCTTTCTCTCCAAACTACTGTGGCATTTAATGTGGCGAAAATATTTCATCTTCCGGGACATGATGTTATTTATGAGCCAATTCTCCTCGATATAAATGTAATGGTAAGCTGATACAATATCTCATGAAAAAGTATTATTGGGATATACAGCGTGGGATATTGTAACAGCGGAAAACTTCTACTCCAGTCTTACGTTCTCATGTTTCTCAATGTTCCAGTATACAAATCATTATTGTCAGGTAGATAATCAATACAATTTAGCTATCAATAGTTCTAGTTTATTTCTAATAATTTAGTAATGGTATAACCAGTACTTGTGGGATGGATTAGCATACTGCATAAGCGTTCACCTATCAATTCTGGCACAAGAGGGTTGTGGGTTCGATTTCACACTTGACATTCCACATATGAAGAAAGCAATTGACCCTCCTACCTCCTGCACACTAGGGTCTAGAAATGTGAAGTGACTTTACACATAAGGTCTGAAAAGGCTGATATAAATTATTTCTATTTTATAACTAGTACTTACATCCTTAAGATCATTGTTCTGCTGTATATACTGAGACTGAGCAGACTCTAATTGGTTAATATACCTGTAAACAGAAGCAAGAAAATCATTATTTGAGGACAAATTCAGGGTGAAACAATACACAATTAAAGAGATCAACCAAACAGGCACATTTTACAATTGTGGACACATAAAGAGATATTAGAGATCTGTAGAATATGTTTAAGTTGCACACAGAATTTTCAGTTTTCTATAGAACCGGCACACATTTCAGATTAAGCTATTTATTTCATGCAGTTTCATTGATTCAATCTTTAAAAAAAAGACTTTTTAAAATTTATTTATGAACTGACATGCACTGCACTGAAAATATTCTAAAATATAGACTCTTGAAATATAATCTACACTATCACTTGCAAGCGGTGTTCTAAGGCATATATCGGCGAAACAGGCAAAATGCTCAGTGACCATTTCGGCCAACACTTACGCGATATACGCCAATGCTCTGTGACCCCTGTAGCCACTCAATTCATCCGATCATGTTCATCTGATGATCGTAGTCGATTTGCCCTGGAGAATCGCTTTATTTCTTTATATGGTACCTTGCAACCTCATGGACTCAACGCACTACATTCATATGCGTCTTAGTACTTTCTCTTCTCATGCTCTATATTTTATATGTGTATATGTTAAATGTATATGAGTTATATATTTACTAGATTTTTTAAATTGTTTCTCTTCTTTTTCCACTTCTTGTTTTTCTGTCATTATTTCGTTATTTGTTTTTAGTCACATATTTACATTTATTTTTAACTATTGTGATATCTTTGTCAAAGTCTATATGTGGTGTTCTGTGACATTAGTCACTTTTGTTGTATCGCTCGTTTGATAAAGGCCTTTTTGGTCGAAACGGTGTGTATTGTCATTGTTTTTGTAAAACTACAGTACTTTGTTATTACGTGTTTTGCTAAAAAATAGACTACAATAGGATGCCGTTAACCCTTTAGCTGCTAAGGACGTATATATACTTTTTTCCCATTCACTTCTAAAGACGCATTAACACGTTATACATTGCTACTGTCGCTGCTATAGTTGTACATTCATGTTTGTGACCTAGAAACAAAGAGTAGCTATGTTTAGCTCAGCCTTCGGAAAGTATGTAGCAGCAAAAGGGTTAAGCCATGTACTGGACTGGAACAATTTTGCACAGAGCGTGGCAGGGCTCAGAAGGGACCCCTGTAAAGATGAATGAGATGTTTGTATAAACAGCATGCTACAGAAACTATTAGCATGCATATACTGCTATCTACTGAAAGAGTAATATGAGACAGAGGTGCCGTAACTATTGTTATGTTAACTAACTAGATGTGACATCTCAGAACTGATCTTGTTTTTATATATAAAATATTCGAAAGTTTTTTTTTCAATGTACATAGGAAATTCATTTTCCTGCTCTTCCAATTGCTATCGGTCAATACTGATTTTTTTAAATTGTAATATTTCCACCTACTTATTTCAGAACTGTTGCATAGAAGCACTTGTGATCTAGAAAGAATGAAGTTGCTGAAGAATAATTAAACTATGAAATTAAACTGTCATCCTACCATTGTTGGTCCCGACATTTCTGGTAAAATGTAGGTGGTCTCACTTGATATCTTAGCACAAGAGTGTCTGACTCAGGCTTGAGGTAGCCCTCATTAGCCAACAAGTCCAGTCGGAAGAATCTGTTGTAGCCCCAACACTCTCCAACCTAAATATTTAGAAACAGTCAGTTTATCAGTGAAAACAGTACAAAGTAAACAATAATATTGACTATCAATAGTAAGCATTGTCTGTTTATCATGTTATCTGAAAGTTGTTCGTAGATTTTTGTTTTAATTAAATACTATCATCAAGTAGCATGTCCCTTGCAGAATGTCGCTTTCATCACAGTCTGCCTGAAAACGTTTTTGTCTCTAGCAAGTTCTCTCGCCTACTCAAGCGCCATGTTCAAGGTTTCTTTGATGTCCTGCTGCAATCTTCATCTTGTTAGTCCCCTGCCTCATACTCCAGAAACCATTACTGTTCTTTCCAAACCACTGTGACGATGTTTAACATGGCCAATGTATTTCAATTTCCGGGACATGATATTATTTATGAGACAATACTCCACGATATTATTAAGTCTGATTCCAGGGCTAATGGCAGTAACAGTCAGGATTTTGTCTGTCATCACAATTATAAATCCTGCTATTCTTCTATGAGAATACAACACGCAAATGTAATTCTGAATTGTGCAAGTCCAGCATAATACCTAAAGTAAATTGTGTAGATATTCTCCTCAAATAAATGTATCAGCTGATACATGAGTTAATACATGCATTATGTTACAACCCTCTCGGTCAAGATATCATGGTATCTGTGCGTAAACTGTCTCAAAATTTACCTCAAAGTCTGATGCAAATTCTCGAACAATATTCTTGGTCCAATCTCGTGAGGTCTGATGAACCATCTCTACTCTGTACTCATACCTGACCAACAAAGCAAAAATGTTATTGCCATAGATATACACAAATTTGTAAGCTGAACAAATATATGTAATTATCTGTTGGATGCTGAGAAAACTATGGAACATTTAGGCTAACAGGACAGAAAAAATAAAGGCAGAGATTTGAAACTGACGTTACACTCACTATATGTTTCATACTCTCTAAATGCTTCTTACGCTGTGTTTGTCTCTCTCTCTCTCTTTATCTGTATGTGTTCCACTCACTATGAATTTCACCACTCACTATGAATTTCACCCTCTATGTGTTGCATTCTATATATATGTCTCTCTGTACAAGTGTCATACTTCCTGTATGTGTTTCTATCTCTCACTGTGTGTGGTGCACTCCCTGTATGTCATTCTCTTACTGTATGTGTCAAACTCACTATAAATGTCACCACATAATGTTATTCTCCCTATATGTGTCCCACTCACTAGTATATGTGTGTCATACCCTTGTATGTGCCAATACATGATTTATTACTGCAAATCTTCTAGCTTGAAGTTTATTATACAGATACAATAATTTCTCAAACATTTTGAGGATAAGGGGGCCACATTTAGTCTGATCTCTTTTCTTTCACCTGTCTGGCTTGGACAACCCTGTGAAAATGTTCCTGCTGCCATAGCTCTTCAGGTCATTGAGGTAGGCAGGCCTTTATAAGATAATGGGGTGATTTGTGTGCATCAATAATGTGCAGTCTCACCAAATCAAGTAGCTAGATGAGACAGTCATTCAATGCATGTCGAGAGACTTCAATGACAGCATACAGCTATACCTGAAGATAGGCTTCATAACTAAAATCACTTCAACAGCCTTGTATTGACCATGGTCAACTCAGTAGCTACCTAATTGTCACTTTACAAAATGTCTATAGCAAATTACTAGAGAGAATGGTCGCTCGAAATATTGTGTGCCATCTACATCTTTCTTAACACCAGTACACACATTTTGATTGATTCATATTGAGTATGATCTGGAAAGTAGAGACTGGTTCACTGTGCAGAAAATGGACTGAATCACTACAACGGTGAACAATTCACAGAATTATATTTACTTTCTTTCTGGGGCACATGGGTGTCAATGGCAATGAGACAACAAACAGGCTGGCTGGCTTTGCCACCATATAACCATTGGTGTGGGTCAGCCAATGTATTGAGCTGCCATTCTAAACACCCTTGTAGACAGCCAGAAAGAGGACTTTCCCCTAAACCAATCCATACCAATGCAGCTAGATTACAAGAGCTTGGATTGAAGTGGTCAGAAAAGAGCAGCACAAGTGGCATCTTCGTCTTCTTCAGTGATCTCTGGTCATATGCTTAATTTACTGTGGACCACAAACTGGGCAGTCAGCTTCAGGTCTGTCAGGTTTCCCCAAAGCTTGATTTTCAGGTCGACTGGGTGTGGCCACATGTTGCTTCTCAGCTTCCCCAGGAGAGGACAGTCTTGCAGGACATGCTCTGGTGTCTGTTCCGCCTGCTGACACTGGCAGAGAGCTGTTTGACTTATACCTTACTGCCAGTAGTAATACCCTGTCCTTACCTGGCTTTGCAAGAACAGAGCCGCCAGTAGCTAAGGGTGGACCCTTCCGAGGCAGAGGTTCGGTCCCACCACCACCTGGCTGTTTCCCATGGTGGTGGCACCAGAGTTATATAAATATTTGCGCATGGCCATTGAGTTATTTGTATGTGTCAATTCCTCCC
Organism: Arion vulgaris; assembly: GCA_020796225.1. NCBI lineage: Eukaryota > Metazoa > Mollusca > Gastropoda > Stylommatophora > Arionidae > Arion > Arion vulgaris. Next base: position 51,005,409 of record CM036754.1, read on the forward strand.
GCCAATAATGGCTGACACATTCCATTTCTGAGGACATCTTTTTTGTTGTTGTTTTCTAGACAGTTGCAGTCCCCTGCTGATGAGATCTGTCTTCCCAGGCAACAGTGGTATGAGTAGGCTGATCAATCAACATCAAACTGGTACGGTTAGTCACAATATACTGATATTGCGGATAATATCGGATCACCAATGGTCATGTCTGGGGTGCAATAAGGATAATCCAAACTGAAGCTGAAATCAAATATGGCTAGTCTTGACAGAAACCCTGTGAGGACAAGAGAATTGTGTATAACTAGCATGAAAACTACAACATGCTTGCCCTTGCCAACTACTACAACAGATTCAACATATGCATCTACGCTGAGTGTAGTGATGTCAGTTCTGTTAACAAACTACATCAACAATAATTACTGTGGAAATTATATACTTTAGTTCAAATTCAAAAGCACCCTTAGACAAGCAATATTATTTATATAGAAATAATTTGAGATCCAAATATACTTACTTAGATGTTTCAGGTAGACCAGCTGAAAGTTCTAGAAAAACAGACAGATAGTTACCCCGTACAACGCCGTTACCATCCTGTGGAAAATGTGGTCAAAAGCAACAAATTATTATAATATAATAATAAAAATTTCTTTCGTACCGTTATATACATTACATATGTCCTGCATGCAATTTCTCCATAACGCTCTATCCTGGGCAACTCGCTCAATCTCATTCATGGAACTGAGACCGATATTTCTTGCCTCTCTCAGCAAAGTTCGTTCAGGGTCTCCTTAGGCTGACCTCTCTTTCTTGAACCCTTTGCATCCCACTTCAATGTCTGCTTTGAAATTCGTTGATCATTTCTCCTCAAGATATGTCCAACATATCTCCATCTTCTCTTTCCTATAACAGTTGTTACTAGTGGTTGACCAGACAATTCTGATTTCATCACCTCCTGAATTCGTTCCATTTTATGTTCATTATTTTTCGCAGAAAACTATTTTCAAATGCATTCAACTTGCTTTCTATACAGTTAGTCATTTTTCAACTCACTGGCATATGTTAGAATTGATACAGCATTTGGATTGAAAATTCACAATTAAAGTTTTACAACTATATAACTTGCAATTCCATATTTTATTTAGACTTTTAAAAGCTGATGTTTTGGCAAATTTGTAGCATATTTTTTTTTAAAACCTTTCCTGTGCAATCATAATTGTCACCTAAATAGGTGAACTACTCTGTTATTGTTAGCATGGTGATATTTGCATTACTTGCCATATGTGTTTTCATTATATTTAAAAACAAAAAATTACACATTAGATTTAATTTCTTTACAAAAAACAAGATTCAAGCACATCTCTCTAAAATAATAATAGCCTTCCATCACAAGCGATAAAGACAACAGACTCAGATTTGTTGCACCTCTCTAATGTGTAAGGCGATTACTCACTGGGATGACATTAAGGTAGGCACTGAACAAAAGTCTCAGTATTTAAAACATTTTTCTAAAAGAATGGGTACAAGTTCTAGAAATGGATTTAAAAGGTGTTTACAAATGGAAAAAGCTGGATACCACTGCGCTAATGTGATCAAAGTTATATATTTGTTTATCTAGTTATCACATTGTAGAAAATAATTGACCAAGACAGTCAGTGATAGTTTGACAAACAAAATTTCACATCTCTTTCAATTGCTAAATGGGCTAGCAGTGGTGCTCTAACAGTTTTGATAGATCTATCATAACTAGGTACGCACAAACATTGTAGACAGTGATTTTAATGTGAATTTTAATAGTACTAAAATAAAAGTAGAAAAGAAGGTGAGAGGAAGACCAAGAAAAAGATGGATAAATGGCATAGCCGAATCCTGTCAAAAAGCAAAAATATCTATCACCCAAGCCACTAGAACAAGACAAAAAACAGAAAACCAGGACACTGGGCAACAACGCAGTAACAGTGTGATGACAAATGAAAGAAACAATAGTAGTGATGATACTGAGGTAGTATAAAAGTCATACATTGAAAATGTCTAATTCCATTTTTTTTATTCTTGGTTCAGAATTGTTTTTTGTGGGAATGTGTGGAGAATTTGTAACAAGAATCTAGAATATGTACTGCTACTGCCAGTTGTTGTCCAGATTTTGTTAAAGGTATTGACTCAGGAATTGTGTCACAAAGTGGTCACAAATATGAGAGTTTGTTTTAAAGATGTTACAGGCCAATGTTGAACATGCCCTGCAAACTGTCTAGACATGCAGATTTCAATGAGTATTTTAATGCCCACTATTAGGGAATATTTTTTATATTAAAAGTTTTATTAGACATTTTTAGTCTCGAGTATTTCGTGCATCAGCCGGTATTTACTGATACTATAACTTCTGTAAGAAATTCATGAACTTCAGTTATATGTACATATGGTGTATGAGATAATGAAACTTTAAGAGATAGAACAATAACATCAATTTACTGAGGGTGAAACATACACTATTTAATTTGTTCCAGTAAAACAATTCAGGTCTACCCATCAATTTATTCAGATCTTTCAAAATATTTATAAGATGTGTGCATATGTAACAAACGTTATAAATATAAATACTAATTAACTTGTGTGTGCATGTGCTTTTCCATCTTGCTATTGAGTATAGGAACAATAATAATCATCGGGATGGCAGTAAATGGCTTCTAAAATCTGAATTTCTTGGTAAGTGGAATTTGTTTAACAGTAGTTTTGTCTGTAAACCACATTAAATATTATTTTCAATATTGACTATATCATCTTTTATTAGCTTGTGATACCAAAACATTTATCTACAAAATTACATACAATTCAATCAAACCTATTTGGATAGTAAAGATTTTTTGAACCCACGGGGATTGAGGGGGAGAAGTGAAAGTAAGCTTTATTCAGCCACAGAGTGTTTTTGGTATATTTGGTAGTTTTTGTCTGAAGTCATCTAACAAGAGACAGCCTAAGAAAGAAAAAACTCAATTGTTGTCTCAGAGCAAAGTAACATATTATTTCAACATTCCCAAGACTGGCACCAACATGAATAAACAAAAGATTGAAATGATGATTTCATTGATGGACAAGAGAAGTTCTTTCGTCAACAATTTTTGAGGACAATAGAAAATGTTTTACAGTGGACATAAAAAAATGAAAACCCCCCCCCAAAAAAGATGGTCTCTGAAATGTTTCTAAACCTCAGACTTCTGTTCTGTTAAAGATATGACTTACTGGATACACTTTTAATCTCCAACTCAGGCCATGCACAAAGAGTGGAGGACTGTACACTGGGTCAGCTCGCTGTCGCAGCATGCCAAAGTTCTTCATTACAAATGTACTGCTGTCATACTGTGGAACTATTTCACTGAAATACAAAAACAAGAAATTCAGTTTTTTTACAACAGTTATGGTTTTTATCAATTATAATCAACTATATTCATCCTGGAACAACCAAGATATGCAAAGAAAAACAGACAACTTGTCATCTATAGCATCAAAAGTTGGACTGCAGATAAGCTATGAAAAACAAATATAATGAAGACACCTATGGCAAGTAATGCAGACATCACAGAGGAATCTAAAACGATAAAAATAACAGAACAGTTCACCTATTTAGGTAGCGATTTTGATTGCACAGGAAATGTTAAAAAGAAATTATGATACGAGTTGGCAAAGCAACATCAGCTTTTAAAAGTCTAAATAAAATATGGAACTGCAAGTTATATAGTATTAAAACTAAATTACGAATTTTCAATTCAAATGTTGTATCAATCCTAACATATGCCAGCGAGAGTTGGAAAATGACTAAAGATATAGAAAGCAAGTTGAATGCATTTGAAACTAGATGTCTGCGAAAAATAATGAATATAAAATGGAACGAATTCAGGAGAAGTGATGAAATCAGAGACATGTCTGGTCAACCACTAGTGACAACTGTTATAAGAAAGAGAAGATGGAGATATGTTGGACACACCTTGAGGAGAAATGATCAAAGAATATCAAAGCAGGCATTGAAGTGGGATGCAAAGGGTTCAAGAAAGAGAGGTCGACCTAAGGAGACCCTGAAACGTTCCATGGAGGAGATTGAGCGAGTTGCCCAGGATAGAGTGGTATGGAGAAACTACTTGCAGGCCCTATGTAACATAACGGTATGAGAGGAATTATTATTATTATTATGACATTATCATGATGGTTGTTTCTACTTAATAAGGCAATATCATCTGCAAAATCCAAATCTTCTAGTTGACTATTTTCTATCCAATCGATGCCAGTTTCGCCCTGCAACATTTTCGCATCACCCAGTCAATGGCCACTCCAAACAATAGTGGAGATAGAATACAGCCTTGCTTTACTCCGGTTTCAACCATAAACCAGTCGCTGTGTCCACCATCAGTGCGAACTGCACACTGTGAACCATCATAGAGGCTCTTTATGTTTACTATTTTGTCTGGTATTCCATAGCATCTCAGAATATTCCACAGAGAGATTCTGTGTAGACTATCAAAGGCTTTTTTAAAATCGATGAAATTTAGTATGAGTGGTTGTTGCTTCTCAATATGTTCCTCCACAATTAGTTGTAGGGTAATTATTTGGTCTAAGCAGCTTCTCCCAGGTCTAAAACCAGCTTGTTTTGTTTACTTCCTTGTTTCTTTGTAGATCTGATACTAAGGATGTTCACTTAATCTAATCACAGGACACTTCTAAGTTCTGAAACAAGCACAATGTGGTACACTGGTAACATTCCGTAACAAAATATATACGGAATCTAAGGTGACCTGAGCATCTTAACACACTCTCAACCAAACAATCAGTTCAAATTGACAGTTTCAAAGCAAATAATTACCTGGTAAAGTCAGCAGGTACTGGTGTTGTTACAAAGGTTGAGGACGACTGTCGCTGTGTCTGTCTGAACAATTCCAGCAAGTCTTTACATCTCATCACAAGTTCTGCTTTTCCATCATCCCTCAATTCAGCTTCCACTTTTTCAATGGTAAAATCCCACACAGTGACTTCCTGTGAAAGCTGATTTCTTTGACCTTCATAAGGGCAACAAACACACATTTCAGTGAATTTATCAAAAAGACAACTGATAAGATGCTGGAAATATTCATCTACTCATTTGTTGTCTGTTCAGTTATATGAGGACTATCATCATAGCACTCTGGACATGTCCATAGGTGCTCCCAATCTCCTCCTCAGCAAATCCAGCAGCCCAACATGTCAGTTCGATGTTGATTAATCAATCTCCTTGCATATTTAGTATGTCGTTCTTTTCGGGCTGCACCAATATTGACACCCATCTCTCTCAATCTGGTCAGCGAGTGGGATTCACAGTTCTGAAACTCCTCTGTTCAGAAAGAGTCAATGCGTGAAGAATGTTATTTCGATCCATGGCAGCTCCCTCTGATATTGTAGTCAAGTCAGCCAATCTATCAGCTCATTCATTACCCCTAATTCCTGCGTGACCAGGGACAAAAATGAAGGTGATTTCTCCGATCATTGTCTGTATTAGTACCTCCACCCAGTTGCGTCTCACCATTCCTGATTCGACTTTACAAATCATGCTTATGGAGTCAATGAGTATGAAAACAAGAGAGTAGTTGTGAGATGTCAACCATTTCACCATCTCCGTAACCGTCCGAACCACCATTGTCGAGCTCCCAAATGGTCAGTTTCATTTAAATGAGTGGCTACAGGGATCAAATAGCATTGGCGTATACCATGCAAGCTTTGGCCGAAACGGTCAACTAAGCATCTGATAATGTCCAGAGAAAGAAGATGATCTCAAGAATTTAAGAATACATGCATGAAATTGAATCTATAGTATTTAAAGAAGTTAGAAATCACCCAACATTCATGCAGAACTGGATGCATGAGGGCAGAATATGGAGTGTGTTTAACCAATGAGAACAATCAGCAATACACTTCAACATCTTTTAGGAGAGACTGAGCACCTATAGGTCTTCTGGGCTGCTATGATGTCAGTTCAGTAACCAATAAGATGGTTAGAGCACTTGCTTTGCAATCAAAATACTCAGTCATCATTTTCATCATCAGATATACTCCAGTTGAATGAGCTGAAAATAGGTGCTTGGCTCAATAATTTCAGAGAAGAGTTAACAAGAATGGGAACTGTCAACCTCGCCACCAAAAGCTACAGCCTAGTAATACTTTACATAACCATGATATATGATGCTAATAAGAAGTCAATTTGTTGGTTCCCATAGTGTAATACATCTAATCCAGTTGCCATATCAAATCTTTAATCCCTTTCGTTTGCTCGTAATATTCTCTATATATTCAATATTTTCTCTTGTATAAATTTCAATTTCACTGTCTTATGTAGCTCACACAGACGTAGTTTTCTTTCCAGTGTTATTTCCCTATTCCCTAGGCCAGTGAGTTTGCCTCAGTATATCATTCAGGGCGGTCTTGAAGTATGTGCTCTGCAGTCTAAGGTGCTTGTACAAATGGTTGAATTGGCAATCTCAAACGTTATATATATGTTGCTGAATAGATGTATCCTGTTCTGAGACACAGAATGACAACTTGTTCTAATCTGCTCATATTTTGGTAGTTGTTCTGCATTAGTTTGGTATCTTTCTAATTGATTTACCCATCCTTTTATTTTGGTGATAGGTAATTGGTACTCCAGTTGCTCTCCTGCAGCATCTCTCTCTTAACTAGTCGGCCTGCAGTCTCAACTCCTGTTATTGCCCAATCACATAACTGCTACTTCAAAGACGGTATTCTGTATATCTATATAGGATTTGAGAATGAGTCTGCCTTGATGGCTTTCCTTTTGAACAATCATTTCTGATACCATAATACAGTATAAGTCAGTAGATGTGGTACTGTTAAGTGGGGTTTTTGGTTTCTAAAATCATAACAGCAACCCATCTGTACACATATGCCCAATTAGACAATAGTTCCCCAAGTTATCGGAGGTTAGGTCTAACAATTTAGAAGATATATACTCCCATGTTCTGAACTTTCATGGTAGACAATTAGTACTACATAGATGTAGTAAATCCTCAGCTTATTATTTATCATAAAAATATAAAAGATTCTTTGGTTTATGAAAGTTGCTACTAGCTGTGTTAGTCTCTTCTGAATGTACATTATTACTGAATGTCTACCTAAATCTGGATATAAAATACATACAAACTGTGACCATCAGATAGAATTGAAAGTAATGAGTAACAGATGTAGACAAGAGCTCACCAACAAGAGTCAGAAGTTTACTCTTAAGTTGATTCTCCAGTCTAGCAATCATAAGTTCAACAGCATTCCGAATCTCTCTCACACGCTCATCTTTGGCATTTTTCACGCTCTCAATGTTATGTTCCTGAAATTATTCAATATACTCCACATCTCACATATATTCCAAAACAGAAATGTGAACATGTTTTACAAGTTAAAAAAATAAAAGCTTTCAAATCAATCTAACGGTATAGAAAAAACTATCAAATAGTAAACTTCTTTTAGATGTCAGATCAGAAAACATTCTCCATTCCCCCCCAAAAATAGAAGGATGAAATATTTGGGACATATAATACGAATGACAGCAAGAATGCTCATCACTGGGCAGAGAAAGGAGGGGATGAAAAGGAGGGAAGAAAAAATGGAGCCAAGTAAAACATGGAGACTCGCAGTGAAAAAATAATCCTCAAGGTATCTCTTACACTGTTTGAAAAACACAGCCGCGCCGTGGAGCATGAAGAGTCCTTGTAAAAACCTCGAGTGGAACATGACAAGAATGAACTAACTAATTGTATTAATAAAACTGTAATCAATTCATAAACAAACAGAAGAAGAATTACTTGCAGCAAATAGGAATGTGATTCATGATGAGAATAATGTGATAGAAAAGCTAGTTTAACAATTGAAATAAGGTTATTATGTGTTACCAGAAAACAGTTCTTGTATAGAAGGCAAATAATGACAAAATACATCCTGATGGTACGACAACATATGTGCAAAACATGGTATTTGAAAAATGAAGTATTGAGAAGAAAATCAAATCAGATGGTTAAGCTGTTCAGCAATGCTAAGTATTTTCTCATGAAATACATGATTTATTATTACATTTGATTACTCTAAGTACATGATAGTAATATCAACTTCATGTCACAAAAATAGACAACCTGAAATGTTACTCTTATTAAGTGATCTGTTAACACAAGCAACTCAAAGGATAACTCACCACATCCTGAACCAAACATATCAGCTCACTGTGACGAGATTTCAGCTGGCTCAATTCTGTAGTTAACTTAGATTTGTGCTCTTCATACATTCCATCTAATGGCCTGAATGTATGACCTGAATGCTGATGATGCCAGGAAAAAAACCAATATATCTTTAATTATACAACTAAATATTCTTGTATCTGCTTTACTGTCTCAGAATAAATTCTCTAATACTGAAGAAAAAACCAATATATCTTTAATTATACAACTAAATATTCTTGTATCTGCTTTACTGTCTGAGAATAAATTCTCTAATACTGAAGAAAAAACCAATATATCTTTAATTATACAACTAAATATTCTTGTATCTGCTTTACTGTCTGAGAATAAATTCTCTAATACTGAAGAAAAAACCCAATATATCTTTAATTATACAACTAAATATTCTTGTATCTGCTTTACTGTCTGAGAATAAATTCTCTAATACTGAAGAAAAAACCAATATATCTTTAATTATACAACTAAATATTCTTGTATCTGCTTTACTGTCTGAGAATAAATTCTCTAATACTGAAGAAAAAACGCAATATATCTTTAATTATACAACTAAATATTCTTGTATCTGCTTTACTGTCTGAGAATAAATTCTCTAATACTGAAGGAAACATATATTTCTTAATTATACAACTAAATATTCTTGTATCTGCTTATTGTCTGAGAATAAATTCTTCTAACACTGAAGAAAAACCAATATATCTTTAATTATACAACTAAATATTCTTGTATCTGCTTTACTGTCTCAGAATAAATTCTCTAATACTGAAGAAAAAACCCAATATATCTTTAATTATACAACTAAATATTCTTGTATCTGCTTTACTGTCTCAGAATAAATTCTCTAATACTGAAGAAAAAACCAATATATCTTTAATTATACAACTAAATATTCTTGTATCTGCTTTACTGTCTGAGAATAAATTCTCTAATACTGAAGAAAAAACCCAATATATCTTTAATTATACAACTAAATATTCTTGTATCTGCTTTACTGTCTGAGAATAAATTCTCTAATACTGAAGAAAAAACCAATATATCTTTAATTATACAACTAAATATTCTTGTATCTGCTTTACTGTCTCAGAATAAATTCTCTAATACTGAAGAAAAAACCCAATATATCTTTAATTATACAACTAAATATTCTTGTATCTGCTTTACTGTCTGAGAATAAATTCTCTAATACTGAAGAAAAAACCAATATATCTTTAATTATACAACTAAATATTCTTGTATCTGCTTTACTGTCTGAGAATAAATTCTCTAATACTGAAGTTTGGAATCATATTTGCTCAGCTAATTTATGCTAGAATTTCTAGGTCAAAGGGACACTTAATTTCTCTACATTGTTCCATTCTAGAGTCATGATTTAATGAAGTTAGAGACCATATTAGATGATTGTGCACAAGCCATTGCTTTAAAGAACAGAATAGCTTATCTTGGGGATGTATCGTTGTTTGAAAGATTGGAAATGCTTCATTGCTTTTCAATTACTTTCCACACCCATTTGACTTTTATATTAATTGAAACCTAATTAATAATAAAGTGTAAACAGTAACAAATACATATCACTGTGGTTTATGCTAGAAATAGAAGTGAGAGTTTACCATTCATTCACCCTGTGACAAAAAACACTAGAGAATTTTCCTGAATGGTCATGATGCTAGTTCGTGAAGTTAGTAAACAATGCATCCATTCACAATTCTATTAATGTTTATGTACTCATAAATGAATTACCAATAAAAAGAGTGCAGTCGGATTTATGTATTCAACCTATTGTTCACGTAAGTTGGATTTTTTTCTCTCACAATTTCAATTTTTAATGCATGCTCACATGTTTCCTATATAGTTAACACTGCATTATAATTGCTAATACAGTAAGTATTTTGTGAAACTACATCTATTTGTCTTCAATTTGATATATATATATATTATGTCATATAGTAAATTATATTTAAAAAATAATATTTTTGTTTTGCTTAAACTACGAGTGGAATATTTTGGGAACTAAGAAAATAATTCCATCCAGAGGTAAAAAAAACTCTGTAGTGAATCAGTTAATGCAATTTGGTGAATGAGGTCAAGGAAGCTCTGCTTCTTCACCCTTCGCCCCTAGGGAGGCATAGGGCCACAACCAAGGCCTCACAAGCCCTCCTATCCAAAGCCATCTTTTCCAGATCTCTCCACTCTCTTCCCATTTTCTTGCATTCCTTCTCCAACTCCCGCCTCCAGGTGTGTCTCTGTTCTCCCGTACCTCTATTGCCCATTTATGGGTTTCATTGGAGAGCCTGTCTTGTGATACTGTCAGGGGGTTTCCTCAGAGTGTGTCCTATCCATCGCCACCTTCTGCTCCTTATCTCTTGTTCCACCTGCCGTTGTCCCGCTCTATCCCACAGTTTGTGGTCCTGTCATACCATCGCAGATGGAGTATCCTGCGCAGGCATCTATTTATGAATGTCTTGACATTTGAGTTAAATATCATTATCTTAGTTTTATTCCTGATCATTTTTGAACTCCATGTTCTTCAGAATGACAAATGCTGATCTTGTCTTTTGTATTCTAGTCCTAACATCTTCATATGTGCCACCTTGAATGTGGATAACACTTCCCAGATATTTAAATGCGTCCACCTCTTTTAATGGTATTCCTCTCAATATGATCGGGTCTCTAGAATTAACATTTAATCTCACGATCTTTGTTTTTTTCACCATGAATAGTCAGACTCAGTTGTTGTGAGATTGTTTCTAGTTTAGTTGTCTTTTCTTGCATCTGTGAGAGAGGAGAGCTAGATCATCTGCAAAATCCAAATCCTCCAATTGACTCCTCATGGTCCACTTATTTGATTTATCCCCATGGCTGTTGTTGATCTCATTATTCAGTCAATAGCTTCTCACTTTCTTATTTGTCATTTCATTTATCCTTTTAGCCCTTCCACAGTATTATCACGATGTGTTTTTGTGAGTGTCAGCTCATTTATTTATTTGTCCCATATTGTCTTATCCTACTCTATTCTCTTCATATAAATAAGAAATATTTGTTTAAAAGTGTTGTTACTGTCAGTAATACGCATATTGTGCGGTTTAGGCAGGGGCACATGTGTCTGTGGAATTTAGTGGTCGCATGGCTAGTGCAGTTGCTGTGAAACTGTTTAGGTTAGGGTTTCCTTTATGCCTCCCGACAGAAAAACTTCTTGGCCTTACCATGGATTAAAACCCGGGTCTCCCGCATGGGGGGTCAAGCTCTAATCCATTCGGCCGGCCTCTCCCCATTCTCTTCATTTCAACTTCAAATTATGTAAGTTATTTCTGTTTCAACTTGAATTTCTGATTCTTTCTCAGGCTTCCTATTTTTAATACTTAAAGTTTATACTATACTATATGAAAGTAACATCAAAAATAACAACAAGCAACCCTGACCATTCCTCCCCAGAGAGCACACTGATGACAGATGCACTGTTTACAAGTCCAGCAATACACACTTAGCTTTTCCTGATGTTCGATACATCTGTCGAAAGATAAGAGAACATTTCAAGCAAATGGAGACATTCATTGAACAGAAACAAGATAAAAGTCACCCAAAGTATAATCCATCTATCTATTCTCTAAACCTGTTTGCCTTTCAGCGTCAGGTCGAAAAAGGAGACACCTGGAGCGAGCCTTTCTATGCACCTTGTCTTTCCTTCTCTTCTCCAATCTTGATTTGTCTCACAGCTTCAGGGTAAGAAGAGTTTTCTAGCACAGGCTTTTGCATGTGCTTCATAAATAGCATCTTCCGTCGCCTCTATTATCTCTGAGGTCCACCTTTTTGCTTTGTATCCACTGTATTGGGGGAACATTGCTCTCTGTGGTGCACTGCCTATTGGTAATCTGCTTATTTAATTTAATTTGTTGCTTCTTTATAAAGTTCAGTACTGATGTTGTACCCATTTTTTCCTGTCTTCATTTCTAAGCCGGTCTCTTCTTGTTACTCTCAGCATTCTTAGTAGTCACTTCATCTCTGTTGGGGTGTTGTGACTAGTTTTTTTCTGTCATTTAATGTCAGTGTCCAGGTTTTGCACTGGTAGCATAATGTAGGGAGAAATATTGTGTTGAACAATGCTCTTTTGTGTTCATGGTGACCTGTTTGCATTTCAAAATTGGCGCTATTTGTCTTAGTGTTTGATTTGCTTTGTTGCATCTATGTTGAATTTTGTTAGTTATTTTTCCATTTGCTGAAAAGATGCTCCCTAGATATGTAAAGTCTTTGACTTGTTTTAATGGGCATTTGTCGATGGAGATATTGGTGGTGTTTTCCTTTCTAGCGGATGTCATTACTTCAATTTGCGATGTTTATTCTCATATTGTATTCATTGCATGCTAACTGGAGTCTGTTAATGTGTTGTTGTAGCTGTTCCTCTACAAGAACACATAAACAGACTCTAGTTAGCATGCAACAAATACAATATGAGAATAAATATAGACAAAACTAATGACATTAGTTAGAAAGGAAAACACTACCAATATCTCCATTGACAAATGTTCATTAAAACAGAACAAAAGTCATCAAAAGCATAATGCATATATTAAAGTTGACACAAATCCTGGAATATGTTTATGGTGGAATGAATCAAACAATTATACTCTACAAATAATGTACTGAAAGAAAATAGATTGATGGTTGTCTAAACAGTATGAGTACATTGTGTTGTTCAGCTGAGATATTTTGAAGCTTTATACCCAGCATATTTGATTTTTAGCATGTTTTGTTCATGTTTATCTTATTAGTCTGTGACAATCTTCACACTGACTACAAGGCAATACCTGTGATTCTTGATATGATAGTTCATAAGTACGGTTCCAACTTCACTGCAACGGGTCACCCCATAATTACTCCATTCCTGTGCCAATGAAAATTACACTAAATGCTAACAACTGAAATGTTTCCTGTGTGAACTAATTCCAGAATGAAACAGCGCGTATCGCCACAAAAGCAACCTGCTCCGCAAAAAATGCATATGGCCGTCGCTAATGTAGCAACACAAAACTGTTCATCACTTGAATTGCAATTCTTGTCGAAGGGAACATCAATCACGACAAAATCCAGCTTTCTGCACCCGCAATATAACTGCATACGGCAGATTGAGCTTGTTCGTCTTAACACTGTCTGCCATTTTCTGAATACACACTAACACACAACAAATGCACGGTTGACACAGCAAAAGCATTCCATGTAACATTCATAGCTCACAGCGTTGCTCAAGCACTAACTCAGTAGCTTGGCAAACGAAACCGGAAAATACCTGACCAAACATGTTGGAAATGCGCTAGCAAAGTTGTGTTCAGAATCAAAACAGTTCTGACTGAATGGCCCTCCCGCATTCCGCCATTGCTGGCCAGGTCAATAAAGCAACATAGTTAATACTGATTCATTGTATTGGTTACTGAACTCTGGGCAGACACATAGGTGCTCGTCTCTCCCAACAGCTGTTGAAGGGTACGCATACTGATGGTTCCTATGGCTCGCTGGTTAAACATTTATAATCTTGCTACCCAAATGCTTCAATTTTAAATTGGTTATGTGAATGCTAACTTACATTTCCTTCCAGCTATTCAAATCTCTATCTCCTCGATGCTGTGGTGTTGAATGCTGAAGACTATCCAACTGCTGGGTGACTTCCTCAGCCCATCGACAGTTCACTAGCTCATGAATATGCAAGGACGCCCTGAAATTTCAACACATTATATTACCATTAGATAGATAGTAACATTTACAGTTTAAAACATTCCCTTTTAACTGTCACAGGCTGTGCCAAAGTTGCCTCTTAAAATAACCCAAATGTTGCAGTGTTTCATGTAAATTTAGTGCTAAATTTGCACATTCAGATTCAATTTCTAGTTTTTAATCTATGGCAAGGCTATCAAATAGATTGCATCGTGAGTTCATCAAGAGGTTGATAAAATTTGCAAATTTGACCAATTTTACTTATTTTTGCAAAGCTAATACCCATATATAAGAAAATATTTTACCATGACAACTAGTGGGCTGGGCAGGCTAGAAACTTGTTTCAATACTTGCTTGATATGGATATTTGTAAAGCATGTGTTGACAGTGAGTCAGGAAGAGATGATGATAATAATAGTAATAGCATAGTGGTGTGATAATAGATTGCACTAGTGATGATAGTGAAACTTCAAGTAAGTCAAGTATTACATTTGGGATGTCATATGGGTCTGTGGATTACTTGGGTTTCAATATTATCTTGAGTTAATTCAGTTCATTTACTGACAGGGAACATATTCTTACATTTTAAACTAAAGTTTCACACCAAAAATGAATGTGGTGTAGGTATTCTTACTGTAGGTCATAGCAGTATAAATAGTAATCTATTTGTGCGTTTTAAGAAAATTCCATATTATTGGACATCATAATAACCAGTGAACAATTCTTCAATATTTTAGATATTCATTATTTGAAAGTAAGTTTCGGAATTTTAAATAATTTTGTTATGTTTTTTTCTTATATAAATCATTTTGTAGCACTTATATGTGACCTAAGTAATAAGGCTGACAAAAATTAGTTTTATTTTTGTGCCAGGGCACGCAGGAGTAAGGAGAAATGAAAGAGCTGATTTCCTTGCAAATATGACTGCTGTAAAAAAATCTGGATATGCAATGGATCAGGCTGATATTGGGAATTCCCTAATGCAGAGAGGATGTGTAAATGATTCAAGTAATGGTGGTGAATCTACAACACTAACCAGACTGCAAGAATTCCAAATCAAATATGGTGTAGCGAGACAAGATCACTATACTGGAAGTCGAGAGAGTAAATGGAGTATATATATGGGACAGATTTTGAGAAACAATGCTTTCTTCTGGAAAGAATTTCCTCTACGGTTGACAGCGCTTAATAATAATATTACACCCATAGTTAAACCAAAAGTTAGTTAACCAGTCTCAAGTAACCAGAAGCATGACTATATATAAGTGAGATTACTGGTATTGTCTTCCAAAGATTGTCATTGCTTCATTATTCTCTGTTCTCAGTACTAAGGACTTCTCTTACCTGCAGTGAGGACACTGTGATCGCTGTTCTGTCAGCCATCTCTGTTAAAATATATGATCAAATGTGCTATTGAACTGCAGTAAAATTCCATATAACACACAAGAAAACAATTAACAAAACACTACCTGAAATGTTCTTATCCTGAGATAGCAAGTTCAAACATGGAAGCTTTCATGAATCCAGTCCTGATCATCGGTGGTTGACCAATTTCATATAAGATATCAGATGATGGTCAATAACAATATGATGCATACATGTCCACTTTCAAATGCTGGGTATCCATACCTTAAAGCGCTGATATGTTCCATATTTGTTGTGTGATGTTCTTTTAATATTGTTCAAATAACATTCACAATACAGACACAAAGAATATTCTAATAGTGTATACATTTCAGATGAAACACTCTCAAAAGTATATATGTGCAATTTAACACACATAATATATATGTGTATATATATGTTTATATAGAATAATGATAATATATTGATAATTATAAAACTTCTGAGGACATGTATATTTCCTGTGACAACATATAAATGTGAATCATAGACCATCACACAAGCTTTAAAGAAGAAATCAAATCTTTTGAAATAAATGGCAACAAACAAATTCTTAAGAAATTTTCAACAAAGTGGAGGACAAATAAAATCATACAAGACACCAGAACACAGAGAAACAATATCATGTCTTGAAAACTGAAATATTTTGCTTACTTTAAAGTCACTACATAATGTTTTAGAAAAATTCTGCAAATATTTTAGTTGGAAAAGATCATAAAAGAAGAGCAGTGAAAGAAAAAATTGTATATCACTGGCAAATAAAATCTTCTACTTCTTTCTTCTTTAAATGCTCCACATCGACCACTTGTTAAACCACTCTGTGATCTGTATGTGATCAGAGCCTAAGAGCGACTGTACATTGTGCCAGTTATACGCCTGCACATCCAATTTCTGTGACACTTTTTATTTACTGGGGTAGCTTCCCTAGGACCCTACCTCAGCCGCCTCTTACAACATGCATTGTTACTATTCTTTGCTACCTTTGGGGGCCGATGCAACATACAGGCGAAAAGAAAAATAAGATCAAAGGAAGAGAATAAAGATGGCTGTGTGTAGAATGTCACTGAGCTCTTTAGCAAAGAAGATACTTCCATGGACAGCAGACAGAAGGTGGAGACAGGGCACACACAGGCAGTACTTCCATGAACAGCAGACAGAAGGTGGAGACAGGGCACACACAAAGGCAGTACTTCCAAGGACAGCAGACAGAAGGTGGAGACAGGGCACACACAAAGGCAGTACTTCCATGAACAGCAGACAGAAGGTGGAGACAGGGTACACACAAATGCAGAACTTCCAAGGACAGCAGACAGAAGGTGGAGACAGGGCACACACAAAGGCAGTACTTCCATAGACAGCAGGTGGAGACAGGGTACACACAAAGGCAGTACTTCCATGGACAGCAGATGGAGACAGGGCACACACAAAGGCAGTACTTCCAAGGACAGCAGACAGGTGGAGACAGGGCACACACAAAGGCAGTACTTTAATGGACAGCAGGTGGAGACAGGGCACACACAAAGGCAGTACTTCCATGGACAGCAGACAGGTGGAGACAGGGTACACACAAAGGCAGTACTTCCATGCACAGCAGGTGGAGACAGGGCACACACAAAGGCAGTACTTCCATGGACAGCAGACAGGTGGAGACAGGGTACACACAAAGGCAGTACTTCCATGGACAGCAGACAGAAGGTGGAGACAGTGCACACACAAAGGCATGGGATACAATTGCAATAAGGCAGAAGACCAGCAGCAAGGGGGATCCACTAGTAAATGTCTTATGTGTCAACTATGATATGATGAAGATATAGAGATAGAAATGTCATTAGTTTAGAGAGAACAATAATGGAGAGTATGGTTTTTGGAAGATGAGGCAGGAAACGACCAATACAATGGTGACAATAGGACAGATCAAGAGTCCGTCAGGTAGACTTGATGAGAGCAACATTCTCGAAAGGACATGTTATATGAAGAGATATATACATATTGAACAATAGAAGACAATACATATGTGTATATTAACACAGAATACGAGCAATTTAACACATTACACTATTAATAATATAACACACTACATATAATCAATGATACAATTAAATATCAATGGAATAAAAAAATACAGAAATATGATGTACCCGTATACAAGGGAAACAGCACAGCTTGGAACAGTGAGGACATAGCCGTGCATCTCGCAGCTTTTCCATACATATAAAACATCGAAAAACTTCAGCCAAGCTCTGAAAAATAGAGGAGAGAGAGAGAGAGAAAACATAAATTTAGTTAGTATGAATACAATGATTGAAAAAGTTAGAAAATACATGTGATCATGATCATCTCAGACAGTGTCAGTGACAGATATATGGTAAGTGAGGATGTCTTACCTATTGGGTTTTCTGCATGACATACATTTAGGTCATCATCAGGTGTCTTGACCATGGATCTCCACAAATCTCTGTCTCTGGTGTTTGCTTTCATCTCAGATGTTGATGCTCTTCCATGCCATGACGTCAGGCTATTCAAAATTGTCTCCTCTGTCTCATCTACCCTCGATCTTACCAGTTGTCACAATGTGTTCTAAACCTCCCCTCCTCATCACATGTCCGAAAAATGATGAATGTCCATTTCTTATATTGATAAGCTTTCTCTATCTTGACCTCATTCAACACCTCCACATTAGTCATAATAGCAGTCCATGGGATTCTCAACATTCCTCTGTAAAACCATACATTTAGATATATCTGAAATATCATCTAGACCTGAATCTGGTGGGGCATCCCTTTAAAATGTTGATCATAATGAATCTTCAAATGTCTTTCAACTTGTGCTGTGAACTCTTATTACCTAACACTCATCTATTTCTTATTTGGTGTGTTTAATTATAGCATATATTGTATGACTTCATCAGCAGTGATCAAGACAAATAGCTTGCAGTGTTATATATTTTCACAACTTACACATATATTAATGGAAAATATATATATACATATATTTGATGTTAGTTGCAAGTATTTGACTCTACTCTTACATACAGCAAGTATAGCAACATCAATATATAGTAAAAATGATTACTTTTGTGTTTGATCTAGCTACATAGACTGGGGAAACAAATTGGAGAAGAATGTCCTTGTAACAAGATGTTGCACAGTCAGAAACTAGATATGTAATAATCACATGTAGGTGCACTCCCCCACAGAAATCATAAAAACATTCTCAGTTGTTGATGGTTTAAAGCAGACCCAAGTATTGGAAACATAGTGTCAGGGAGCTAGTAGACCTGATGTCAACACAAGTCAAATGTTTGTGATCAGTACAACACTACAAGTCATATGTTTGTGATCAGTACAACACTACAAGTCATATGTTTGTGATCAGTACAACACTACAAGTCATATGTTTGTGATCAGTACAACACTACAAGTCAAATGTTTGTGATCGCCAGTGGTTGCAAAAAGGCCCAAATTTGGGGTGTAAAGAATACAACCACTGTTACCTCCATGCATGTCATAAGAGGCGACTAAGGATGTTTGGCTGAAATCGGATGCACATGTCTTAAACGTGTAGAAATCTATGCGTTTAGGGCCTACCAAACCAATGTGCAACGTATACACGTTCTTGGCAAAGATCAAACATATCACAAAGAGTGATTAAAATTGGTCGGAAAGAACGAACGGAAAGAAGAAGAAGAATATGTTTGTGATCAGTCTCACACACTGTGTCACACACACTCAGCCACACGCACCCAGTCACATGCACCCAGTCACACGCACGCACAGTCACACATATATATGCATATCAACAATCTGAAATAACTTGTTAAATTATCAAAATGAGTTAAACAACATTTTTGATGTTTGTGTATTTTGTAGATCTCTTGAAACAGAGTAGATTACCTGAGCTATAACTACTTCGCTGCCACTTTTCATCTTCTCCTTGACAGTTTCCAAGTTAGATAACAAAATATCTTCTAAAGAGATCACCTGCACTTCACTGGTACTCAAAAATATCTCATAGTCATACATCTTGTTTAGTTGTTCATTTCTATGCTTAGAGAAGCTGTTGAGATGATGACTAGTGCTTGATTTGTTGGAGATAATCTTGTTGAATGTTGGTGATAGGGAAGATTTTGGCAAGATAGAAGTGTTGAAGTTACAACCAATGCTAGATGATGATGATGAGGAATATGTAGACTCTGTTGGCATAGTCTGTGAGTTAATGTGATGTTGCTTAAAACTGTATGTTGCTGCTTGATATGCAGAGGATGATACACAGTCTTGCCCTGTTCTGTCTGTAGCATGAATACCAGAGGATGATGTGCCATCTGCCCCTCTCACAGATGTTGTAGTATTATTCTTCATAGTTGACATTACATGAACTGATGTGTTAAGACAGCCAGCAGTTGTTGTTCCTGACTGACTATTATTGTTGTTAAAATGTTTAGTTGTTGCAACAGCAACAGACATGATGTAATCTATCTGATCAATGTCTGAGGATGCTGGCCTAGGATGAATGTATGATCTCTTGCAGGAGCTAGTACTGTTATGGATGGCTCCAAGATGATCTTCTGATTGGTTATCAAGTGATGCTGACAGATTTCTATGCTGTGTGGGTGACAGGTGTGAGGTCACTAAAGCAGCTGGAGAAAGTGATTGTGAGTTTCGCATTGGAAAAGATGTCGATAAATTTTGATTTGATTGAACTGAATTATATTTCAGCAGCTGACTGTGACTTGATACATTGGCATGTTCAGATTTGTATCTGTCACTGTTAATTTTGTGTGCATTGCCAACATTTTCATTAGTGTTGCTGGTACTTGCTACTGATCCTCTGAACGTTTGTCTACACTTGTCAACATTGTTAGCTGTTAATGTTTCTGCTGAAGCACCACTACATTTCAAATGTTTAAAATTGCTGACTTTAGATGGCAATGAGACAGTTTCATGTTGTACATCGCTATTACAACCAACAACATTATGATTACATTGGGTAAAAACATTTGTTGAAGATTCAGACAACATATGTGAATGTGCAGTGCAAATGCCAACTTTTGAGATCATGCATGCTGTTGGTGATCTTGAGGAAATGTCGAAATTATTGTTCTTCAATAAATTCATGACTGGCTCTGAGTTTCTCTTTGAAATTGCTCCACTTATTTTAGATGCCTGATGCTCTTCTCTAAAATTCTCGTAACTGCATGTACTACTTAGGAAGCCAGAATCGTTAGACCCTTCTAGTGTTACGGGTTGGTCTCGCCTCATCTGTACAGAAACGTTTGGTGCTAGACTGCAGCTCCCAACATTGTTGGCAGGACTATTTTCAGAACGAGACCTGAGCATACTATATGCCATTATTGCTGACATATCAGACATTGATCGTCTCATGGAACTGCCAACAGTCTTACTATCAACACCGCTGGCACCACCAATAGTTGTCATATCAACTATCTGACCCATAAGAGAAAGACGAGATCTCTCGTCCAAACTACACACAGACAAAGGCCGCTTTTTCTTGCCTTTCTGCCGCATTGCACGTCTATACGCAGACATTTCCACCCACAATCTTAGCACTAGTTGCTGGTATTCTGTTCACATCCTCTAACAAACACTGAATATGCACTATATTTCAGTTAGTACAATAGTGCTCATTTAACAACAAACATTTCATAATAGTACTCGTTGATGTTAATATTTGAGGGAAAGACTTCTTTTGAGTAACAAGTCCTATTCAAAGACACAATTTGTAGTAAAGTCTATCACTCACATCCCATATGTTATGACTAGTATTTGATCTCATTGAGCATTTCTCATTTACTGACAAATCTATGATTACTTATCACAAGTAATACTCTTCGGACTGCTACTCTTTGGCTAGTCAAATTCTTTTATGTCACTTTTCCAGTCTAAGACAGATCTAATTATTAAAGGTTAAACTGATCACGAGAAAACCTGTTACATACAGACATCAGCAAAAGCGATAACTAGGTCAAGCGATTCAGTGTATTTGAATGTAGATACAGACGTTGTGAGACTAGTGATAAAACTGCTAAATGTCTATGTGATACTGTTATAAATAACTCCACTGAAGACCATTGTCAATGTTACGACGGCGCAGTCTTTATGAGTATTATTTATTTAGAAGTTCAGGTGCGCAGTTGCGGATTGTAGCGGACTCGCCGAAAGATGTTTGTGTACACATTATGCAGCTTTAAATTGAGACCTATTTTTGAATGTCGCGGTTTTAGACATTAATGTGAAAAATAATAGGATTGTTTAAAAAACAAAAACATACGTTTACTTTGGTCACAGCATACCGGTAGACTAAACTAACAATACATAGTGACCATCGGGTTCAAACATTATAGTGAATATTGCTCGAACTCTGATTGCCATGTGATACGACAATCTCGGTTGTTCTTGTTGATCACTTTGTGGTTTCCTTTCAAGTTCTTTCTTTTACTCGCTGAATACAATAGTAGGATAGAGGGAACAAAGCCTGGGGATTTAATGACCTGTATGGTTAGTGTAGTCACCCGTAGGTAGAGACTAGTGGTAGTCACCTGTATGGTTAGTGTAGTCACTGGGCGGTGTAGGATAGGAACATAAGCCTGGGATTTAATGACTGTATGGTTAGTGTAGTCACCTGATGGTTAGTGTAGGTGCACCTTTCGTATGGTTAGTGTAGTCACTGGTGTGTAGTAGTCACCTGGTTATGCGATGGTTAGTGTAGTCACCGGGTTAGTGAGGAACATAAGCCTGGGGATTTAATGACGTATGGTTAGTGTAGTCAGGGGTTTGGGAAACATAAGCCTGGGGGATTTAATGACTGTATGGTTAGTGTAGTCACTGCGAAACTGTGCAGGTTATGACTTTTGTTTCGCCGACAGAAAACTCATTGACCATACCTGGGATGAACCCTGTCTACGAATTGTAGCTTCGCAATCTAATTCATTGCAAGCGCTTCATATCAATAATTTTTATCAACAAGAAGTCAGATCTTTAAAATCTACATAGCAATCATATTTACCAACAAGAAGTAGGAAAGTCTACATAGCAATCATATTTACCAACAAGAAGTAGGTTAGTCTACATAGCAATCATATTTACCAACAAGAAGTAGGTTAGTCTACATAGCAATCATATTTACCAGCAATCATATTTACCAACAAGAAGTAGGTTAGTCTACATAGCAATAATATTTACCAACAAGAAGTCAGATATATCAACAAGAAAAAAAGATGAAGTAACAAATACACTCGATATAAAAGAAGATGATAGAAT
Organism: Arion vulgaris; assembly: GCA_020796225.1. Taxonomy (NCBI): domain Eukaryota; kingdom Metazoa; phylum Mollusca; class Gastropoda; order Stylommatophora; family Arionidae; genus Arion; species Arion vulgaris. Next base: position 51,028,030 of record CM036754.1, read on the forward strand.
GCTTCTATTTATAAGTAGAATATGTCATAATGCTCTGTTTTCAAATTTTCCAACAAATGTGAAGGAATTGCCACGTACAGCTCTTGGTGCTGTCAGTCCAATATTTTTATTTCCTCCTTTTCTACTATCGCCCTCAAATGTCCCCTTGTAGAACAATGTTTGAAAGTGAGCCATGCCTTATTATATGTCCCAGTCAGGTAAGTTTACATCGCTTCACCAGTGCCAAAAGTGAACCGTTGTATGTTACAATAACAAATGGTGGCAACACGAGTCTGTAACACTTTTGTTAAAAAGCCTGAATGATCTGTTTAGTGAATGATGTGAGTGTTCAACTCTTCCATCCGTACACAAGAATAGATAGCACCAATGATCTGTGTATGGTAATTTTCTGTTTTAATACTGATTTTGTTATTTCAAATGACATTCAATCGAGACATGACAGTGGTGGCCATCCCGAATCTTATCATAATCTCTTGTCTAGAACTAACATAGCTGCCATGGATGTAAGCACGGCCAACTATATTGAACTATATGTAATATTTATAGAGAAGGTGGTGATCTAAGCAAGGCAAAATATGTCCAAGGCTTCAATGACTTCTAGTATCTGAACATTTAATCAGATGTTTGATGAGTCAGCCAGATTGTTGTGTCTATTCACCAACTTCTTGATTTTGTCAGTAGTACTTTTCATGACATATTTTCTCAACATTGTTTCCAGTTTTGAGATAAGTTCATCAAGTACTATTTCAGATCCAGCTATGGGATCAATGTCGTGAGCATAACGTAGACAACATAGCCACAGACGCCACCACTTTCAGTTTAGCACTTGCAAATATATCCAGTCGCATGTGGAGAACAGAACACTACTTATTTTGTTATATCAACTGTTCTTAAGAAAAAAAGACAATATCAACAGTACAATTTCCATAACCAGACTGCAAGAATACCAAGTCAAATATGGTGTAACTAGACAGCAACACTATACTGTACTGGTAGCCAAAGAAGAATAGCAAACCGACAAAGAACCAATGTCGTCAATTACCCTGCGCTGATAGACATGAGGAGATCGGAGCACTTATGGACTCATTGGTTCGATGTGCAGTGATGATGATCTGACGACTAAACTAGTACAATATCTAAATATGGTTGTGTAGACACCGTCAATAAACAAGGCATTCTTATTTCCAACATGGTATCTTATATTACTGTGATACATTTTCTGCCAGACAGCTCTATTTCCAACATGCTATCATCTTATATTGCTGTTGATACATTTTTATGCAGACTTGCTCTATTTCCAACATGCTATCATCTTATATTGCTGTTGATACATTTTCTGCAGACTTGCTCTATTTCCAACATGCTATCATCTTATATTACTGTTAATACATTTTCTGCAGACTTGCTCTATTTCCAACATGCTATCATCTTATATTACTGTTAATACATTTTCTGCAGACTTGCTCTATTTCCAACATGCTATCATCTTATATTGCTGTTGATACATTTTCTGCAGACTTGCTCTATTTCCAACATGCTATCATCTTATATTACTGTTAATACATTTTCTGCAGACATGCTCTATTTTCAGACAAATAATCAATTGTTGTCTGAATAAATATTTCAGTTTCTATCACCGCCACTCCCCTCCTCAAGACCAGCTGTCTAGGACGAGCCACAATATCACATCATTAAGACCAACCTAGACATATCTTCTTGGCCATTCTGGGAGAACCGTTCAGTTCTGGAACGTGTTTCTTTCCTTTCTGGTATCGATCGTGTCAACCCTTCTTGCCCACCCGCCCCCTATCAGGACCAAATTTGAGACGGTTTGTTTATCGTCGCTGTTTACCCATTAACATCTTATATCTTTTTCTTTCTTTCCACAATTGTTGTACTACAGGGTGTTCAAGATAATTGCAGCCAGTGAATGGTGCTAATCTGGCATATATGTATGGAAATGAGAAGGTTCAGTTATGACGTAGTATAGGTCAAGGTTGTGTGACAGTATGTAATTGTAGTGCTGGAAGGGCGATGAACAAATGTGACGTAGGACGAGCTAGTCAGGACCGGTTTAAATAGTAAATAAACACAACTCAATTTGTACCTGGCAACTTTCGAATTGTCAAGGGGCTGCAATTATCTTGAACACCCTGTATTTGCGTTTGGTCATGTCATCTAAGTATGACCACTTCATTAATCTATGCAAGAGCGTCTATATAAACAGCCAGAAATCAGAGTTCTACTGGACAGCACGTCCAAAGCTGAGCAATTCCCAGTCAATAAAGTTTTGTCCCGCCAGAGTTCGCATATCTCATCGGGTGTGTAGGGCTTACGAGTACATGCGCGACAAGTCAAGTGTAAACTTTATACAAGGCTGAATTCGAATAGTAATGGCGGAGTAAACAATGCTACCCGACAAGCGAGATAAAATTCATGTACATGTTAACCTTCCGGGATGTGATAGCGACAATAAGTGTTAAAATGTTAGAATGTGAACTTAGTGTTAAGTAGAAAAAGTGTGCAGTTAGAAATGAATCTACGACAGGCCTGGCAAGCCGATAGAAGATCTAATTTGCGACACAGAGATACTCAAGCAGAAAACGGGAAACGTAGTAGTAAGCGATCAAAGGTCACGAAAGATCGGACTATGATAGGGACACTAAATATATGTGGATTAGGAAATAAAGCAGAGGAAACTATAGAATTAATGGAGAAATATCATGTGGCGGTACTAGGGCTAGCAGAATTAATGGAGAAATATCATGTGGCGGTACTAGGGCTAGCAGAATTAATGGAGAAACATCATGTGGCGGTACTAGGGCTAGCAGAATTAATGGAGAAACATCATGTGGCGGTACTAGGGCTAGCAGAATTAATGGAGAAACATCATGTGGCGGTACTAGGGCTAGCAGAATTAATGGAGAAACATCATGTGGCAGTACAGGGCTAGCAGAATTACGACTAAGAAGGAATACAAGAATGCATAAGACTACACATGATCTACTGGAGTAGATACACACAGGACGAAAACATGAGTTGGTTCCTCATAACTAAGCCTGCAACAGAATTACTTGGAGAAATATCATGGCTGGACTAGACTAGCAGAATTAATGAGAAATATCAGGGACAGGAAACTAGAGCTACAGAATTAATAGAGACAATCATAATGCGGAGTTAGGGCAAGCAGAATAATGGAGAAGACATTCAGATTGCGGTAAACTGAGGGAAAGAGAATAAAATACAATGGACAAAACCAGATCAACACAAATGGGGAAAGATTATTAGATTTATGTGCACAGCATGACCTTGTCATTACAAACACCTTCTTTCAACATAGAGACTCCCAGGTAATGACTTGGTATAAATGAAACGATCCAGATATTAAAAGCCAGATAGATTACATATTAACAAGGAAGAGAGACTTTAGTGAGATTTTGGATGCTAAAGTCATAGCGAATATTAGTATTGACACAGACCACAGGATGTTAGTTATAGACAGGAAAGACAAGATAAACAGTAATATCAGAAAAAAGAAACCAAGCATTGAAACTATTAAATGGAAAGAATTAGAGAATGCAGAAAATGGAAACAATTTCAAAGAAAGAATACAACAAAGTTATGAAAAACTAATAATCAAGACAAAAGGAGTAGATGAGGAATGGAGTAACCTAAAAGACACCTTTAAAATGATTGCTCAAGAAATATGTGGCATCAAAATGAAAGTGAACCCGAGATGTAAAATTTCACGTAATCACAAAGTACTGTAGTTTACAAATTACAAAAACAATGACAAAATACTGCAGTCTCATCTATTTTGTAAATTTCAGCATGGTGGAACCAGAAATAAAAATAGTGAATAACAAAAAGAAAGCCTATACATGCTGGCTAAAATGTAGAACTGATTTAAATTATGCAATCTACAGACAAATCAGAAGGGAAACACAAAGAGCAATAAAAAGAGCATGGGAAACATGCTGGTAGAAGAAGAAAGAACAGCACCAAGAGAATATTACATGAAAGTAAGAGGAATAAGACAGCACAATGAAGAATACAACCCAACAGAAATTTTAAATGACGAAAAAGGACAACCTATCTTAGGGCCAAAATTAATATTAGAAAGATGGAAAAACTACTTTGAAGAGCTACTTAATTGTGATAAAACTTATGGGAGAATAAACTGCTATAACACAGAGGAAGAAATAGAGGAATTAGAACCAGAAATACTACTAGTAGAAGTAGAAAATGTAATAAAGTTGGCACCAAAACACAAAGCAGCAGGCACAGATGATTTACCTGCAGAAGCCATCAAAGCAGCTGGAGGGGCAGGTGCAAAATGGGTTAGACGAATCTTCCAAATCGCATGGGAGAATCAAGAAACACCAGAAGATTGGCAAACAGCAATAATCACACCAATTTGGAAAAACAAAGGCAGCAAGAAGGAATGTAATAACTATAGGGAATCTCACTACTAAGTCACATAGGAAAAATGAATGCTAAGATCAGTGAAAAAAGACTAAGACCAACAATTGAAGAACAACTCTCGGAAGCACAAATGGGTTTCAGACGAAATAGAAGCTGTACCGATGCAATATTCACATTAAGACAACTGACGGAAAGCGCAATAGAACATAACAAGACCTGTAGTGTGGCATTCATAGATCAGGAAAAGCCTTCGACAGATCGATAGAAACAAACTATGGGATTGTTTAAGAAAATATGGAATCAGCAAACATCTTATCAAGGTCTGCACAAGTTTATACATTTCAAATAAAAGTTACATAAGAACAAAAGCTGGAACATCAAAAATATTCACAATAAACTCAGGAGTTAGACAGGGATGTGTGCTCTCCCACTGCTGTTTATAACATACATGGACAACATAAGTAGAGAAGTAAGAATAGAGGAAGAAAATAATATTTCAGAACTTTGATTTGCAGATGACCAAGTACTGATTGCAGAAAACGAAGAATCTCACCAGAACCGTTTGTGCTTAGTTAACATCATAGGTGAGGAGTACAATATGAAAATAAATATAATAAAGACAGAGACAATAGCAATAAATAGACAACTAGAAAACCGTACAATAAAACTCCAGAACATAGAAATAAAACAAACAATTGAGGCCAAATACTTAGGAGCAATTTTCACAGCAGATGGAAGTATTGATAGCGAAATCAGCAATCGTTGCACAAAAGTTAACCAAGTACTGGGACAGTTAACACTGCTGTTGTCACATAAAGAGATACCGCTAATAACTAAAGCAAATCTCACAAGAACGATTTTTTGGCCAACACTATGTTACCAGTGTCAAACATGGCCAATAACAGCAGCTAATGAGCGGAAAATCATAACAGAGATGAGGTGTCTTAGAAGAACTGCATGTGTGACAATAAGTCTGACTAATACTATATTACCAGTGTCAAACATGGCCAATAACAGCAGCTAATGAGCAGAAAATCATAACAGAGATGAGGTGTCTTAGAAGAACTGCATGTGTGACAATAAGTCTGACTAATACTATGTTACCAGTGTCAAACATGGCCAATAACAGCAGCTAATGAGCGGAAAATCATAACGACAGAGATGAGGTGTCTTAGAAGAGCTGCAGGTGTGACAATAAGTCTGACTAACACTATGTTACCAGTGTCAAACATGGCCAATAACAGCAGCTAATGAGCGGAAAATCATAACAGAGATGAGGTGTCTTAGAAGAGCTGCAGGTGTGACAATAAGTCTGACTAACACTATGTTACCAGTGTCAAACATGGCCAATAACAGCAGCTAATGAGTGGAAAATCATAATGACAGAGATGAGGTGTCTTAGAAGAACTGCAGGTGTGACAATAAGTCTGACTAATACTATGTTACCAGTGTCAAACATGGCCAATAACAGCAGCTAATGAGCGGAAAATCATAACAGAGATGAGGTGTCTTAGAAGAACTGCAGGAACTATGCAATTCATAAAAGAACAGATTAAATGGTTTGGAACCTGACAAGAATGCCCTGGTATCGCCTACCACAGAGAGCCACACAGAAAAAGTATAATGAAGTACAAAGCAAGAGGAAGACCACGCAAAAGATGGAGCGACGGCATCAAGAACAGCCCTACGAACATGAATATCAGCTTACGAAGTACTTTAAAACAAGCACACACAAGATCACTACGTTCCCCCTCCCCAACACTTGTATAAAGAAGTAAATGGTGGAAGAGAAGATGGAGAAACAAACGAAATGTACAAATGAATAAATAAACTGGACTGCAGGAATTATAACAACTGGTCTGACGAAAGACCTCCAGGCAATCAACGATCACTGTGCAGCATGATGGTCACGATCAAAGATGCAGCATGATGGTCAAGTTTCACTTGCAGCATGATGGTCAACATCACTGTGCAGCATGATGGTCAGGCCGATCACTGCATGCAGCATGATGGTCAACGATCACTGTAGCGCATGATGGTCAACGATACTGTGCGCTGAGGTCAAGATCACTTGCACGCATGATGGTCACGATCACTGTGCAGCATGATGGTAAACGTCACTGTGAGCATGATGGTCAACGATCACTGTGCAGCATGATGGTCAACGATCACTGTGCAGCATGATGGTCAACGATCACTGTGCAGCATGATGGTTGCCATCAAAAAACTAAACCCATCGTCAATAGGTGTTCAAAGCCTCTCACTTTGCTACTAAAACAGTAACATCTAGCACTTATAGGGCAGCTGCCGTGACGACTGCAAATATTGCATCATAAACACAAAACACTAATACCCACATCGGTCATATAAGGCAGCTGCCGTGACGACTGCAAATATTGCATCATAAACACAAAACACTAATACCCACATCGGTCATATAAGGCAGCTGCCGTGACGACTGCAAATATTGCAGCATAAACACAAAACACTAATACCCACATCGGTCATATAAGGATACTAAGAAAACGATCATACAGGCAAAGTAACCCTGAAGTTATTCATCGCACTGTAACTACGCTACACCAATTCCCCCCTTCTTACTTTTCCACCAAATAGGAATACACCAAGCCTCTCCTCAAGTTGAAATTGTAAGAGACGTCCCATTGTAATCAACTGATTTTTAGTTATGTTTGTGGTTTCATGGCTAACAATTTCTGATTGACATTCAGTTATAAAAAAAAAAACCCAACAACCCGATGTGTTCTAAAATATAGTTCTGATTCATGTTTAGATGTTACCATTGTGTAGCCGACGGTTGAGCGGATAAAACACATGATTATACAAGCGTTAAAATAGGTTGGGTAAAAAGCTGAAAGTAATTTGAAACTAATTCGTTCTTTTCATTCTTTCCTGATCTTAAATTGTTTATGAATTATGAAATGAAGATGGTGGCATATCCTAAAGGAAGTAGCCATCAACCACAGTAAACTAGTCGTTGATTTTCTAGGCACCACTTTTACGTTCAGTAGTTTGCCATTGCTTTCTGAACGGTGAGGTCTATTTTACCCTTTTGTAAAAATCCAACGGAAACAATTTGCTTCAAACTTGCCCACCGAGGGTTTGAACCAGGTACGCTTGGGTTCATGATCGAGCTCACTACCGTATGAGCTACAGAAGCTCACAGAACTACAGACGCTTATGAATTATACTGCTATATAAAATATGTTGCAGACAGAAAAAAGGTTGTAATCAGGTTTTGTTGTCACAAAGACGTTTCTTATAGAGACAGAGCGAATATAATCATACTATTGTTAATTGAACGCAGAGATCATACAATTAAACTATTATATACATTGTGCCTACAAGTCACGGTAGAGAATTGGTTAATCTACCGGTTTCTAAATGGGTGGACTGTTTTTTACCGAGTAAAGAATGCCGGTGTAACGTTGACCACAGTGCCGGTCGGTCAAGGAAAAAAGACTGCACTAACACCGTAGTCCCCAATATACCCCCTAGGTCTCATCTGGTTGTTACCGATGCTGAGATTTTATCTGAGACAGACAAGAAAAAGGATTGGAGAAGATGGAGAGTTTCTACCTGTATATTATATATGACAATTCAACACTACTATTGCGCATGTCCAGTACAATTTGTGTATCTTATAGATGACATATATTTGATCAAATACACATTACAGTTTGAACAATACTATAAATACTCGACTACAAAACAAATCATATGGCACTATTCTAGTGTCTTCCACATCCCAAACTATGGTGCATGTTTGCTGTAAGATTGAGCGGTCAAAATTAGTGGCTAGAACTGGAAACAGATTTCTGGCAAATGTTTTTCTTTTAGCACATCAAAGCTAGATAGAAACATTCAATGGCTTCCTAATCAACTATAAACATTCTTTTTTTTTTATCGGAGACTCTATTCTGTTGATATATCCAGAGCTAAATCGATGCATTTTTGGGTGTGATATTTGACCGCAGCCAGTGCTTCCGGGAACATGTTGAGCATGTCATTGTCAAGGCACACAAAGGACTGATGGCAATGAGAGTCACGGCGGCTGCTAATATTGAGCAATGGCTGCTTGTCATCCTGTATCAGGCGCTGGTTGCCAGTGCTGCAGACAATATTCAGCTGGTAAGCGAACTGACAAATATCAACCATGGGGAAGAATGGATACCGGTACCTTCAATATATAGAAACACCTTTTCCACTATCATTAAATAAGAGAAAGGTTGCAGACAGAATTACGTGGCGCTGGATGTGACGTGATTTACACCGATGGATCGGTAGTACGCCACGAAAAGTCCGCATGGACCTTCTCTGCCAGCTCATACTGCAGAAAGATCAAGGAAGCCAGTGTTGCATTTATTATAACAACAAATAGCATGATAATGGCTGTGACTAAGGCCCTACTCTGGCTGGATTCACAAAACTACAATCATGCGTGAATTCTGAGTGATTCGTTGAGTATGATCAGAAAGGCGGAAACAGTGGACTGACACTATACGCGTCAACAATTCGCATGTTACATTCATCTTTGTTCCAGGAAACATGTGTGTCGATGACAATGAGAGGATGGCTGTCTCTGTCACCATATCGGAGGGTGGAAAAGGGGGAGGGTGTCAGCCAATGGATAGAGCTGACATTCCGAAAGCCCTCATATAGTGTGTGGCCGCAAAGATTATTTTATTCCAACCATTCCACGTCAACTGCTAGATTACAACAAGAGTTTGGATTGATGATTAGAGTGGCCAGCAGCTAAGTACAGCACAACAGATATATTCTTCTTCTTCAGCGATCTCTGGTCATATGCTTAATTTACTGTGGGACCACAAACTGGGCAGTCAGCTTCAGGTCTGTCAGGTTTCCCCAAAGCTTAGTTTTCAGGTCGACTGGGTGTGGCCACATGTTGCTTCTCAGCTCCCCAGGAGAGGACAGTCTTGCAGGATATGCTCTGGTGTCTGTTCCGCCTGCTGACACTAGCAGAGAGTTGTTTGACTTATTCCTAGTCTATATAAGTGTTTGTTGAGTCTGCAGTGTCCTGTGCGTAGTCGAAATATAATGACCTGGTCTGTTCTGCTTAGGTCTTTGAGGGAGTCTTTTGCATAATCATATCCAGTGTTTGTCTTCCAGTCTACTGCAGATTTTCTCTGTATGAGGGTTTTAACCTCTTGAAAAGACAAGGGTTGGTAAATTTGCTCTTTGGCACTGCCCTCCTCAGCTAAGACATCAGCACTCTCATTGCCTGCAATGCCACAGTGAGATGGAATCCACTGTAAGTGAATTTCTGCCTTTTCTGAAAGCTGAGCAAGTTCTCTTTTAGGTTTTGTACTGTGCTGTCAGCGGATTTAGCCTCCAGGGCTTGTATAGCTGACAGTGAGTCTGTGAGAAATACCATCTTACCTGCAGGTGCTTGCAGCTTATTCATGGGCTGTGCTGCCATCAGAAGGGCTAAGAGTTCTGCTTTGTAGTTGGAACATATTCTTCCAGTAGGGGCCGCTAGAGACACAGTAGTAGCATCTGGGTGCCTAATGTACACTCCTGCCCCACCATTCATGGTTGCCACCATTGCCGATCCATCTGTGTAAATTCTTGTCCAGCTGTCTTCTGGAAACATGTAATGGAGATGTTCCATTGTAGTTGCTTTCTTCACTAGATTAGGCTCGGCATCTTTGCTTAACAATTTAGGGATGGAGGCTGAGAAGTTTAGTGCTACTGAGTCTGGTTCCCAGTGATCAGTGTAGTATCTGTTCAGACATGCTACTGAGTCTGGTTCAGTGATCAGAATTGAATCAATAAATGGAATTATGATTTAGTAGTTCCAAGTATGACTTTCCTATCATACTTGGAACTACTAAATCATAATTCCATACCTGAAGAATTCCATACCAACAGATATATGAGTAGGCTCATCAATCTACATCGATTTTGTACGGTTAGTCGCTAGACGCTGTTGGAGATATTGTGAACGAGTTAGGAGCACATATGGACATGTCCGGAGTGTAATGAAGATATTAAAAACTGAAAATGATCAACATTTGTATATAGAGCTCCATATATATTAATGATTCAAAATCGATCATTTATTGAAAGCAAAACAAGAAAATTGCCGAAAGCAGCACTGTGTTTGTGAACGTTTTGTTTAACACATCATATACGCGTCTATCTAACCTGCAAGGTCTTCACTAAGGAAGGAGTACTCAACCAAAATTGTAAAATTATATTGATATATTCGTATTGGTACTTAATGACTTCACTGTGAAAATGTTCATATAATGTCAGTGATTAACATGCAAATTGACATTACTGCCATTCAATAGACTGCCCAGTTGATGAAAAATCGTGGCATATCCCAAAGGACGTAGCCATCAACCACAGTAAACAAGTCGTTGATTTTCTAGGCACCACTTATACGTTCAGTAGTTTGCCATTGCTTTCTGAACGGGTGGCGCCATCGTCCTTTGTTAAAATCAACGGAAACAATTTGCAAGCAAACTGTCCGCAGCGTGATTCGAACTCAGAACGTCGGGGTTAATAGACAGAGTCACTAACCCCTAGGCCACAGACGACGCCCAGTTGATAGTAAACTGAATTGCAGCACCAAATTAAATAGTCACATAACCATATGTAAATATGTATGCATTTCGAAAATGACAACGCATATTGTGATGTTGAAAATCATCAACCTATACATCCAACACGTTACTCTCAAACTAATGTGTTCATTAGACAGGGCCATACAATGAATACATAGAGGCGGCACCATGAGGAGAGAGGGGAGAGAAGGGGAGGGGAGGGAGAATAAGCAGCGAATTCAAAATCACAATTGAAGGTTATTTTAAATAAAAAAACATTTAAGGAGCGACATTTGGAAAACTTACATCATACTAAGAAAATATACCGCACGGGGTTCTGTAATTAGAAATAGGAAAGATATGAAGATTGTCCAGATTAGGATAACAACAAATCAATCTGGTGTTGTTACGCGCACAATACGAACAGTGCCGATATTCTAACAATGAAACAATAAGTTCCTGAGATATTTGTTGTTAAACCATTCAAGCAGCGAAACGTGAAGAAAATCAATGTTAAAACATAGTCGAACTTGGACACTAAAAGTGCATTTACTAGATGAATCATCCATTCACTGGCTGGCAGACTTCAAACTCATATTATAAAACTAAGCAAACAGTAAGCACTGAATAGAAAAAACATTTCTTAAAAAATACGCAGCTATTTCAACAAAGATACAAAGATAATCAAATCACAGAATTCACGTTATCCTGATTTTGGAAATTCTGGAACTAAATTTCATGAAAATGTTTCTGTGTTTCCAAACATTGGCAACTGTGTACAACATGACACTGATAACCTATGGTTTACTGTAAAGAGATTAAACTGATGATGACATTTTCAAATCTCTTCCTATTAGAAGGATATAACTGGTGTGACAAGACAGGAGATATAAAGTGCACGACCGCTCAGCAACTGTACATACAGTGAGTGGTGTGCACGATTGCTCGCTGGTCGGGAGACGAGAGATCGAGGACAAAATAGCCAGAACTGCACGTGCTTTATAGGATTAGCCAGACGATTTTGTACAATTGGGTAGAAAAAATATAGTGTGACGTTAGCGGCATTACCAGGAAGTTCGATTGGTGAGGAAGTCAAGATATCTGATGCACAGGAATATGGGTGGGTGCGGTGGAGGAATATAACACAGGGAATGAGACATCAATCGGACGTGGCCATGCATAATATGACGAGGGAAACATTACGGAAAAAAATGAGAAAGAAAATGGTTGATGTTACGTGAAATAGGAAAACAGAGTGCGGACAAATCATTAAGATAAAAGATAGCCATTAACATCAGTCTGAAAACAGCTAGTCAAGTAGATGCGACGACAAGTCCCGCGCTATAGAGTTCTGCAGCATGACAACAGTCTTGGCAACAAGTGAGTACGTTATACATGTGGTGATAAAGTAGGACTTTTGCTGGCGGTGACAACAGTCTTGGCAACAAGTGAGTACGTTATACAGTGGTGATATAGTAGGACTTTTGCTGCGCGGTGACAACAGTCTTGGCAACAAGTGAGTACGTTATACATGTGGTGATATAAGTAGGACTTTTTGCTGGGCGGTGACAACAGTCTTGGCAACAAGTGAGTACGTTATACATGTCGTGATATAAGTAGGACTTTTTGCTGGGCGGTGACAACAGTCTTGACAAGTGAGTACGTTATACATGTAGGACTTTTTGATGGGCGGCGACAACAGTCTTGGCAACAAGTGAGTACGTTATACATGTGGTGATATAAGTAGGACTTTTTGCTGGGCAGTGACAACAGTCTTGGCAACAAGTGAGTACGTTATACATGTAGTGATATAAGTAGGACTTTTTGCTGGGCGGTGACAACAGTCTTGACAAGTGAGTACGCTATACATGTAGGACTTTTTGCTGGGCGGCGACAACAGACTTGGCAACAAGTGAGTACGTTATACATGTGGTGATATAAGTAGGACTTTTGCTGCAGGTGACAACAGTCTTGGCAACAAGTGAGTACGTTATACATGTAGTGATATAAGTAGGACTTTTTGCTGGGCGGTGACAACAGTCTTGGCAACAAGTGAGTACGTTATACATGTGGTGATATAAGTAGGACTTTTTGCTGGGCGGTGACAACAGTCTTGGCAACAAGTGAGTACGTTATACATGTCGTGATATAAGTAGGACTTTTGCTGGGCGGTGACAACAGTCTTGACAAGTGAGACGTTATACATGTATAACTTTGCTGGCGTGACAACAGGATGTCAAATATGACAAGATTATTCTGAACACTTATTATAAAAAACATCAGGTACTCTACTAGCATTTGGTTGCGCTGAATAGCACAATAGGAAATGATAAACACTGACATAACAACAGCAAACAAATGAAGAACTGAATTCAGAACTACATGACTTGTTTTATGGGAGGAGAGGCCATTCTGTGATATAGATATACATACGAAATGGTTCAAATCACACACTTTCAATGCAGCTAACAGAACGGAATGCGCAGGGAGATAATCATACCAGGTTCTGGTCAATAATCGATAAGAAAACTGTGTGAAGATGGATGAATATTGCCAGACGAAAAGTAGTATTAAACGAAAACTATTCCATGACGAATGGAGCACTATGTATATACCATTGGTCACTAGTAGTAAGCAGCGTCAATGCTGGACCATGCGCTCTGTGTGCAGATATTAGAAGAAAGTACAGATATGTTACAACATAAATGTTTAATGAACAATATTTGACAGTCGACCATATATTCATTCACAAGAGATTTCATGATAAGTTACAGAAGACAAAAATATGGATTAAAAAAATGTAATCTTGAGAATGAAAACATCGTTCATACATCAATCATAGGTAATGAAGGGAGACCTAGTGTGATGCTAATATAGGATTGTCAATGGTACTTTTCATTTCATCAACAAACAGTCGCAGTTAGTCATCGACCTTGAACTATACTCACAATAAAGTGAATGTTACGATTCTGGTGCAACTATTGGTGGGCTATGAGCCCAACCTATATGGATGATGAGCTGCTGCGATTGTCATTAAAATCAAGACGTCAAACTCTCTCAACATAAGGGCATATACATCATTGGGCTATGAGCCCAACCTATATGGATGATGAGCTACTGCGATTGTCATTAAGATACAAAACCTCAAACTCTCTCAACATAAGGTCATATACATCATAATACAAATATCAAATTCTGATTAACGTTAAAGTCGGCGGAGTAGAACTTGGTGCCAGACGTGTATAGCATGGGCGTGGCGTTGTATCTACACGCTGATCTATACTGTTGAATGCACCATAATCAAATGTCAGTGTGGAACTTTTCCCGAAAATAGTATCGCATAAAAGACTTGGTCGGATAGACACAAAGAAGTACAAGAAACATTGCAAGTGGTAAGAGGAGTCCTTGACTAATCCTAGCTAGGCATGTGTGATGTAGTGATATTTGATGATTTATTTCTACCAGTAGAAGATCGCCCTTCCAGTAGAACTTTCAATGGACAAAACATAGAATGTCATGACATCATTCGTATATCGCCAGAGAGTGAGCAAACGGTAGGAATAAGCTACCTCATTCGTGGCTGTTGTGTCCACCATGCGGTGACTGTCATAACTAATGCGAATACAAGAAATCATAGTGCCAGTATTATTCTTGAAATGAAGTCAAAGATTAGTACAATAAGACGGTGTACATTACAATTCAAGAAATACTCGAATAGCGTGTGAAGAATGTTAACTCTTCTTTCCTCTAATCCAGTTTTTGCCTCACAGCGTCAGGACAAGAGATTTCTAGAACGGACTTCTGTGTGCGTTTCATAAACTGTTTTTCGCCGCCTCTGTTATCTAGGAGATCCACCTTTCGCGTGGACGGTCTTTTGCTTTGTATTAACTGTATTGGAGTAACATTGCTCTTTGTGGCGCACAGTATGTTGGTAACCTACTTATGTGACGGAACCACTGAATTTGTTGTTTCTTGATGAAGTTCTGTACTGATGTTGTACCCACTTGTTTCATGATGTCTTCATTTCTAAAACGGTCTCTTTTTGATACTCATAACATTCTGAGTAGAGAACTCATATAACATTCTCTGAGTAGACAACTCATATAACATTCTCTGAGTGGACAACTCATATAACATTCTAGTGGACAACTCATATAACATTCTCTGAGTGGACAACTCATATAACATTCTGAGTGGACAACTCATATAACATTCTAGTGGACAACTTATAACATTCTGAGTGGACAACTCTATAACATTCTAGGGACATATAACATTCTCTGAGTAGACAACTCATATAACATTCTGAGTAGACAACTCATATAACATTCTGAGTAGACACTTCATCTCTGTGGGAACTATAATGTAATTTCTTATGACAAAACTCTATACAATAAGTATTCTGATATAGACAAAAGTCAGCGACACTCTGATATGAATTTCTAAAAACCTGCTAATCAGTACATTTATTGTATCGGCATTTCAATTTATTAAAAGTTAAAACCGTTCGTCTAAGACATGTGGATTACATCTATAACAGCCTCGCATCTCTGATTTGGATCTGTTATCCTGGACAATAGCAAAGCACTTCAAGCACACAGCAAACATCAGAAAAGACAAGTTAACAACCGAGATTCAAGCCCAACCTATCCCACTGTTAATAATGTTAATAACTAGATAAGTTATATGCATGATTTCTAGATAAAATTGTGCCCTTGTGTGAGAACACATAAATATAGGCCACTCATGTAATATATGGTGTTGCTAAATCATGCGCTAGAATAGTCAACTCAAATGATAGCCTTCTATAAACAAAGATTGTCTTGCACAAATCTGACATTATATAGGGCAGAAAGTGGAAGAAGTTTGGAATGTTATCCGATATTTGAATGCAGCTAGGAACGAATTGTATTCAACGAATGAACTATAAATATCACACAATAGCACAACAGTTTAAAGAGTCCCCAAACAAGTTCTATGCGTCTAAACCCCTACAAAAAAGGGCAATGAAATCATAATCATGCAGAAAATGAAATGTCTTGATAGTTTAACAAGCGAGAAAAAAACAAATGCGTTGTAATTTATACAGTTTTCAAATAGCAATAAGAACGTGTTTTTCAATTCAGCACAATTCGACTGGCTATGTGCAGACTCGCTAAGGAAAGTTTTGCTACAAAGCCCGTCTTCGTGATCATCGCAGAGGTTCTGCGAGATAAAACACGCCATGTAGCGCTCCGGGCCACAAAAATTGATCTCCTGTCATAAAATGATCCAGAGTTATGATGAGAAATCCCTAGATATTTCATTCCGAGAAGATATAACTAGGAAACTGAAAACATGAATTGTCCAATATCAGCTGGTGTGTCACGTGATCATTATTGAATAACAACGTTCTATGTAACACAAGGTGTGAGCTAAGATGTTGACTAGAGAGTAGATGTAGATGATGTTAATGAGTTTATTTAGCTATATCTAAATGAGATCATATATTCTATGTTGTATCATGTTGGTCAACAGGCACTCATTGCTCAATTGGCTGACGGACAGTGAAAGTAAACGAATAAAGACGTAGACTGTCTGGGATGACAGGCGGATGCTTACACTATCATCTCTCAGGTATGTTCACTCGACTTCATTGACCATGGTGATGAATAGGACTAATACCCCAGTGAAGTTGTGTGCACATATAAAAGTAAAGGAACTCTTTTTCATATCTCGAGGTATACGACGTTAGGCAAGTATTTTTCATTGACGGGTGATGTGGTCAACAACACGCCGGCCGCATTTACTTCCCAGTGCTTTCCTGGTACCCAATTGAGGCTGGGTCGACCTGGGAGCCGTTACGGTGGGAAAAATATTCCACGCCCACTGTGTGGAACTGAACCCGGACCACTAAACTAAGAAGGTGAGTTGACTAGCAACTACGCTACAGCGGTTCTCCAGTCAACATATAGTGATATAATAACACTGGTCATGTACTGCAATGTAGGCAATGCTTCCGGACAACTACAAATGCAGAGATATGAAGACTTAATTGATAAGCACACCTGACAGGATGACGTCTTATATGCAAAATGGTTGGTGATCGGGAGAGTGAGGATTTTGCTGTGCTTATATAACACGGAATACAGCACATATAGAAAGGCGTGTATTCAGTTAACTACTTCTAAGCACGCCAATGGAGACAGGTGCCGTCTCTGGGTGACTAGCGAAAGTGGCCGGGGAAGGAAGAAGGAAGGATAAAATGCGACGCATAAAATGATAGTAACAGACTTAATGAGTATGCTTAGGAGGATCGATACAGACAATCTTGGCACTGAATGGGTAGACTGAATTCAGAATTTCTACGTCAGGAAATTGTCTTGGCTATACACGTCTGGACATAGCCCTTGGTACTTAAGAGCGTGGTCCGGATTCCATTCCACAGCGGAAGTGAAAGATTCTCAAAACCGTAACGCATCTCAGGTTGACCGTGCTTCAATTGGGCAGCAGAAAATAACTGAGAAGTAAAAGGTGACCGGAATGATGTTTACCACGTAACCCGTTATGTACCAATGGTCTATGAAAAATAAGGGCCTAACATCGTATTTGATCAATAAACAAGGGCGGGCTGAAAAGTATTGCATCCACTGTGCTATTTTCAATAATATTGAACATATATGGAAGGTAAATCCGATTGTAAACAGTTGTATAGTATCGCCCCTCCACCAAGATTGGCATACACAAAACAGCGAATATGTTCAGGCTCAGTGCACATCGAAATGGAGAAGTGTTTAGAAGTGCAATTCAAATAGCGTGCTGATATTGAATTCTTAACAGCGGAACAAGTGATATACACAGATGTATGAAAGCCGTTTATGGTTATGAGTATGTTGTTGTGAGTACAGTAAGACGCTGGGTAAAGTGTTTCAAAGATGGGGAATATTGCAATACCGCCATACCATGGTCAACAATTTCTGTTCACTCAGGCCTCGGCTGGGAAGGTCAAGTTGCTTTCTTTTTACATTTTCAACGTTGTTGTTCTTGGCCACTCTCTTAAAAAGGGATAACAATAAACTCTGAACGTTACATTGAAAATATGAATGCATTGAAAAGAAGAATCAGACGGACTGAGATCAGAATTGAAACACTTTTTTCAACATGATAACGCCAGGCCTCACACAGGAGCAGCAACAAGGGATGCAATTCAACACATGAACTTTGCAGTGCTGCCACGTCCAAAGTATAGCCCAGATCTGACTCCTAGTGATTTATACCTGTTCCCAAAACTCATGAAACAATTGAAGGGTCAGCACTTCAGGGGCACAATATCACACATTAACCGCTGTAAAACACAGCATTGTACTAATGATCTTTACCTCAAATGACAAACAGTGGTTGAAATTGGTTATTATAGAATTCATTCATCATCATCATTGGCCTCTTTGTCTCAGGAGACAATAGATCTTGCGTCACGTAGTATGTTCTGTGCTGAATCACAAAGTTTCTTGTGGCTGTAATGATCTATTCTGGAGTGGCAATCCTTGCCACAGTTGCTGCAGATAAAACTGGAGCTGATACATAGGATGTTCTCTCTGCGCTCTCTTTTGCCTCCACATGTGATTTTTCTTTTTTCCTTTTGAGCCGCCCTCACTGCTGCTCGCCATGCTTGTCTGTCTTTGGTCAGTCGCTCCCAGTGTTCTTTGTCTATGCCGCATGGCGTTAGATCACCCTTGCAGGTGTCAATGAAGCGTAATAATGGGCGCCCATGCTGTCTAGCACCAGATGCGAGTTGACCATATAGAATGTTCTTTGGGATTCTATAATCGCTCATACGGTACACGTATCTCAGACATCGCTGACTCAGCAAGGTAATTATAGAATGAACGCTGGATAAAAAGAAATATCACCACTAAATAGATTTCACTATCAATTAACTAACAATGTATTATTTGTTGACAGAAGCAGACGATTTATTTGTTTGTAATATTACAAAAATAGTGAAGAGAAATGAAAACTAGTTACATGACATCAAGTTGGAGTGCTCACAATTTCGGACATTAAAAATAATATTAGTCAATTATTCAAATTACTTTGATTCTATTAGACAATAAAACTTATAGCTCGAACAGAAGAAGTCGACAATGACAAAGTACAAATAATATGAGCACATAAGATGCAACAGTCACTTTATTGAGCCATGATAATTTGCGAACAGACGAAATGCTTATGATATATTTGTTAAGTTCTAATTTGTAGCATCATATTTATTCTCGTTACAAGATCTGATGTAAACAAAGCTGGCAGTTTGTTGTCAATAATCCTTACAAACTAAATTATATAGTTTCACAATTTTTCTCTTAAATCTTCAAAGTTCAATAAATATGTAATTTGTATTTAATTGTTGATAACATTATCGATATTAACAAGGATAATTGAAAGTATATTGTACGACAACAGGCTATTTTTAGTTTCTAGCTGCGATAGAAGGAAACAATAAATCCATATATCAATGAATTGCGTATTGATTAATTTGTAATGGCAACTGCACCCTATCATTAACTGAAAATATAGGTAAGGTTAATGGTTGAACAAAGTCTATATCTCTAAAATGTTGAAACTCGTTTACAAACGGAGATTAAAAAAACCTCCAGTCTACATAAGGATGTTATAACTTGAGGTCGAATAGCTTCTAAACACTTCAGTAAACTTATTTCTTTGATTTCAGTCTTATCTATTATAGATGATGAACTACACACTTCAGTAAACGTATTTCTTTGATGTTCAGTCTTATCTATTATATCTGGGTTCAGCTCCCGCAATGCGCGGGGAATTTTCCCGACCACGACGGCTCTCAGGTCGACCCAGCCTCAACTGGGTACCAGACATTCTCTGGGAAAGTAAAGGCGGCCGGCGTGATGCTGAACACATCACCAATTGTGTGCCGACGGTCAATGAAAAACACAGGCCTAACACTGTATTGACCTATATACCACGAGGTATGAAAGGGTTCCTTTACTTTTTTACTTTTTATCTATTATAGATGACGAACTACACACTTCAGTAAAGTTATTTCTTTGATGTCTTATCTATTATAGATGATGAACTACACACTTCAGTAAAGTTATTTCTTTGATGTCTTATCTATTATAGATGACGAAGAGATAGATGAAAAATGACAATAGTGGCATATATCCTTTACATGCCGTCACCATTAAGCACAGTAAACGAGTACTTGATTTTCTAGGCAATACTGTATAATTAGATCAGTAGTTAGTCATTGCTTTTACAACGGTCAGGTGTCAGGTTTATGTTTACCGCTCGTAAAAATCCACGAGAACAAATTTGTTTTCAAACTGCCAGCCGCGGAGTTTGAACCAGGTACTCTTGAGATGTGATCGAGTTGACTACCGCTAAGCCACACATACGCCCACATAGATAGATAGAAAATGAAATCAAATATGTAGCTCAGAAATACATAGAATAAGTCAAAGATAGCATATCAGAAAATGGAAGACATTAAAACATAACACGTCGCTGTCTATGGAAGTGAGAGTTCTTCAGTACGGCATATAGACAATACTGGCACATGGCATGATGGATAATAAATAAGTAAACAGTAATATCTCTGGAGGCTACACACACTGATCTCATATTACGGTCATATAATGAGAATAATATCGACTTCTACAACGACTAATGCTAATGTGATGAAACAGGTCAAGGCACAGAGGAATTGTCTCAATCAGAAAGAGGAATTATTATTTGATCGGGCATTACACTAGCATTAAATCCCCGATGCTACACTCTTAGTAGATAGTTAAGTAAGTTGTGCTGAACAAATTAGTAGCACAGATAACACAGAAAATATGACAGTTTACCATGAAGAAAATTGGACGATGATCTATTTCTTCACATGCCAAAATAACATCGATTGTGACAAAATGTTAGTTTTTCAATGTAGTTTCCGTAACAAATACGTGGCTGTACATTTCGGTGTGGGGAGGGGGGCGACGACTTTCCTTAAACTATGGATGCCCATACAACCATGACACGTTTATGAAATTCTATGACTCTTCACCTTCGATCGGCATGGCACATGATGATTTGAGAAGTCACATAATAAAGGAAATGTATTACTACACATCAGGAAGAATCAAAACACATATATTGCTTTTGTTGGCTTGTTTCTTGTTGTGCTGCGGTGAATGTGGGACTGTTTTCTTGTTGTGTTGCGGTGAATGTGGGACTGTTTCTTGTTGTGTTGCGGTGAATGTGGGACTGTTTTCTTGTGTTGCGGTGAATGTGGGACTGTTTCTTGTTGTGTTGCGGTGAATGTGGGACTGTTTCTTGTTGTGTTGCGGTGAATGTGGGACTGTTTTCTTGTTGTGTTGCGGTGAATGTGGGACTGTTTTCTTGTTGTGTTGCGGTGAATGTGGGACTGTTTTCTTGTTGTGTTGCGGTGAATGTGGGACTGTTTTCTTGTTGTGTTGCGGTGAATGTGGGACTGTTTTCTTGTTGTGTTGCGGTGAATGTGGGACTGTTTTCTTGTTGTGTTGCGGTGAATGTGGGACTGTTTTCTTGTTGTGTTGCGGTGAATGTGGGACTGTTTCTTGTGTTGCGGTGAATGTGGGACTGTTTCTTGTTGTGTTGCGGTGAATGTGAGATGCAGAATTGAAAAGAGAAGAATTCGAATATTGTAATAAAAGACAATTGTTGGTACAAGTTCAGAAGTTCTAGAAAAACTTGGAATGAAGACAAAATTGCTACAAGAAATAAAAAACAAACAGATCAAATATTTCGGACACAAAACGTGACCCATTGATCAAAATCTTACTAGAGGGGAAAGTTGAAGGACGATGAGCAAGAGACAGATCGATCGATACACAAGTTGGAGGGAAACATTAAGAGATGGACAAATCACAGCCTAGCATGCAGAGTGTAACATCAAGGCAATAGACATGGAGATGTTGGAGGTGCATTACAGTCAACCTTTGATGTGAAGAAGGCACATGAAGATGATGATGGTACACTAAAACTAACACGACACAAGGAATAAATTACTGGACAAGTTTTATCAACAGCATTGATAACGGTCATTAATGAACTTTTTGTTTAGTTGTGAAGATGCGTCCGTCGCTTACGTCTATCGGAGCGGCACATGAAGACGAGACACGGTACTGTTCCTTGTTAAACTGAATTAAAGGCTGCCACAAATCTCGTGCTGGAGCGTCTGGTCGAATGGATTAGAGCGCGGCTCTATTCACGGTAAGGTCAATGATTTGTTTCTGTTGTGGACATAAAAGGCAAATGCTAACCTGAACAGTTTGGCGGTGAGTGCACTAACTATAAGCCATATTAAGTTCCTCAGTCTCTCGTCTCACATACAAGCGGTACTCCAGCCAGTAACCACAAAACTCAAGTGTCCACAAGGACATGCTCAATTATTGCGTTGATCCATCAGCATACTAATTTCTATGCATGCTTAATTAGTACATGACATTGCTATTTGGTTGCATTGAAATGGCATATATATATATATATATATATATATATATATATATATTACACACACAGTACATATACACACAGTACATATATATATAGAGTGGCGGCTCGTGGTCATTTTTGGTGGTGGGGCCAGACACAATTTTAGGAAAAATCATGGTTTTTAGGCTAGGTTTATATTTTAGTATTTACTATTATTTGTATATTCCGCGAAGTTATTCCCCCTTTACTTTAATGATCTGGCGCCGCATGCGCAAATAACAAACGGGACAACGTTGCGCCAGAGTAAGTGAGATGGCACTGATCAAGACCCTACTCCACCTCCTCGTGGTGACCCTGGAAATAGATAAAAGATCATGTCTGGCTAAGTGGGTAAGGATCGAGGGAGAGCTACTCTGGTATAGGTAATAAAGCAAACGCAGACACGCCTCTTGGGTCTTAAATATTAGTGAGGCCTGATTGCGTACTACGTCACCGAACCAACATGTCGGAGATTGTAATTCTTACCCTAACAACGACGCATAAACACTTTATTTACTAGGATAATATATATTTCTCGAACATCCTCAGTTGTCGTTCGATAGCATATGGTATCATTTTGACTGTACACAAGTTCAACAACGCATAGCATATATCATCTCGCTGAAAACTGCATGAATCCATGACGTTGAATACACAGCAATGACCTTCTGATGCACAACGACAGCTGAGTTCAAAAAAGATTCCAAGTTTCAATATTCTGTTTGAGTTATATTTTAATTTATCATTTCATGTTCTTTATAGTTACTTTTATTCATAGGAACGTTCGTATTTTTACAGTTGGTTATTTTTTACCATTTAGTTTGTTCTACATCGTCGGCAAGAAGCTGAACAAAATACGGCGTTTTATTATTTTGTCATTTATACGTTTTCACCAATTATAATGTTACATGCTCTTTGTTTTCAGGTTTACATTGCTGTCTAATTTGTATTATATGTAATGAGCTCCAGCCGGTGATACGGGGTTCGTGCACCGTTGACTGGTCCTTCAGCAGATCCGACAAGAAAATATGCATACAAAATAAGAGGAGAGAGAAGAGAAATGGTCGTAGGCGACGAGCTGGACAGAGACAGTTTAGAAGAAAGACAGACCGACTTGCTCTGAAATATATACGCATTGGCTACTGGAATTGTCGAAGTGCAAAACAGAGAGGACCAATTCTACAGAAGCTAGTCTATGACTTCGACATTTTCATGATTTAGAAACCAACTTGCAGCAGGATAAAGCCCTTGAGTGTCCAGGATTCAAATATTATTTCACTCCCAGTGAACCTGGAGCAGGACGAGGTCAGGCTATCTATGTGAAACATGGCCTTCCCCACAACTGCCTTGATACACATGACTTCTTACCCGAGGGTGTGGAATTACAAGGAATTCAATTAACAATTCGTGATCAGGTATGGCGAATCTATAATGTGTACGCCCATGTGGACAAACTCCATATTGCAGATAACTGGGATTTCCTTGAGAAGCTCTCAGATGTACCACGCACAAATTTTCTTATAGCAGGGATTTCAATGCACGATCAAAGGTGAGGGCAACGCTTTGTGTTCTGCTCTACTAAACTCTGACTTGACGATATTGAATGACGGCCGCCCAACTCGGTTAGCTTCTAGACCTGAGGACACTGATGGTGTCATTGATCTGGCACTGATCTCCACAACTGATGCTACTTTTGCTCGATGGAATGTTCTTGGGGCTCAAGATAGTGATCATCTCCCTGCGTTGTTCTTCTTAATAAGGCCAATAATTTGCGACACAGAAGACCCAAATCTGTCTTTCAGTACACGCCATGCCACTCTGATCACGAAAACCCATTACGTATACTGCCAGAAAGAAGACTGCTAGGACTCCTTTCCTGCAACCACCTTGGTGGAATGAAAATGTTGAAAAAACATGGCTGGAAAAAGAGACTGCTACAAAGTCATGGCAGAGAGCACGAAAGAAGCGACCTAGAAATATGTGTGATATGGCTGAAAAGTCTGCTATTCGCCACAAAGCCACTGGGGATTTCAAAGTATTGGCTAGTGAGGCAAAGAGTGGGTTATGGGAGACTTTCATAACGCAAGTCTGTGGCGACAAGTCTCTATATCAATTCTGGCAGTTTCATCGCAAAATGAACAGGAGGAATACCAGCCAGTCTTTTCCTACTTTACGTGACTCGTCAGGATCCGTCTTGACAACAGATGCAGAAAAGGGGCAGGGATTCCTTCATCGTTTCGTGGAACAGACAGAAAAAGGTGATAAACTGACCGCCATAATATCATAAGTGCTCTTCGTGATATTACTAGCTCTGGAGAACCTTACATTGACTTAATAACAAAGGAGGATGTTGTTAATGCACTCAAGGCAAGCCACAGCACCGCTCCAAGGCCTGATGGTGTCCAATATCATCACATCAAACAGCTGGACGAGACTGTTATTAATGCAGTTGTGATGGATTTTAATAAAAGTGTACAGAATGCTGTGGTACCCGAGGATTGGCTTCATAGTTATTTACGACCGCTCCACAAACATGGGAAGGATCCCAAACTGCTCAGCAGCTACCGCATACTCACCTTGCAAATGTATATGGCAAATTACTAGAGAAGATAGTGGCCAGAAAGGTAATGTGTCACTTGGAGAATGATCAATTCTCCTGACACTTGGGTAGCTACCGGCCAATGAAAGGGACATCGGCCAATGAAAGGGACATGGGACAATGCTGCCACGTTTGCATATGATGTTTATGAAGGCTTCCAATCCAAGCAAGACACTGTTGCTGTGGCCATCGACTTGGAGCATGCTTATAACAAGGTGAATTTTTCAATAATGGTGCGCTCTTTGATTAAATGTAAAGTT